>ML677412.1:11909185-11978198 GCA_007922305.1 Dermatemys mawii | reverse complement strand
TGGTGGGGGTGAGGGAAGGGGGGATTTGGTAGGGGGGTCTCTGAAGGAGGTGGTCAGGGGACAAGGAACAGGGAGGTTGGATGGGAGTGGGGTACTGGGGGGGTGGTTAGTGGCAGGGGTCTTTAGAGGGGGAAGTCGGGACAAGAAGCAGGGGATTAGGAGGTGAGGTCCTGGGGAGGGTGGTTGGGGTGGGGGGTCCTTGGAGGGGAAGGTCAGGGGACAAATAGCTGGCGGGGGGGTATTGGATGGGTTGGGGATTCTGAGAGGGGCAGTCATGGGGTAGGAAGTGAGAGAGAGTCGGATAGGCGGTGGGGCCAGGTTGTTTGGGGAGGTACAGCCTTCCCTATCCAGTCCTCCATACAATTTTGCAATCCCGATCTGGCCCTCAGGCCAAAATGTTTGCCCATCCCTGCACTAAACACAGGCGTGACGGAGCTCTGAACAAACATCAGTCAGTTAAGTCTCCTAACATAGGTCTAAGATGCAGAATCTGACCAAATAGGTAAACAGAGCACTGAGGAGTAAAACTACTTATCAAGTTGGCATAGGAGGTCTGTGGCAGACCCAGGAATTCATGGATTTAAGGCCATAAAGGACCATTAGATCTAATCTGACTTCCTTTCTACCACAGGCTAGAGAATCTTATCATGTTACTCCTGTATTGAGTGTTTGACTGAACCATATCTTCCAGAAAGGCATCAAGTCTTGATATGAAGATTGCAAGGGATGGAGAATCTGTAACTTCCAATGAGTTCGCTCCAGAGATTAAACATCCTCACTGTTAAATACTTGAGCCTTGTCTCTAAGTTAAATTTGTCTCCACTTCTAGCCATTGGTTCTTGTTCTACCTTTCTCTGCTAGATTAGAGTCCTTTTTTATCTGGTATTTTCTTCTTGCAAAGATACTGATATATCATGATCAAGTTACCTTTGATCTTTTTGATAAACTAAACAGATTGAGCTCCTTAGATTATTTTCAGCCCTCAAGTACAACTCAGAGAGGATGGATAGTCTTGTGGTTAATACCTAGACAGTAAAACCTGAAATCTGTTTGAAATATTGGGCTAAGAGCCTCAAGAGAGGCTTTTAAAATGTTGGAGCCATAGAAACAGTCAATCACATTTCAGAGGACTGACAGGACCTGACTATGTATCTTAAGAAAATATTTACTAGTTTAGGGTGAAATTCACCTCTGTACACTGGGATAGGAAAAAGACAAAGAACTCTTTAAATCCCACTTAGGCCTTCAGAATAAGGCTTAAATCAGACTTAAAGGGTGATTGACAGATGCCCCCCACATAAGGGTGAATTTCATCCACACAGAATTGTTTGTTCGCAAAATGTGTTGCTGTTGAATTTCGGAGGTAAGGATGGCACTATGACGGACATTTTGTGTTTTCAATATGCCAGATACACTTTCTAAATAGCTGCCAAGAAAATCAACTACTAGTAACTGTTTATATCATTTTTTAAAAAAAGGCATTTGGACAGTAAATTGCAAATAGTTATAGTGTGTGTGATAAATCTAATTCCAGAGATGCCTCTGGTGCAAAATAAGCTCTTCGTTTCAGAGCGCTGTTGCATTCATTTTATTCTCCCTATAAATAATGATGTTGAGGTACACTGCACTGACAATGGTATGAAATTAAAGATACAAAACATTTATGGCCCTGGTCTAAGTGGGAAATCCATGAAGGGAAATTAGGAGGCAGAGTATAACAATTCAGTCAGGTTTTTGTTTGTTTGTTTTTTGTTTTTGATAATTACTTGTAAAATGTAGCTGATGTCACCTGATCGCTCTGTGGCCTCTAGTATCATTTGCATATTGAAAACTCAGCACTTTCAGCTGTCCTAATCAAACTTGGAAGAAATAAAATCTATCTTTACATAGCAAGGATGCTTAGCTTGGAATGCATCTGTGAAAATTCTATAACCACTCCATGTATCTCATCCCAGCTAACTTCACTGATGATCCAAATGGACAAATATCAGTGGACATGGGGGATGGGTGCAGAAGAACACCCAGGAGTTCAGATGTTTAAGTCAACAAGCCCGAACTCTTGCATCTGCCAGATTGGGGTGGACATATCACATGTATGTGGGTTTTCAGAATGTCAGCAAAGTCATTCCTGGTATTTGTCTTGCCCCATTAGTCCTCATTTACCATTCTCATGCCTTTTTCTATGCTGACTCCTACCCTCTGTCCCATCTCTGTCATCCAGCCAGGACTCTTTACTTATTCAAAGACCAACTTCTTCTACGTCATCCACACGAGGTGAGTCAGTATTTAGAGCTTGGTTGTGCTCTTGCTTGACTCAACCAAGCAGGGGATTAAGCAAGAGTAATACTTCCTCCACCCACCTGTGAACCGTACAGCCCCCCAGGGCCCTGTGGTAAAGGGTTCACTGCCATGTAACAAGAGCTCCTTTCAGACCTGACAAACTCACAACACCTACCCCATAGCTGTCATGATATTTGTCTATGAAGAACATCACAGGAGATATCAAGTGAAAGCCTGTAACACACTGGTAATTAAGATGATTGTGAAATGTGTATAGTGACACTAAACAAGGAATTATGGATACTTACTGATATGATCCTTTAAAGTCTGTAACCAAACAAAGGGGGAAATAAGTTTTTTGTTCCAGATCAGAGGGAGTATAGTTATTTCCCAATCTTTAATGTAAGATAAGTATAGTGACACCAGAAACAGTGAGCAATTCACTTGCTTCTGAGGTAAACACCTATTATCGTGAGGAAGAGGAAACAGTATCATGTGAGTCCACTGGAGTCTGAACCTGGGGGCCATCCTGACTCTCTCGAAACTTTGGGGATATAAGGAGAAGCAAAAAGACATTTTGGTTTCCCATCACAGAGGGAAGAAAGTAATCAGCACTTTCTGTATTCCATGAAAGGTGGATCCACTGCTATGGGCGGGTGGGATTGGTGATGCTGAAAGATTGCTTTAGGTAAAGAAATGGTTAGCCCAGGATTGTAGCCTGTTAAGTTTTAATCTCTAGAAAATGTGATTATATTTTTGTTTTATTTGTAATTATTTTCTGTTTCTATTAACGCTGCTTAATAAAAAACCAAAGATTTTGTGTTTTAATTCATCTTAGTGTTAGCCTCCTAAAGGGAGATGTGCACCCTCAGCTGTACATTCTGTCTCTTTGGATACAGCAAGCTTGGTAATTTCGGTAAGTGTCAAGTGACGGTTGGGGGGCACTGGAGAGTTCAAGAACTGAAGTACACCAAGTTAGGGCTGGTGGAGTCTTAAAAAGTTTGTTTGGTAGGCTAACAACCTGGGGCTGCAGGGAGCTGTCATACAGTTTAGCACCAACAAATCCCTCCTTTGCTACGGCACAGGGATATCAGGATAACTTACAACGATAGACGCCCTGAGCAAAGTGTCCCACCACTCCCCATATGGGTACTTACCCCTGCTTGTTCAGCCTCCCCGAAGCCTGGGTCTGAGTTTGGGGCAGTCTGCAGGCCTGCTGTCTGGAGAGTCCAACAGCAAGAAAGGGAGATACAGAGAGACAAGGAATGGGCGGGTGATTTACCTAGGTTCCTTACAGTAGTTTGGGATGCTGTGACATACCAAGGCACAATCCAGACTAATAAGTAGCTGTGTCACCCCTGCTCTGTAAGGTGGAGTTCCCTTTACAATGTCTTCCTCACTGATGTAGCTTCCAACCTGGATTGCTCCCAAACAGCCTCCAGCATGTAAGCCACTCCCAGCCTTGTCTGTGTGTGCTGCAGCCAGCCAACCACGCCTTGATTCTTACTTGCCTGAAAGACTGCTACAGGATGACTCCCTGTCCCAGAAACATATGTCCTGTACTACCCAGCCCTCTCCTAGGCAACACAAATATACTGAGTCTGTTATTTCTTTAAGGGAATAATATGCACACACTTTTATCCCAAATGGCATGATCCAGACACTTCAACCTGAACACAGTGGATCAGATAAAACAGTAAAACAAGTTTTTATTTTTCTTGTAACCATTTCTGACTTCTATGCCTCTGTACTTGTGCATCAGTATACATTTTATTTTTATTAGCTACACAGAGATAAATTTAAAGTGAGCACAACTTAACAACCTTTTACATTCAAAGCAAAGTTTTCTCTCCACATGTTTTCAGCAGTCTCACTGACCAAACTCCTTAGGTCAGGACCTCTCTCCCAGAGTCCCCTGGCTGTTCTTTTTCTGTAAATGCAGTGCATGCAACAGGTAGAGAGTGCAGAGCTTTGGGGGGTTTGTCCTTCCTCTTTATAGTTTCCATGTCTATCTTGAAAAAATTTCCAGCTGAGAGACGGGAGACAAGCAATCTGTGTGTAAGGATATTCCTTGCTGTTTTTAATTCAGCTGTTTGAATTTCCTTTATTTTCCCTCTGTTTCAAGACTCAATTTGCATTTAAGCAGTAAACAAAGACAAGCACACATTCCTGCCTCTGTTTAGGACCGGCCTTACTTTTGCAGGGGCAGGGCTGTGGGATTTGGAACATGTATTAATAGCATAATGCTGGGGAACCTTATAACTTCACAGAGTTGCAACATGTATTTTATCAGGACAATACTGACCAGCGAATTATGAGTTTTCAAATGATACCTTACAAGGCATACTTTGTGTTGGAATAATCTTTGTACAGTGTATGGTGTAAACACGGGCATATTCTGTCGCAAATGGGATTAGGGCACCAAATCAGCACAATATCAATGGGATTTAAGCAAGTACTTAAAATTAAGCATGTGCTTACAAGTAAAATTTTAAAAATAAGGAACAAAGTTAATGCAACTTACTCTTAAATGACTCTCTTAGACACTTCTGGAAATGGGATGTAAGCGCCTAAATCACTTGGGTTATTTTTTCCTCCAGGCTTAATGGGGGCAAAGGTACTTCATGCTGGTGGATTCCTATGGTGGTTGTGCACAAGGTTAAAGTGAAATATAAGTAAAAAAGCCCAGCAGAAGGATGCAGGAAGAGCTTGTCAAAGTTAATAGAGTACACTTTCTTCTGAACAACTCATAAAAGAAAGGGACCCTGTTCTGTGAATTCCAGTCCTACATCCACTAACATTCTGAAGGAGCACAGTCATTTTGTGTTTGCCTCCTGCCCTTTTCACAATCCTGATCTGTCCGGGGAGCTCTCAGTTCCTTTGGTTGGCAGTGTTTTTACAGATGAGTGGCCTGTTGTAATTTTAGCCTTCTCTGAAAAGGTAAAACATGACCTTTTGGGTTTCCTCTTTGAGCTCAGTAGGCCCTGCTGTACACTGGAGCTGGCACTTGGTGATGAGTGTGTTGTAACCAAGTGAGCAGGCCAAAGCCCTGGGGCCTGTAGCTGTCTTCCTCTGTCAGTCAGAGTAATTAAAAGTGAAAGCTCCCTTGAGAAATTACCTCATCACTAAAGCAGCCCTCTCTTCCCCTTTTTTCATTCAGGATGCACAGAAATTAAGACCGGCCTCTTGTCTTGTTTGCAGGTAGATTAGAGAAGACAGGAGGACAGACTTTCAGTTGATATAAAAAAAAATTGACTTCAGTGGTGCTACCCCATCTAAGGATCCAGTGCAAGGCTTTTAGCAAACTTCACTTTCTTTTCTGCCTTGTAACCTCTCATCCTTTCTTAAAGACACTGAGAGAGGAAAATCCTCCCAGAACATCTCCAGATTTCAAATCCCAAAACTGATTCTCAGCTCCAGTTACACTCAGTGACTGGTTCTTTTGTTCACATGATCCCCAACCTTCGGTCCAGGATCTAGTTTGAGTAGTGGGGTTGTGGTTTGTTCCCTCAAAGCTTAGTGGGGAAGCAATCTTCCACTACAGGCAGCAGAGTTGCTTTGAAATCACTATATTGCCCTAACATGGCCACTTTAAAGGAGGAATGAATGACTATGATGTGCCACTCAACAGCACATAGTGAACACTACCAGATGCAAATAATAAATAGTTGATCAACAATTTTCCAACAAAAAGCTTTTTCTACTAGAAAGTAGGGTTTTGTTGAAAATGAAATTTTTCACTTAAAACTTTCATTTCACATTTTTTTTTCATTTTCCAAACTTTCTGAAATAAAAAAAAATCAGGAAATGAACATTTTTGACAATTCCAAAAATATTTTATTTCAAAACTGTGGATTTTTTCTTTGCCTTGGCTGTTTTCCTACTTCTGTGTTAATTTTAAAAAGTAAAAGTGTTGTTTTAACATGAAGAGATGCTCCCTCCTCCATACTTTTTTCAATTGCCTTTTTTTTTTTAACTGGAAAAAAGGTAGGAAACAGTAAGGGAAAAAAGAGAGAGAAACACTTCCCCAGATTTTTGAAATTAACCGTGAAAAAAAATAGGATTTCCCAATTGAAAAATTTTGAAAGGGGATTTTTTTCATGGGGAAAAAAATCCCAATTTTCTAACAAATTGTAATACTAAGTGTTGACTCAGTTGTCTTGTTCCATGTAAGTGCATCTGTGATTAGGGTCAGTCTCTGCTGTGAGTCACAGTAGAAGAGAGGGACTGAAGCTTATTATCCTATTTTTCTATAAGCAGGGATTATTCCTAGGTTTTCACTTCAGCAAACAGGAATTTACAGCTTCTATATGGTCAGTTGGTTTTTAATTAAAATTTTATTGAGGTCCTCGAAACCTGAGGCCGTAAACCAGATATGCCAATGTTTGGCTAAAAGAGCATCATGTGAGTACTTTTAAATCACCTTCATATTGACCCGCTGGTGCCTCAATGTATAGGCGATGGTCTTGGAACAAAGAAGAGATGCACAGTGTGGTGGTCACTAGAAATGAGGGGTGAGTTAGTTCGTTATAGTCAAGAACATATATGCTCTACATGAGTCACAGATACTGAACTGACCTCACTGACATGAGCACCTTCTCAGTCCTGTTAGCCCTGCAAAATCCATGTGTCTATGGAAGAGTGATCTGCATTAGCCTCCTGTAACATTATAGGCTATGTTGCAGCTATAGATTCCTCATTCCTAGTCAGGTTCTCAGAGATAGAAAAGGTTCAGCAGGATGTTCAGATTTTTACTTCTGCCACTGATTGCTGCAGCTCCCCTTCTAAGCCATAGCTGTGAACTGACCAGCCCAAAATGGCTGTTCCTTAGAGAAATCAAACCTTAATGCCATCAGCTAGGATGCAGTGTGGGAAAACCTACTTGATTGACACTTAAATAGCTAGATGTGACCAAGTGTACCAACTTTTGAGTGTACTCTTCAGGATTGGCCTGGAGTCTCCAGGACTGAAAGATTAATCTTTAATTAAAGATTATGTCACGTGATGAAATATCCCGGAATACATCCCACCAAAGTTGGCAGCCCTACTTTGAGCCCCCACTCCCCCTGCTGAAGGCCTGGCAAACCTGCCACACCCTATCCCAGGAAAAGGAGCAGTGAAGGAGGGTCCTCCAGGCCTGCCTAGAAAGGCTGCAGGAAAGCAGCCTATCAGAGCACAGCAGGCTCAGGTGCAGCAGGTCACTTGCTAGGTGGGGCCAGAAGGAAGGCAGGTGCTTCACTGGCAGGGTGGCCTAAGCCCTGAGAAGGAGAAAGGGCTAAAGACATTACCAAGTGCATAGGAATGGGCTCTGTTGGACCTTTTGTCCCCAAAGGGGATCGTTGGTGCATAGAGACTGTAACCTCATCACTGAAGACGCTCTGGACAAGGGGCACAGCTGACAGGGTGCTGGGAGCAGAGTAAGAGAGAGTGTAGCTTCACATCCATCCCACGAGAGGGGTGCACAAGAGGTGAGTGTCTCCTGTCACAGTAGGAGTTTGTGGTCTTCAGCCTGAAAACAGGGGAAAGGTAGCTTTGGCTAAGTGTTGGGATCCACTCAGATGCACAGGTGGGAGAGGTGAGACCTTGATGACCTGAAACCAGTAAGTGCTTATTTATGAACCACTGCAAATGGACACTGCTGAGTTTTCTGGGCTTTCCAGTTAATGTGCAAGCAAGAAGGGTAAATGATTCAGGCTCTGATTCAGAACTTAAGCACAATGTTAACTTTCAGTATGTGACCTGATTACAATGCGATTACTCATCTGCTTTCAATTATGAGGCTTCAGTGCTTTGCAAGATCCAGCCTCCAATACTTTAACCCAGAACTACTTTATTCCTAGGATTCTGCTTCAGTTGTCACTATTGTAGACACCTTTAGTCTATTACCTGATACACTATTTTTCCTGTTTACTTTAATGATGCTGCCTCTAGACTCTTAAGTGTGGTGAGTGTATGTGTGTTTGTCATCTGGAAAATCTGCAGAAAGAATCTAGGCTAAATGTCTTCCCTATTGCATTTGATTTTTCTTATTTGTTCAGACTTGAAATTGAGTCACAACTGGTTTTGTTTTTAGAGCTGCCAAAAAAATGGGATAATCAGTAGGATGCTTGTAAACTTCATATATTAGGCAGATTGAATAAACTGGCACACAGGTGATAGTTTTCCCAGATCAGTTACCTATAACTTTTCTGTTGTGTAATCATGACTTCTGTTGAGGTGGAAGGATTATGTATAGTTGTATGGAAACTCAATATCAGAGGAGGGCTTACAGAACATTGATACATGGGATAATAAAGATAATGTGGTAGGCAAAGGATTATTAGAGAATGCAAACTCTTGTACTACAAACAAACAAAACCAGGCCTGCTTCTCATTTATGCTAAGACCACTTTGCACCACTGTAGCTACATAAAGGGAACTTAAAGTGGCTGTAAATGTAAATAATATTGATTTTAAGGATGCTTTACTCTGCAAAAGTGGTGGTATTATCAAGGGGCCTTAGAATGAATGGGAGTCAGGCCAGTATTTGAATAACAGTAGGGCCAGATGAGGTTGGTCTTCAGAGGTTTTGAGCACAAACACAACACTAATTCAAGTCAGTAGGAGATGTAGGTGCTCAGAAACTCTGAAACATCAGGCCACTGCTGTATATAAGGAAATAGACTTGAGCGAAGCATAGGCTGTGGCATTTACCACCTTCTCTCCCACAAACGGATTTTTAGAATGTATTGCAAAGATCTGTAATTGCATTGTTGTTTTCCCCCCTTATGCATACCTCTTGTTACCAGAAGTAGGCAGAGAAAATAAACCCAGATCCTCCGCTGGTGTAAATCGTGACTCCATTGAGGTCAGTGGAGTTATGCAGGCTTTTTTTCCTAGTTAAGCATCTGGTCTCAAGTTTTCAGTTGAAGTAAGACAGAGGTGGTGTGAGACAGCATCAGCTGCAAAAGAGAAGGCTTCCATGCAGTGAGATTGTGAGGCACAGAAAGGAAGCTGGTGATAAGAATGGAATGAGCAGAGAAGGGAGAAGTTTCAGAAAAGGGCCCTGGAGCTGGAGCAAGAGGATAGCAGGTTTTAACAATCAGCAATTTAGAGCTGGATCCTTCTTTCTAGACTTTTTACTTCATGAGGCCTAAATCTCAGCTTGATGGCCTCTGTCTAATATGATAAAGGCCCTCAGTTGACTTTGTTGGGTTTTCTGTCAGGCCCTAAATTCACTCAACAATGTAAAATAATGAACACAAAAGGTGCAACCTTCAATGAGCCTTCTGTATTAAGAAATATGATAGTTATGTATCAAATAGTAATATCTTTTACTCTTTTTTCTAGTTCATGTGCTTTCAAGAAGCATGAGGGAGAAAATAGGAAATGCAATGCACATATCATTCCAAAGGGGTAATAGAAAGCAAATGGTCTGCCACCATCCCTTGATAGTTATGTTTCCTAATAATACAACTATCTCCCCGCACCCCATTTCCAGTTTTCTAGGAAAATGAAATATGCTAGTATCCGTTGCAGAGATGATCAGAAGGACTCATAAAAGATCTTAATATTTTGCTATGTTTGAAAAATGCAATTGGATTGTTGTTCTTATGCCAGGATGTGCTAATTGCAAATACGTGTATCAATTATGCATGGTGTGCACAGTTGGGGAGCCAAAATAAATATTTTTGGATATCATTAACTGGGAATATCACTATCTTAGTGTTATCATTGTTTTCCACATTGCAATGTTTTAGTTTACAACATATGGCAAGGTGGATAATGGGAAACCCAATTTTGTGTAAGATACACATTTTCCTCTCTTTCAGCATAGTTCCAGTAGATATTATAGTTGAAATATAAACTTAGATATTTAGTTTTTCACCTCTAAATATTTAAATGTATGAAACTGAAAAGTTGGACTTCATTCCCTCACATTTCACCTTTTCCAGTCCCTTGTGTCTGTGCAAAGTGAATAAAAATGCTGCCACCAGTTTGCATGAAAGGGTAATTCTGCATTCACTTGAACAAGAGCCCTAAGGTCAGAAATAGCCCAGATTTTTTGTTTTTGGTTTTTTTCTGGATAGGCTGCAAAGTCCAGTTCTTTGAGGCACTGAGAAGCCTGAAGGAGCTGAGGACGAAATGTTTATGGGAAAAGACTGATGGGGATTTTAAATTGTATTATCACTTGATCAGTCATGTGACTGTGTAGGAAGGAAGATACGGAAGAGGTGCTGCAGCTTGGGTCAGTGTTTTCTCCTGTATCACCAGTGTTTACAGTAAAAGTAGAGAGCACTCAGAACTTTGCATAAGCACCTTAGGCATGGAATTTGTGGAAGACTGAAAGCTTAATACATAACTATGAAATTATAGAAGTGACAGAGTCCTGTGGCACCTTAAAGATTAACTAAAGTTTTAGAGCATAAGCTTTCGTGGGCTAGTACCCACTTCGTCGGATGCATGCAGTGGAAGTATCCAGGGGCAGGTATAAATAGGTAGGCAAGAACCAAGTGGGAGATAACAGGGTTAGTCCAATGAGGCTGAACCAGCTTGTTATTTCTAATCAGGGAGGGTGAGATGTTCCTCTAGCAGCTGAATTGGAGGTGTGAATAGTGAGAGAAGTGAAGCTGCTTCTGTAGTTAGCTAGCCACTCCTAATCTTTGTTCAATCCTTGATTGATAGTGTCAAATTTGCAAATGAATTGCAGCTCTGCAGTCTCTTTGTAGTCTGGACTTGAAGTTTTTTTGCTGTAAAATGCTGACCTTTAAATCTTCTATAGTGTGTCCAGCGAGGTTGAAGTACTCTCCTACAGGTTTTTGTATATTGCCATTCCTGATATCTGATTTGTGTCCATTTATCCTTTTGCGTAGGGACTGTCCAGTTTGGCCGATGTACATAGCAGAGGGACATTGCTAGCACATAATGGCGTATATTACATTGGTAGATGTGCAGGTGAATGAACCAGTGATGGTGTGGCTGATCTGGTTTGGTCCTGTGATGGTGTTGCTGGTGTAGATGTGTGGGCAGAGTTGGCATCGAGGTTTGTTGCATGGATTGGTTCCTGAGTTAGTTATTATGGCGCAGTGTGCTGTTGCTGGTGAGAATATGCTTGAGGTTGGCAGGTTGTCTGTAGGCCAGGACTGGTCTGCCTCCCAAGGCCTGTGAAAGTGAGGGATTGTTGTCCACGATGGGTTGTAGATCCCTGACGATGCGTTGGAGAGGCTTTAACTGAGAGCTGTAGGTGATGGCCAGTGGTGTTCTGTTGTTTTCTTTCTTGGGCTTGTCTTGCAGCAGCAGGCTTCTGGGTACACGTCTGGCTCTGTTGATCTGTGTCCTTATTTCCTTGTGCGGGTATTGTAGTTTTGAGAAAGCTTGGTGGAGATCTTGTAGATGTTGGTCTCTGTCTGAGGGGTTGGAGCAAATATGATTGTACCTCAGGGCTTGGCTGTAGACAAGGGATCGTGTGGTGTGCCCGGGATGGAAGCTGGTGGCATGAAGGTAGGCATAGCTGTCGGTAGGTTGGAACATATGGAATTATGTGCCTTTCTTTAGGTATTTGGGCTCAAATTTTTTGACCAGCAGATAGATGGCAGTTGCAGGTATCAGGGGTTTTGGGAAACATTTTGTGAATGGGGAGAGGGCTAAGGGGAAGGTCTGCAGAGGCACAAATGTCAGCAGGTGCATAGCTCCCAATGAAAGTCAGTGGAAGATAGGTGCCTATCTCTTGTCTGTGTTTTCCAAATCCCCTCCCCCACCTCAAACTCATAGCGAATATTATTCACCCTGAATGATTTCATCAGCTCTGCTGACAAAATTCACACACAAGTCAATGGAGCCATACTGATTTATAGCAGCTGAAGATCTCCCCCAGGGGTATTTCTCTGGATTTATTACAGTAGTGTAGCCCTATAGCCTCTGGCACATGAGTGGGGGGGTTAGGGTGGGGGACGGGGCGGCCCTACTCTCTGGCACAAATACTGCCAGTGTGTGGCCTTGAATTCTTTGAATCTGACGGGTTTTTTAAAGTGTTTATTTAGCAAAGATCCTCCTCGCATTAAAAAATCTGGCAGCCATAGAAATGTGCATCATCAAAAGTCACATTTTAATTCCAGCGTCTTCATAGAGTTTAACCTTCCCCTGCCAACATATTGTTTTAAAGTTGGCATCATAAATTGATTTTTTTTTTAGTTCTCTACATCAAAGCACTTCTTTAATCAAAAGTAAATTATGTAAAGGCCATTAGGGTCAGCCCAGCCAGCGAAATGAAAACTGCAATGCATCATTTATTTGTAAATGTCAGTGAAATCCACAGATCAATATCTTTTCCAATGTGGATTATATTTATTATTTTGTTTAAATGTTAGGCTAGATGACTATTTCACAGGTAAATCGTATCCACAGTGCTGGGCTGGGACAGTTCTGACAGTATCATTAGAGGAATGCAGTGTATCTTGTTTTAACCAGGCTCCTATTTTGCTAATTGATGTTAAAGGAATGTTTCTAAAAATGGATTTAATCCTTCTGGCTCCAAGGCACACCAGGCTTGAGTACAAAGTGAGCTGCTCCCAATATCCTATCCTATTCTCTCCAGCTTTGTCTACACTAAGGCTTGACTTGGTGCAGTGGCTTCTGAGACACACAGCATACGAGGAGCAAACCAGGAGGAGTGGGGACAAAGGTGGCTTTGGGACTTTTGCATTAACTGGTTTCTGGGATTCTCCAGCGTCTGAAATGAGCCTTCGTGTTGAACTCTGTTTAAGTCTTACAATATAACTAGATAACAGTGAATATTCCCTGCCTGCTTCTCCAATGGGGAGTGACACTAGTGTCCCAGTGCTCTTCGCATCTGCCAGTAAGAAGAGTTCTCAATCTTGAAAAGCTACCGCGCAGCTTGAAGCTAGAAGCCACCAGGGACTTAAAACAGAAAAAAATGGAGAATAAAAAAAAAATCAGGGCTGATTATGATCTGTCTCCTCAGCATAACACTGATGACTTGGATGGGGTCACTCAGGGTTTACAATAGTGTGTGAGAGAGGAGAATCAATCCCTTTGTTTTTGTGGATAATCATAAAATAGACACACTCCGTGCTGTATATAATCCTTGACCTTTCTCTCTGTCTTTGCCACCTATCCACACAACATTTTCCTTGTATATTAACACTTCAGAGAAACTTTTTCACGGCCACTCAGTTAAAAAAGCGGTTAGTCCTGTGCCACCTAGTGCACAAACACAACAAATGCTGCACTATCTTCTTGCAGCCTGCTAGTTGCAAAATGAAGTGAGGGAGAAGCTGTAACCTTACAAAACGTAGTGTAGCAAAGAAAAAAAGAGGTAATGGTCTTGATGATAAACTGTTCCCTGGTAGCAATTTGCCTCCTATCTCATGCCAAAGAAAGCAGTCTGCTTCCTGGGGAAGACGGGTGATTTCTTCTCAGCAAAAGAACTTTCTAATATAATAACTATCGGGTAGTTAGGAAATGTGACTAAATCGCATATTAAGGACCAAATTGTGCCCTCAGTTACACTTTCTGTGGCTTTGTCCTCATTCTCAGTTACACGAAAGCCCTTTTACACTGTTCTGACAACCTAAAGGGCAAGATAACGGACTACTCAAGAATACCCTCTGGCTCAGAGAGTCTCCCAGCTGGTGTGAGGCTGGCAGAGGGCTTCGCACTACTGGACTCAGTTCCTGGTATAGGGAGTAGTTTGGAGCTGGGATGGGGAAAGTGTTGGAGGTGTGGCCAGGGTGTACTGCACTAGACTATACCAAGTCATTAAATGCATCCCATGCAAAGTCCTGCAATACCGCCTGTGGCTTCTCTCACTCTGTAAGCAAAGGGTGAGGAACCATTGTTCAGTTTCATGTCTTTACTGCTATTGAGCTGAACCAACAAGCAATTTCTCCCAGTCCATCAAGGAAGATGGAAGCGTGACCACACGTTATATTTTTAAAATCAATACTAAAATGTAATGGGTATAAGTGCAATTTCAGTGCAGACCTTGTGCTCCTAGAAAATTACCAATGTCACCTGCCCTTAGCGCTGCAAATTCTGGATATCCCTAATTTAGGCAGTTAAAAGGGCTAGTGCTGCTGTTGATGCGTAGTTGAGTGAAAACAGAATATTGCAATATTAACAAAGGTTAAATAGCTTTTAAGAACAGACACCACCTAGCGGAGAAAATTATTTTCATCTTGTGAAGCTGAGAAGCTTGGTGGATCTAGACAGCAAGGCTTTATTTAACCCAGACTTATATCATGCTATGTGGTGGGTAATATTTTTTTATCAGCTTGTTTTTAACTCTTTGGTTGCTGAACACATACTTGTTTTCAAATACCTCCGAAGATTCTTGGCTGGCAGACAGGAAAGAACTAGCATCTTAAGGGATGAATTTGTAGTGTCCCCTGGTCAGCAAGTAATGAGAGAAGTGCAGTGGTCAAACAATGCTACTGTACTAGGGCATGGGGAAAGCTTGATAGTGATAGAGGGGAGGGTTTCTGTCTGTGTCCAAAGTATCTATTTGTCTATCTGTGGACTTACATCGGTCTCTGTGGGTCATCATATTATTTGAACACCTGTATGGGGGAAATGAAGAATAATAAAAGACACAGAATCGGGGCATAGTGGATTTCTTGCTTACATTTTCAAAAGAACTTTTATGAGGCATGGGATTAAAATTTAGAGATTTTGCTTTTACTCACCCATGGAAAAGATGTTTATAAGAATAACAATGTTTCATTCTGTTGCACTTAGGTGATCAGGAGTATATAATATTCTACAATACAGCTGTCCTGAAATATACATTCCTGCTGGTCTATATCATCTATTCAGTGTGGACTTTACATTTAAATTGGTGTATAAATTTTATGTAAACCAAGAACACCACAGTGATAGGAAAGCAGTAAAATAGGGACACATGACAAACTTGCAAAGGTTTTGTGGCTATTTTTCCCCAGTTCTGTCAGTGGGACTTGTGACCTTTGCCTCAACTTCTCCTTGAGTTTTAGGACTGAATGAACCCAGCACAGCCAAGCAAAACTCAGCTGACACTTCCACATGTCACTTGGTTTTGCATAAAAATTAGGCACAGGACCACGTTGCAAAATTTGCATCCAGATCCAAACTTGAGTTTCAGAACTTAGTCTGGGCCTAACTGTGAACATGGGGTATCTTTAAATGCTACCGCAGTAGTGCCTAGTTTCTATTTCCCTATGCTTATGTGCTCAGTAGCACAGAATAGGGTTCTTTCTACTATGCAGGGGAAAGGAGTTATTTCAAACTCTCCTCCCTACTTCCTTCAGACTGATCTAAGTAAAAGGGATACTTAATGGGAAGTTTTGTCCTTTTAAAAAACTCTGACCTCCAAAGCATAAAGAATCCTCAGGAGAGGCAGATAGGGAAGTTACCGTAATAAGACCACAGGTTAATGCAGACTACTTTAGTGATTCAGCAGGAACTGCCAGCTAGCCAGATATGTGACAAAAGAAGAAAGGAAGAATATTCTCTAGGGGATGAAATAACAAGAGACAGCAGTGCGGTTTGGCAGATAGGAGGGACCTTCTATGTCGCCAAAGGGAGGAAGGTACAGTCCTTTGGAGGTGTGAATATTTCTTCTGTGAAAGAGGAGCCATCATGAATGTTTAAACAAGGAACACAAAAGGGGGGCCAGAGAGCTGCAGCCAGGTTTCCTGTGGAATTAGACAGTCAAGTATTCGGTAATCATGGGTGTCAGTGAACAGAGAGAGACACAGAACTGCTGATCTAATTAGAATATGAAAATGGTGTGAATTGGGGCGGATGTTAGTGGGGGTGAGAGATGATGAGGAACAAGAATGGAAAAAATGGCTGCAGGTGGGAGATGGCGGATGGGTCAGGGGGCTGGTTATACAACATGTAGTTTTAACCTCTGTCTCCCCACGTTGCAGAGAGGCCTGAGATGCCAATACTTCTGTCATTGTCAGCAAATTGCTGTTTGGTCTGTGTGTTGTTACTTTAAGGTCTATCTGCTCAGTTACGTTTGGACAAGTGTCAGTACTACAGGATGATCCCTCATCTGGCTGGAGAAACTAACTCCTTTCTTAGCAGCCTCAGCAGAGAGGCCAAGGATTGAATGAGTGCCAACCCCAAATGTAGAATCCCTCCAGATCAGCTTTGAGTCCCACTGGCAGGGAAGATTACTCTGCGGCCGCTTGTGACACAGTTCTTCAGTGGGATTAAAAAAAGAAGCCTTTAGTTTCCAGGGCTGGCAATTCAGCGCTAACAGTGTGAAAAAAACAATAAAGAAAATGTAAGAATGGGTCAGCTTCTTGTGCCTAATTGGTCTATTCACTAGGAACTTGGACAAGCGGTCAGGCTTCCTGGGTTCTGTTCTTTGTTCTGCCACCGACCTTGACGTATGACCTCAGGAAGGTCAAGTTGTCTCTTTGCCTCAGTTTCCCCCCACTGGAAAATGGGGATAGTGATACTGGCCCATGTTTGTAAAGCAATTGACTGATCTATGGATGAATAATGCTATGTTGCAGCTGTATTACTATTTAAGAGTCATGCGTTCAAAATTTCATTCTGAAAATGGTTCTCAATCCATTTGGAATAACTGTTAAGAAAAGATCCTAGCTGGAGAGGATAGAAATAGTCTAATGAAACAGTAATTAGAGTCTAATGCCTATAACTAGAGCCCACAGCTGGGTCCAGACAGAAGAGCTTGGTCCCCTAAATAAGATTTTCAGAGGGACTTAGCACATGGTGTGTGAACGCTGGGTGCAGATTAGAAATCATTAACTTTTTTTAAAGAAATGTTTTGGTCCTAAAATGAGGTCAAAGTTCATTCTCAATTTTTTAAAAGTGGGGTTTTCATTTAATCCCCTCCCACTCTAAAAAGAAAAAAAAGGAAAGTTGTTTGGTTACTGCAAAACAAACTTTTTGTTTGCAGGTTTCATCTTTTTTTATAAAAATACGAGAAAATTATACAGAAATTTTTCAACAAAAATTCAGCCTTGTTTTTCATCAATTTTTCATTAGAAAAAAAAATTCTGGTCAGATCTAGTTCTGTGGTCTTGCAAAAAATTGACCACTAGTTTCACCATGGAAGCCTGTGTGTGTTGAGCACTTTATGAAAATAATAATTGATTGCCTAAGTGGAGTGTTTTTGAAAACACAATCTCAATTTTATCTGAAAAATATGGCCCTCTATTTCCTCCATTTAAGGCAGCTAATCTTTTGGGGGATCTTTTTTCCTGCAACACAGAGAGCGGGCTTTGCAATATTTCTTAGGAAACATGTTGTTTTGTAATCGCCCTTGAAATCAGCATGTACTTAAATTAATGGCAGGGGGGGAAAAGGGTTTAACAGGAGCTGCTATTGCAAGTCTTGAAAACCTACTAGATTATTTTGTAGGTTCACAAACAAGTTGCACAATATTTGTACTTGTCCCTCAGCAACAGAAAAGGAAAAGAAGGATGATTAGGAAGCCAAAACTACTGTTTCACTCAGGATAAAACATCAAATAGCTCCTATGAAGGTAAAATTAAAAAAAATTGAGAGCAGCTTGGACTGGAACAGTATTTCAAGCATGGCTAGCAGTTAAAAATGAGCTAATTCAGAAGAGACGCATTTAAATAAATATAATGCAAAAGATATAATGGCACAATATAATAGTTTTGAATGGGGAAATCTAATGACTTTGAGTACATTTTACAGGGCAATTAATACACATGGAAATGCTGTTCCATTCAACTGATGGAAAGGGAGGAAAAAAATTTTTAAACGGCTTCAAGAAAAAGGGGATGGTTGTGACTGATAAAAATAGGGTTTGATTTTCTTTTCAGAAGGATCACTGCTTACAAACATAATAAGAGGAAAAATAAGCATGTCAGGTTCTATAATGTAGCTTGTAAAATTCAGAATGATTGGTTTCTAAAGAGGGCAATTAGGCTGCTTTTGCATATGCACAAGACTTTTGAGGAATAGGGCCTTTTCTCGTTCCCTTTTCTTTCTCTCCTCATCAACAACCTAAAAATATATCTTATTCCTATTAAACCTCGTGCATCATCCCGTTCAGTTCTTGAAGGGGACTATGGCTACTGATTAATGCATGCAAATGCCTGGACTCTTAAGAGATTATTAGGTTTTATTGACACCAACAAAGAGTACAGACAAAGGAACATTAACTGGTTTAGGCTCAGATTAGAATAAGAATTGAGCCCATAAAATGAGACTATGCCACAAGAGTTCAGTTCCCCACAAGGGGGATTGTGAGAGATACATGTGTATTTGTGCATATATGCTTAGTTTTCTTTGCATTCTGCCAAGCAAGATACTAGGGGTTAAACAGGAAATACCACCCCAATTTTAGGGATTTTGACATGCAAACTGGACATGATCTTTGAAATTGTGTATGAGGAATATTCCTGACTCAGCTTTGTTTAGAGCCATTGCTGCTTGGTGTTGCATTCATGCAAGACCTCAATCCCCTGTGGTGGTGTAGCTCTGACAGAGCAGCCACAAGCATCATTCCTGTTGAAGTTGCAACCACATAAATGAAGTTCAATAGGGAGGGGACTAGGAATGAAGATGTGTGAGCCTTGCACACACACTGAGGACAAATCAACAAGAAATGAGTCAAGTGAGGACACATGGCATTCAGTGATTTAAAAGCTGTGTAAACTTTACAGGATGCTAGATGCCCTGGTAGTGAAGAGAGATGGGAGGAGGGGGGGAGAATGGCAAACAACTTTTCTGGCATCTACCAAACTCAACTTCATCCATAAGTTTTGAACCCAGGTGTCCTGAGAATGCTTCATTCCAATTCTTCTTATCACAATTATTGTAATAACTCGCTTCGGTTTAGGAAAAGATGTACTGTGCTGGGCGTCTGAAGGTCATGAGTTCTAACCTTACCTCTTTCTTTGACTGTTTCTCACAAGTTATTAGCCCTGATACAGTAATTAATGGGTGAAAAGTCTCTGTCCAGTGTTGTGAAAAAGGCAGAATCATGGTGGTCTCTTCTGGCCTTGAAATCTGTGCAACTCCAGTTCAGATGCTTCTCTGCAGAGAGGTGAATGTCACCTGTGCCCTCAAAAAAGAACCAGCCTTGAGCTCTAGCAGTGTGGGGGTTTTAAAATTCATAAATATAACATATGCTAACAGATGGTTCATTAGCCAGTTGTTATGGTGATCAGCATTTCAGCCAATTAAAATCCTTTCCCATAGCTTTAAAAATGCCAGTGATAGGAACATTTAAATTCCCAATTAACAAATAGATTCACTGTAGCATAGCATTACAACAAAGTCATCTTTGCAGTTGGTTTGAGAAGGATGGACAAAGGGGAAGGGAGGCATGGGGACCTGGGAGGAAAATAACATTTAAACATCAGTTGTGTCCGTGGTTAAGAAATCCAAGGGAACCAAAATTAATTAATGAGGGGGGAAGGAGAGAGCAATGTGCATCCTCACATCCCTTTGCTGCTGGCAGAACTCATATAGGCCTTCAGAAGGGGTTTTGAAATGGATGTCAATTAATAAACATTAGAATGTTTCCTGGCCATTGTACAGATTCATCATTCAGCAAGGGAAGGGTTAGCACTCTCAGGTGAGGGTTGGTAAGAGGCGTCGGTAAGCCTCTGCATGAGCATGTCAGATGGAAGGGCACAACTGGCGCATTTCCTCTGAGGTTGATTGTGCAATCCCCACTCACTTGTGAGCATTCAGTCCCGTGAAGAGTGCTGCTAAGAACCGGGGAGCCCTGGCTGCCACGTAAGAATCTTCTGAGGTGTGCACTCCCAGGAGTGAATTGCATGAGTCACCTTGCAGCCGGCAGTAATATGTGTTTGAGGACATGCTGCCCTTGCCCAACTCGGAGCCAGAATTCCAAGCACTCAACACCCACAATTGAGGCCAGATTTTCAAACGTGTTCAGTACCCAACGTGCACTTGACACGTTTGACACCCAACACAAGCCCTCCTGGAATCCTGTGCCCAGTTGTGGGTGCTGAGTCCTTACCACTATTCTGGCCTTTTGGTTATACCTCTGTCGGCCAGGATGCTGGAAGGGCTGTAACAAGACTGCTTGTGTACTGCTCCCTGGGGTGAGTTCAGGCTGCACAATCCAGCCTTTTAATTAGAAGCTCTGAGTCTCTGGGCCAGATTCAAAGGTATTGAGAGTCTAAAGGGAATCTAAATTGGTGTGATTTATATGCAAAGGGGCCCAAGGAGAGAGGTGCTTAGCTGCTTTCTTGCTAAGAGGGTATGTTACACTTTTTAATTTATAACTCCTTCTGGGCATGTAACATGCCACCTTACACATCCTCCCTGGATATATAAAGATGAGAACCTGGACCAGCTCCAATTCTCCAACCTTCTCCAGTGCTAGATCAGCCATGAATAAAGAAACCTCAGCGAGAGGGGTGGCCAAAGTTACTGACCCTGTGAGCCATATAGGACAATCTTGAGAAATTTAAGAGCTGGGTGCACCCCGAAACACCCCCCACTTCCCTGCTGGGCAGAACCTCCACCCCACTACCTTACTGCAAGGCAGAGGTCCCATGCTCCCCCATCCCAGTCTTGTAGGTGAAAAATGAGTTTGGTGGGGGCTCCAGGAGCTGATCTTTAACAGTAAAAGAGCCACGTGTGGCTTGGAAGCCACAGTTTGGCCACCCCTGCTCTACTACTTCACCTGGCTTACTCATCCTCGTGCTTCACCGATTCAAGACTAGGAAGAAATTTTATCTCCCGGTGTATGCAGGCAGGTGGAATATCTCTGATGAGAAAGCAGTCAAGTTAGCAAGGCCTTTTCCTCAAGGGTCCTCCTAGATGTCTGGCCCTGGGTAAAGTCTGACCTTTCCAAAAGCATCCTCCCCCTTATAGCTCACAAACAAGTATTTTACAGTTCGCCCCTTCAACACCTGTGTCAGTGAAGGGAGCTCTTGAACCAGGTTAATCCTTAGTCCACTGAGAAACTGGTACTGGCCTCCTCGATCACCATATATTGCCAGCTAAGTGTAGTATGAATGTTTCCTGCCTCCTTCGAAGCCTGCAGGATCCCTTTTGCAGGAGATGCAAGTCTGAATTTGATGAGCCCATTGGTTTATCAGATTCGGTGATTCTCCTGTTTTAATCTCTGCTGTCTTTGGAACCACTTAGAACCAAAAATAACTCCCCCAGACAATCAGACCAGATTATTTTAATGAGAGCTCAAAAACGCAAAGCGAATGGCTCCAAATGAGCTTCTCTAACATTTCTACATTTGTTTGTGAGGAGCATTGCTATGCTTGAATCAGCAAGTCTGCAGTGAGAGATGTCTACTGTCAGAAGTTTAGTTTTCTTCCACTTTTCTCCTGCCCCCGCAGTAGCTAAAGTTAACATCCCAAATGAAAGCTGCATGTTAACAGCAACTCCATTTTATGCTGGTAATTGTCTTTTATCTGCTGGAGTCGCCAGTGTCCAGCTCATAGCTGTTCTTGATACTGTGTAAACATCAGATGGGGAAAGAATAACTTTTTCATCTGTGCGAAAAAAAGGTAGTATGAAGCTAATAAGATTCCAGAGTCCCTTCCCTTCACCCCAGGTTGGGACTATCTTTTGGATGGCCCCTATTTATATATTAGTCTTCTGCACCTGTAATGTCTTAGGCAATACAAAGGGCTCATCCAGCTGGTCTGAGCTGGATGCAGATCAGGAGAGAACTACAAGATGATATTGCATTATAACGGAGATTGTTTCCACGGGAAAGGGGGTGGAACTTAGACATGCTCAGCATCTTGCAGGATGAACATCTTGGTAAAGTGTGTGTATGTCAGTGCAGTGAATATTAAATAGCAAATTGAAAAGTGAAGGGGGGATGGGGAAAGAAGTGCTTTTGGGGCTGATGAAAAGTGCTGCGTTAACAAAGTGTGAGACTGGGGTATTGTGTTTATGAGCATGCTTCCCCATCACTGCACTGTCATCAAGCCTTGAGTCCTGACCTTTCAGACTAGAGGAAGGCAGCTCTAAGGCCTGTTTAAATCATGGCCCCTCTGCTGAGATGCTGAACAAGGCTGCCAGCTGTGAAATCACAGCCATAATTACGAAAGCTTTCATTTGCTCCCTACATGTGGGGCCTTCTAACATGGGTAAGGTGGCAATGTGCACTTCAGAGGAGTACATATGTAGATATAAATTCAAGAGTCCTTGATGGTGCTCAGGAGGTGACTAACAGTTTCTATGGTTTCTGCACATGCAAATGAATCCTATCATTTATGCAAACCCTTTCATCTTCATGATGAAGGAAGTGGAACTTAATTTCAATAGCACTGACAGACCTTTCAGGATCAAGTTTCTCTTTCTCAGTTCACAGAGTTAGCAAAAACAACATCATCCCCACATTCGCTTCATGCCAAGAGTCTGCCAAAAAAATTTGGAAGCCAATCCGATGAGAAACCTTGATAAGGAAAATCTTGATCATGCCTGAGCACCTGATGTACTCAGACTAGGAAGAGCTAATGTTGTCAGGGATAACCCCAATGAGGCAGGGAGTTTCATGTAGTTTGATGTAGGGGACCTGTGGCCCTAATTCTCTCCTCCTGGGCAGGTGGGCTTTTTTGTCTTTTTCCACTGACTTCAAGTGCACTTCCAGCTTTATATTTTTCCCCCTTCCACATGGCAATGGTTTATTGACACAGTTCTTACTTTTTGTTCCATTTCTTAAGTTTTTCCTCCAGCTTCCCTTCCCTCTTGAGTTCTCTGACCACGCAAACGAAGCATGTGGAAGGCTTTCTAGTCCCCTCATTTCAAACAGGTGTGCATGTCTCAACTCTGGCACCACACTACCTGACTCAGTTTAAATACTTCTCCTTTCCTTAGAGGAATGCCTTACAGATAGGGGAACAGAGAAATCTCTCTACAGCAAGATGAACACATTAATAAACTCTGAGCACTCCCGCTCAGCTCACTTCATGTGCCTTGGCACAGAAACAAAAATCTACTGTTGATTAAAATCTAGTGTTGGGAAAGCCATACCCTAAACACACACTGGATGAAACTGGCTCCAAATGTGATGGGAACAAAAGTTGAGTTTTGTTGTTTGATTTTGTTTGTTCTTTTTTTAAAGAACACACCACCAAATACTCTCAAGGAAGGGTGAAGCCAATAGACCAGAGGTAGGCACCCGAGCAGATTTTCAGTGGCACTCACACTGCCAAGGTCCTGGCCATTGACCTTGGGGGCTCTGCATTTTAATTTTAAATGAATCTGCTTAAACATTTTTACTTTACATACAACAATAGTTTAGTTATAGATTATAGACTTATAGAAAGAGGCCTTCTAAAAACATTAAAATGTATTACTGGCATGTGAAACCTTAAATTAGAGTGAATAAATGAAGACTCTGCACACCACTTCTGAAAGGTTGCTGACCCCTGCAATAGAGCAAAGTCTGCAAGAATAGATCAGTAGAAATTGTACCAACTTGCACTAGTGATCAGTACAGTCCACCACTCCAAACAGAGCCAGACATTCAACATTTCAGGTGCACATTTAATTTGACACAGTGGTAGTTCCTTTTGACTCCACATTTGGGCTGCAGTTTTTTGTTTTCAAGAGGTGTTTGAACTCTGTTTAGAGATGCAGAGTGATTTTGGCTCAGTCAAGTGCAGCAGAGGAGCGTAAATCAAGGAACATAACATATATTGGAGTGGTTCTCTGAGGGAGACTAAAGATAAAGATTCTGTAGGGGGAACAGCCAACTTTGGGAGAAAGTGTAGGTGCTAATATTTTAAGTTATCAATAAAAGAAAACCCCAACATAAGGGCAAATTTGGACTGTATCCATTGTGCACGTTCTGTCCAGAACAGGGTGAAATCATCACTTGTTAAGAGACTGTAGTTGTTTTGTCAATGTTCCTGTTTATCTCAAATCCCTCTCCCTCCCTTTCTAGTGCACATCTGCACTGGTTTTGCAAATAAATACAATCTTTCCCCACCAAGTTGCTTGCTCTCGCTATTTTATCATGCCCCAGTTTGGGATGGGAAAATTGTTTGAAATCTTGAAAATGTTCATGGGACAGGAAAACCATTTCCTGCCCAGATCTTGTCTGTTCCTTCTCTGCCTTAGGTGATACTTGGTACACATTATTTGACAATAGGTCCATCAGGCCCAGAATCTTATCTCCAATAGGAACATCTTCAGCGGAAGGCAAGAAAATAAACACTACTAGTGTGCGTCAAATTCCACCTTCCTTGGTGGAATTATTCCAGTAGACACATACTAGGTACTTGTGCCTGTGCTATGGGAGAGAGAGATTTCCTTTCCGACTTCCTTGGCAATCGGTATATGTCCTGAAACATGAGACTTGATTGCCTCTATTTTATTATGCATAGCTGATAGCATGATATTAATGGTCATAAAATTATCCAGACCTTCTTAAAAACCTAGCCACAGTGCTTGACTCAATGTTGACTTACATGGCTGACATCTTTCAAAGCCTGCATGCACTAGGGTTGAGAGTCTTAAGACATCAAATACCTCTTTTCAAGGATGTGAGAATGTCAATACTGCTTGTCGCACTTGGGGAAAAATTGCTTTTTAATGGTCAATAGTAATAACCAGTCTGTTTAAACTTTCATGAATATGATATATACAATCTATGGTCTATGAATTATGCACATGTTTCGGATGGCTGGGAGACCAGAAATGGCCCCAGTTCCACATTCAAACCATTTTCAGATTCACTTTCACTCTGTCATTTTGCCTATGGCCCCTGCACCCAATTCTTCTCTTCTCTGTGGTGTATCTAGGACTCTGTGTCAGTATGTTTAATTTGCAAAGGACTGTGCTCTCTGCAGAGTCTGGCAGCCATTTTATCCTCAGTTCAGTGCAAACATTCAGAGGAAATGTACACATTGTGCTCCTTTATGGAGATTTCAAGGATGTTCTGTGGTGTTTTATTATTCTCTTAATCTGTTATAAAATCATTTGGGCCAAAAGCATCAGTTTTATATCTCAGCATGGAGAAACACAATGTGTTGATAAACGTCGGTCTTTGGTCTAAAGATGTGGTTAGAGCATGGAGGTGGGTGACATTTCTTTGGCAAATTAACAATTAACTCCAAAACTGCATTTTTTCAGCTATTTGCTATTTGCAAATTTGGGTAGAATTTATTGAATAGTTTTGGCTGAATAATTTTTTTGATCTAAATGGTTCACTTTGACATTTTCTAAACAAACCATTTTGTTTAATAATTTACTATTTTGCTAATTTTTTTGATTCAACCCAGATTGTGTACCAGTTTTCTTGTGACCACAACAAAAACCTAATAAATTCAATTTTGGTTCAAAACGAACTGAATTTTCTTCTGTATTTTTCAGTTTGATCACTAAGCCAAAAATCATATTATTCACTCAGCAATAACCTGAGGTCAGTTTTCTTTTGGAATCAGAAGCATAAGGACAGACAAGGGTTTGTTTGCATTGTATTTCTGGACAGTGGAGTTGCACAATTCTCCAGTGAGCACCTATTTCCTGTATGATGTGCAGCCCAGTTTTAGAGATCATTGGGGGGGTTCAGATAAGCTTCAATTCCGGATGCTCTACTGAAGCTTTTCTTTCCATTGCCAACTCAAACACCAACTCCTTTGAAGTTTGCCCGGTGCGGCTGCTGGTGATTTGGAGTCAGTTCAGAGCCACATGGAGGCAGTTTGTATCAGGAGCCAGAACAGTTCGTACTAAAATCCACTCCCATCACCTATAACTAGTACAGAATTTAATGTTGTAAAATCCATAGGTTGGTTTAAACCTCTATAGAGAGGACATCATTCTCTCTTAAATTCTGAGGGGTTTCCTGTGTGTAACCTGCCCTAGGTATCTCAGTTGCTCACCTAATCCATATATGGAAGAGAGAGAGAGAACAAAGTTGTGTGTCTGCCAGGACTTCCCACCTCTCTGTTAAAAGCAGGATATTTCCATATTTAGGAATACCTTATTCATAAAGCAGCAAACCCCTGAACTATCATTTTATCTCTACATCATCATCCACTCCCAGCTCCCAGGGGTTCTGCCAAAGGTATTTGATATCTTCCTCTGTCCCTTTCTTGTAAAAACCTTTTCATTATCAAAAAACATTAGGGGAGCTGATATCTAACGCGGAAGCTGGCAGAAGTCCCAGAGTGATCAGAGGGACTGGGATTCAGCAAAGCTAAACTACCATTCAAAAAATATAAGTAATAAAACTTGTAAGTTTAAATAAATAATAATTAAATAAATAATAATAATGAATTAAGTCATTAAGCAAACCATTGCTCCTGCAATTTCAAGATGCTACCCAAGTCACCGCAGTCCATACAGGATGTGCATGCCAGAGAGTCTGATTGAAACATTGCCAGAACTGCAGGTGTAGACCTTGGGACTGGTATCTCATGATGTTAGTGTAACAACGGGATGAAGTTTGATTCATCGTTCCCATGTGTGTACCATTCTGAATAGATTTTTATAGCACTTTCCCTATATGGCTCAACCGTAGGTGGGAGGAGTAGAGCTTTTAACACTGACATAGGGGGCAGTGGACTTGATTGTGGGCCAGTTACAGGAGATCAGCATTCAATTTCCGGCTCTGCCACAGACCCCCTTCTGTGACACTAGGCAAGTCACTTAATTTTTCTGGGTTTTCATTCCTCATCAGTAAAGTAGCCAATACTTCCCTTTTTTCCTCCTCTTAGCTGATTTAGAATGTGAGCTCTTGGGCAGGACACATCTCTGTGTGTGGGTACCTAGCACATTGGATCACTGATCTCAGTTGGTACCTCTAAATGCGATTATTTCTTCAGTGTAAGAAGTTGGTGAATGCTTGAGCAGTTATGACACATTATACCCTGATGAGGAGAACTGTGTGCAGTGTACTACTTGTACTCGCAAACTGATTCACTGTAGCAAGAGCTCAACCTTTTTTCCGATGGAAAATTGGGTTTCCAGTTACACAGATATTTTCAGAAAATATTGCTTGCCTTGAAAAATTTCACTTTTTTGTTGGAAAACAGTTTTCAATCATTTACAGTTGCTGAAAACTTTTAAAAAGTTTTACAGGTTTTCTGATAAAATCAATTTACAGTGAAAACGTTTGAGAACTATATATTTTTCATTGCCATTTTCCATGGGGCATATCCATTTTTCGACTGGCTTTATCTATAACCCTTCTCCTTCCTCAGTATCTCTGTGACAATGGCTCTACACTTAACTAATTCATGCACTGTTCCAAGACCAGGACAGTTCAAAGGCGGATGGTACCGGAAAAGTTGCTCAAAGAATTTTGTCTCTTTGAGGAGCACTTCAGTAACTGAGGAAGGTACACAACTCCTGCATAATTCAAAGGGTTTTGTAGCAGCATTCTCTAGTAGGAGCTAACAACTACTGGGATAGAGAAAGTGGCAGATTTAACAAGCTGATGCCACTTGAAGGACATACTCATGAAGTAGCATATTTTTAGATATTATATAGGAAAGGGAGAGTCCTGATGTATAACCCTAAACAGTCCAGGGATATAAAATAGGGAAGAATTTAGATTAATGAGATTTAAATTCTAAGGATACTTAGGCTGAATGCCAAGAACTTTCTACTGTTGAGAAATTGGAAGATTAGTTTGTCCCCCCATCCCCACCCAAAAGTAGTAATGGAATCCTCATGTCTTAAAATGTGGGGTGAGTTCCAGGCCCCACGTTCTGTCCCCTTAGCTCCGTCCCAACTGCACAGATTGGCTGGAGAGCTGTTGTAATAGGAAATTCCCAGGTAGCATAGCCAATTCTACACCACATTCTTTCTACCACCTCCCCAGCGTAGGGGGCATTTCTGATGGCTTAGTGTGTTGGCAAGGGGCAGAGCCGAAGTGTGAAATCCCATGGCTATACTCAGCTGTTGGTTGGTCTTTAGAGCAGCTATAGTCAGGGAAGGTAAGAGCTGTCCTTCGGTTCTCAGAATTCAGCCCTGTGATCACCTCAGAACGATCTTCCCCACCACTGCCCAGTGTCCCCAATGTCAAGTGCTGATCAGCTAGGCCAGGAACCTAGCCTAAACATAATTAGAATTGGACTGGGCAAAGTATTTGATCATACAGAACAATCCATTGCTGGAAAGGTAATAGGAAAGATCGATTTGCCTCATAGTGTCTTTCCAGCTACAAAATTTTCCAATGGGGAGACAGGTAGGTTCTTGGGAAGCCTACTGGGGAAAGTATTTTCATTTAAATGTTTTCTCCTCCATCCTCTGCCATCATCTTAGTTAAACTAGTGCAAACCCCTGGATGGCCACTTTTATTATTTTAAAGCAACATATTTTATTCCCAGTTGACCTAAACTAAACCAATATAAGCCTGCAACCAATCAAAATAAAAGTGCCCACCCCTACCTGTTGCACCACTTCAGTTGAATCCATTTGAAATCATCTCTTCTGTCAAAACAGTGCCACTCTGGTTTGCTTTTAAGGCTTGTTGACAGGCAAAGTAACCTTCATTCAATAGCAGAGACCATGCCTGTCTCACCATTGCCCTGTACTTTATGAAGCCATTTATGCTAGTGCAAAGTAGATGTAAGCTCTACCAAGTCAGAGCAGTTTCACGCTCACTTTGCCAGTGGCACAAATGACGCAAAGGTAAAGAGAATTGGGGCCAGGAACCAAGCTTTCGGTCCTGCCCAGCTAATATTCTGTTTTGGAGGCGTGCTTGGTGTGATGTTGGAGTCAGTGGAAAATGTCCTCCTGCAGAAGCACCTAAGAATGCTCAGAGAGCATCTGCATTACTGAGCTCCTGGTAGAGGGAGAATAATAAAAATCAGCAGAGATATTGTCACTTCATCTGCCTTTGTGGAAGGGTGCTGAGAGTTGCTTGTGCTGTCACATTATTTGACAATTCATGCACTGTGAGTGACCCAAAGTTTAAGCTGTCACGCATCATTATCATGTATAAGGATAGCTTATTCCTCCATGGACTGTTATCCATGTCTTGTCCATATCACCAAACCAAGACAGATGATTCAGCCCAATTTAACATGAGTGACAGTTTCTGCTCAGGAGAGGTCTGCTACCCAGTTACCATGGTGATGGAATTACCTCTCTTCACTGCAGGTCAGAGAGTTAAAATCATTGACAAGGTGTCTCTAATGGGAAGCTTGCTTTTCAGCTAGCTGCAGTGTTTTCTCCCAGCAAGACTTCAGAATTCAAAAGCTCTTTGGTAAAACCGAGATGGTTTTCTGTGGGATTGTTGAGCTTAAAAAGACACCCACATAAAAACACACTGGCTTTTTTGAGTTGTGCTGGCACCTGGAGGCCCCAGTTGCACTAGCCACTGTATACAGACATAGCAAAAGAATGGACTGTATCCCAAACTACTTCTAATGTAAACATAAGAGGAGAGACAACAGGTGAATAGGAATTGCCAACCATACTTGATCAGACCCAAGGTCCATCTCAGAGGAAGGGAACAGAATCTTGCAATAGATCGATGTGGGATAATTTTGTCACCATATGAATCTCATCCTGGTCTCTAATAATCAGATTCACTTGAGCCCTGAAGCACCAAGTTTAATATCCTGCCAAAATAATTGTAGTCATTAATTATTATAACTCTCAATAATCTAGATATCCAGATAAATGTCCAATCTCTCTTTCAGTGTTTTCCTCAACATTTTTCTGTGGCACTAAGTTCTGCAGTCTCACTGCATATTATGTGAAAAAAAAATTTTCTCTTTGGTTTTGAGTTTCCCATTTCACTTCATGGAATGTGCCCTGGTTCTTGTGTAATGAGCACAAGGGATTGGTGAGATTGTTATGGGAAATATATAAATGTCATTCACAGCCTATCCCTATCAGACCTTTTTTATGTTTTTTTTTCTTTTTAAGAAAACATATTTCTGTGCTGACTTTTGGCTTCCTTTGGACCACCAGAATTGTTAACTTCCAAATGCCATTCGAGAAAGTATTTTTGTGCTGTTCCAGGTTGGCCCAAATAGATTCTGCCCTATTTTACAGAGGTACTGAGAACCAGTTGCTCTTACTGACTTCCTCTGGAGTGAGATCATTCAGATCACTGCAAATCAGGGCCTAAGATTCAAAGCAAGTCGGTGGTGGTGGAGTTAGATCCCCTCTAATCTTTAAAGCAAAGCTGGGTTCTTAAGTCACTTTCTGAGTGTTCAGAGGTAGCTGTACAGCAGCATGCGGTTCATTAGGGTCCACTTCATTACTCCTGGGAGAATTCTGCACTGCTGAACAAATGCATAATTAATGATCGCTGCATATTTAAAACAGTTTGAGAAAAAAGCTTCTTCCAAAATGTTGGTGCAGTTCTGCCTTTTGCCCACCAGGGAGCACTGTGATTATAGAACAAAGCTGCAGCTCCCCACCAAGGAAGGAAGAGAAAGAGGCTTGCCTTTTTTTTCTGAGATGGGCCAGGTCAGGAGAAAGATGCTATGGGGAGACAAACAACATGGGGTGTTGGGAAGGTCAAGCAGGGGCTCATAAGGGATGTGGGGGAGGCCAGACTGGGGCAGGATCTGAATGGGAGTGAGAGCACAGGGCCACAGAAGGGAGGGAGGTGCAGGGCCACATGGCGATCGGGGGGGAAGGCGGGGGCAGAGCTATATAGAGATTGTCTGTCTGGGGGCACAAAGTCCCATTGGGATGGGGCAGGAGGTGCAGAGACACATAAGGACAGGGGAGTGGTTGGGTGGGGGCACAGACATATGGGAATGAAGGGGATACAGAGCCACATAGGGAGAGGGGCTGCAGGGCCACATGGGAATGGGGAGAGTGGGAATGGGGGGACATATGGACTGGGTGTGCAAGGATACATGGGTGTGTAGGAACGCATGGGGACAGGGGCAGATGTGCCTGATTGGGAGAGGCTAGGGATCACCAGGGTCTGCATGGGGGAAGCTTCCTAACAATCCCTCCTTGCCCCATAAGAAAACGCATGCCATGCTTTTCTCTCATGCTCAACAGCCCTTCATGTTCACACCTAGGCTCCTTCCCAGCAATTTACGTCCCTCTCCCTCAGTTCCTCTTACTCCTGAGTCCCCCAAACTTCTGCACTCCTTCTGAGGGGTGCAGGAAATATGGTTCTGTATTGTAGTTTAAATGAATTATTACTCAGACTTCTGTATTAATATGACTAAGAAGGAATCTGTTTTTCAGAAAACATTTCCGGAATCTCTCTTGTCTGTATTGTTACAGACATACTTGCTGACAGACTGAAATGATTGAAACTGATGTGATTATATTCTGTTGTTCTGACAAAATATGCAGAATTTTGCTGAATTTTTCAATATTGTGTGAAGAATTTTTAATTTTTTGGTACAGAATTTCTCCAAGAGTAACTTAATGGCTTTCAATATACATTGGTTTCCTTAATGCAGTGGTTCTCCATATGTTCACCTGATGTAGGCCAAAGCCATAATTGTTTCCCATACTCTGCTGTTCAGCTATATGCTGATGATGACCTTCAGTTTAGGCATGTTCCAGCCATTCAAATCAATTCAAACAGTGTCCTAGGACACAGCACCAGAAGTTCTTTCTTTTGCACCTCAATTTCAGCTGTGTCAACACACTCCCACAGCACTGCTCTGAATCCAGACACCCCCACCATTCTTCATCAATTATATTACTCCTTATAATTTTTTCCCCTGCTGCCCTCCAATGCCCTGTCCCTTTCTGGAATGTTTCATTTATTATCTATTTTTTACGTGTTTCCTTTTCCCTAACCTTCATAATGTTAAGTCATTCTCATCCATCCCCCATCACATACTGCATGCAGGTCTAATGCATGACACCATGTCACAGACATGGCTTGGCAAGCAGCCGTTAAATACCAAGAGCTTTATTTGGCATCCCTTAAGTTCAACCAACCTAGGGCACTAGTTACACACAAGCAATTTGCAGATCTGGTTAAGTTCATGATGGCTTGAACATCAGTAAAACGGTCCCAGTGTTTTCTGGTTTTATTTTTTTTTTTTTAAATTACAGTTTATAATTAATTTATCTGGGTCCCTGATTCTTATCCCATGTTCCATTCAGGCTTGATAAGGAAGGGTGTTTAAGATACCTATGTTGATAAAGGCTTGCCCTCCTTGATGCTGGTTAATAAGCCTCTCTTGGAGGGATGTAGGAGCCACTAAAGCCGTTTCAGGGAGGTTATCAGGGCAGCACACTTTTTCATTTAACTAGCCAGACTGCATAAAGCAGCTCTGTAACCTTTAAATGTGTGTTGGGTGAGGGAGGCAAGGCAAAGAAATAAAACAGTTCCCTGTTGAAGAACAGACAGCAGCTATGTGTATAAAATTATTGACCTGCATTTTTTACGGTTAACACAAAAGTGTGACTAAGTGACTTTTAGTAACTAATGTGAATGTGGCTTTCAGAAAGGCTGTGTTTTAAGCCCTGTACATGCAAATGAAGTAATGTTTTATTTTACACAAAATGAAACCTTCACTGAGAAGGGAAAGAATAGCGCAATGTGTCTCTCTCTTCCTCTCTAATGGCTGGGCCATTAGAGGTTGATGAGTCTGCACTGTCTTTGAGCTAAGATACCTGGGTCCCTTAGCTCAGGCAGTATTGGCTCATTATCAGTTTCTGTATTCAGTTCTTGGTCCTGAAAATTCACCTAGGCTCATTGTGTCAGTCCTGAAGAAAAGTACCACAGTGACATTTCTGAAGAAAAAACACCTCTCAACTCATGGAGCAGGCATTACAAACCCCTTCCACGCAATACTGCGCTACCAAGGTACCTGGGTCTGGACCTGGGGGGATCATCTCCAGAGATACAATGGTAGTTCAGCATCAATGGCTCATTCAAACCCCATTCAGAAAAGCATAAGCCGAGCTTAGTACGCAAGGGCGTGGTTATGTGCTTTCCTGAACATGATGGATTTAAGCATCTGTTTTAAAGTTCTTAAGTCCTACTGTCCTCAATGAGACTTCGGCGCATGTTTCAAGCAAAGCATGTGCCGAAGCGTTCTTCTGACTCGGGCCTCTTACTGCCAACAAGGGGTCCACTTAGTGCCAATTGTGGAAATGCCCTCTAGGAACTAGAATGAGACCAGAATATTCTGTTCATATAAGAAACTGAGCAGCCATCAGATTGTAATAACTTCCAATTACAGCCAACCGAAGCAGGATTTGCACTGGTGACCTGAAAGAGAGAGGCTGTATATCTGCATTACCAATCTCCTTGAACCATGCAGTCACCCAAATAAAGCATCTAAAACAAAAGGCGGGAGTGGAATATGAAGTGCAATGTTGGCTATGTTTTGAGAAACAGAAACCTGGAGATGGGAAAATAAGTGAATTTGCTGTATGAAATTGAACAAATTGTCTATGTCCTTGCTGTATTTCTGCTCTGGATTTATTAAGAATTTCACTCTCCAAGGCGTGCTCCAGCATTTAAAGAGACACACACTCTTATTTCGCCTTATTAACCATATCTGCTAAGTAAGTCACTGGCTGGGAGAATAACTCCAGAAGCTAGTGGAGTTGTCTCCCTGCCCATAACCACACTTTAATAGTAGTAAAGTTAAATGCACAAAGTGGAAAGAAAGGAACCATTTTAAAAATTTAACTGGTATTTGCAAAAGATTCAGTATGTGTAAAAAGCATCTGAGAGAGTACAATACTGAACAGCCTCTTCTGACTGCACAAGTTAAAAACTTATTGGCATGGAAATTTGTGTATAGGGTTATTAAAAAGAATGAAATATTCAACAAAAGTAACTTTTTTTTTTTTAAGACCAAGAGCAAAATTCTGCTCTGTAGTGAGCTGACGAAGTCAATACATTTACTCCAGATTTACACTATTGCAATTTGGAGCAGAATTTATTCCTTTACCCTGAAAAATTCAGGTTTCTTTAACATGGGTTGTCATCTCAATAGTTCCAAATCATCAAGTGAAAAGAGAACTTCTAAAAAAATCCATAGCATCTTAGAGTAAGAAATCTAATCGCCCAAAGAAATTGCTCATGAATGCGCTATTAATTTGAGATAAAAAACTAGTGGGGCACCTGGCTGGCATGCGGGACTGATAATGGGAATACACAGCCTTTCTCGTCTAGGGCATTGTTTTAAAATTGGTTCTTGAAAGCTGTTACCATGCGATGTTTGTTCATTGGTCTAACTGAAATAATAATGTAGCGAGTTTGTGTGGTTCCCAGTGACATCATCCCCAGAATGGTAACTTAGATTATAGTCTTGCCAAAAATCCCAACTGTGATTGGAGGCCCATTCTGCTAGGCACTGTATAAATCCCATAGTAAGAGATGGGGCCCCATCTCGGAGTTTCCAGAATAAACACACCAGATAATCTAAGGGTGTGAGGCCGAACCAAGGTACCGAGGGCGTGGGGGAGGAGGAGTGATTTGCTCAGGGTTACGCAGAAGGTCAGAAGCAGACAGAGAAATACTCTGAGGTCTCTACGTTTAGTCCCATACCCTGCCTACTAGGTTCTGCTGCCACTCGAACAGTCTCCTGAGTAGGCGGTCTCAGCAGAGTAGGCAGCATATCAATGGGCCTGGTGAGTGGACCATGTTCTCACAATTGATTATGGTATTTCCCTGCTAGTCCTGAGGAGCAGTGGCAGGAGGCAGCATGGGGGAAGCTTGTGCTGCTGTTTCTCTGCTTATACCATTTTTTGTGGGCACAGGGTGTTAAAAGTGAACATAGGGAATTAGGAGGTGAGGATAAGGGTGCTGTAATCAAGTGACTTCTGCAGTGTTCTGTAAGACATGATGGAGTCGTGTTATTCAGAAATCTCTTCTACACTATATTAAACATGTTTTTCCACCCTCTCTACCTCATGCTTTATTCATTTGCACTCTCTATGCCATCTGATCAAGCTTTGCAACCTAATTCCCAGCTGTTGCCTTGACTCCTCCTTCCTATGCATGCACACATCTCTGAATGTGTTGCTTTCTTCTCTGAGACTGGAGAAATCCTAATAACCACACCTAATGAAAAAGAGCAATGAATTTGTGTCATTTGTGTTGGTGGGCAGTGATTGGCATAATGAGTTTTCTACCATAGCTTTTAGAAAATGCATCATTCCTCTGAGACTCCGGAGGTATTTGGAAAATACAGATGGAACAAAATCCCTGAAACTATCCTGGAAATTCCCACCCTGGCATTCTTACTGGGAAGAGAAATCTCGTTAAGAAAGGCAAAGCCTGGCATTATGTTTGCTAAGCGCTTCTTCTCCATAGTAATTTATCAATAATTCCGTTGCTCAAAAATGTTGAGCACATGCTGCAAAGCTTTACCACAAGCCAAAAAAAAAGCTTAGATTAGAGGATTATGCTTTCATATGAATATCAGTAGCCTGTGCAGTTACATCAAGTAGGAGAAAAATTACACAGAATTGTTAATCTTTATACTTCAGGCCATAAGCCGATCACCAGAGCTGGTCCAACTGTTTGTTGTGTATAGTTTATCTGAAGAATTTAGCACTTTTCTTCTGTTTGTAAATATTAATTAATTTACTTGTTCTCAATTGATTGACAGTTACTTCCTCTGAACATGTACTGTGACTAGGGGGTAGTTGATCAGTTATTCGTTATCCAGGATTTATTTACTGAGGTTCGTTGGAAGAAGGTGAGCTTGCAGTTAGGCACTCAAATGGGAGTAAGGAGATCTGGGTTCAATCCCCAGCTCTCCCACAGACTCTGTTTGACCTTGAGCGAGTCCCTGTGATCTTGTTATGGCTCAGTTCCCCATCTGTAAGATGGGGGTAATACCACCTTTATCCATCTTGGATATTTAGATCATGAACTCCTTGTGGCAGGGTATGTCTGTCGTATGTGAGCACATAACAGTTTTTAAATGTTAGCCTCACAACATCCCTGTGAGGAAGGGCAGTGCTATTATCCCCATTTTATAGACGAGAGAACTGAGGCACAGAGATGCTAAGGTCACACAGGAAGTCTGTGGCAGAGCAGGTATTGAACCCAAGTTTCTCAAAACATAGATTAGTGCCCTAACTACTGGACCATCCTGCCTGTCTGCTCTGATTCTGTGTTAGTATGGCTCCCTGATTTTAGGACCTCTAGGTGCTAATATAGTAGAAATAATTAAACACACACCCTCATTTAATACTGTTTATCTTCCTTGGTAAAGATCTGATCCATTGTCCTGTGAAGTCAAGGGAAGGATGCCCACTGACTGGATGACCAAACCTTAGTATTGCTGCCAAGACAAATTTTCTTTAATGAAACATTTTTTGTGCCTTCATTAAATGAACCTCAGAGGCCTGAACATTCACACCAGCCACATGATAATCAAGAGCAATGAATAATAAAATGGTGCAAACAAGCAAAAGCAAAAATAGTGAATGTTAAGTTCACATGAAAGGTGCCAGATTGAGTGACTTAAGTTTTTAAATGAAGAGGTTATATTTTTATTCCTGTTCCTTCGAAAATGCGTGCTCTGGCTGGATGAAACATACCTCCATGCAAAGGATATAAGTAAATGGTGCAAAAGCCATGCAACTTGCCCTCTGTGCTGCGGTGAGTTGCCCCAGCTATGAATTTTTCAACTGGCATGACACTGATTCCCACTTTCACAACCTTTAACTAGTATGGTCTGTCAGTGAGCTCTTGCCGCTCCAGCCATGCAGACCTGCTCATTTTTAATAAGGAATGTGTGTACATGATGCATGTTTGGCTTTGATCTTCCTGCAGTTCAATAGGAATATACTCTCTTCAGAACATTTTCTAACCTGCTGACACAAGAAAAATTGAAGCAGAAGGGGAAGATCAATACAAATTAAAGGCAAATTAAAAAATGCACAAAGGGCCAAAGTATGTAGTTGAAAATCCATTAACTTCTGATTTATAGTTTTGTGACCCGTGGTTGTTTGCTGTGTAGTAGAAGTGATCACAAAATCTATTAGCTGCTTTGGTCTGTTTAGAGATACCCACACCACTGCAGAAAAATCTCTCGTTTAGTTTAAGTGGAGTAAATCCCTTCTGGACCATTACTTTCATATAACTGGAGGCTATTTGCTTATGGTAAGTCAAAACACAGTCCTGCTGCAAGTCCACAACTGCCAGAGTTGGTGCTAGTGACTAGCACCAGTGGCAAAGTCTCACACGAGGTCAAATTTACCAAGAGCGGTGCAACGAATGAAGAAGAATGAAAGGAGAAACGGGGCTATGAAAAGAGGCAGGCCATACAGGATAAGTAATGATATTGTGTTAACACCACCGGTGCAGAAGAAATATTTCAGCCCTCTTTCCAAGTGGGATGTGATGGGCTGAGACCGATGCTGGGGGGAGTGATTTCCACATCCTCAGGTCCACCACAGCAAAGTAGTAAGCATCTTGAAGGTGTGATGGAGTGGAGCCAGATTTTCAGAAGGGCTCAGCACCCAACCGCTCCCTCTAAGATGTGGATACTCTTCTAAAGAGTTCAGCACCTGATCCGCAGAGCTCTTTGGAAAATCTGGCCACTAGTTCCTAAATGTACGTGCTGCTCATCATAACCCAGAAGTTGAAATGACAGCAGTGTGGTAGCACCAAAGCACAGATCTCCTGGAGCCATGGCCTACAGGTGCGGAGCTAGATGAACTGGCTTTATTTAGGGTGAAATCACACTGACTGGCCGACATGGTCCCCTTACTGGGGAGACAAGCATCTCCAACTGTAGCACTTCGACGCAGAGTCAAACCTAGCTGGATTTTTCCTCGTCCCTCACAGCAGAGTAGGCAGTGCAGGGATGACCCTGATGACTTCTCACTTAGTAATAGCGTTTTAACCCTTTCTAAAGCTACAATCCTGCCCCTCTATGTTCTTACAGTAAAACCTATTCAGAGAACCTACAGTTTAAATCATGACAACAGAAAATTTCTTGTAAGTGTCAAACACTTGATAGATGGTTGTCTCCACCTGCCTTTTATTCCCTGTTAGTTAAATGCAGGCCCAAGGAATAAGTTTAGTGTCTACATCCCAGGGTTCTCCTGGGAATTTTGACTGTCGGAAATGCCCTTCCATCCTCTCCGCTTCTGGTTTGTTTTCCCACCTCCTTTCTGATCAATAACTCCCCATTCTGACTTCATAAAGCTTCTCTTGCCTGTGCTAATGTTGTGATCTACTGTGTTGTGTTGCTGCACTGGAGTGGAGTGGAGAAAGTGGGAAAGGGCAAAAGCTATATTTAGTGATAAGAAGGATTTGTTCTGATTTGTGCTCGGGAGATCTATAAGCTAAATGCCTTATCTTGTGAACTACATGGAATAGGACAGATATTTGAATGGTGTATTTGAGGGTGTATCTGTGTGAGAGAGGGAGTGTGCCTGCCTGTCTGTGGTGTTGTCTTCACTGGGAAGAAAGATGTGTGTTTAACACATTTAGGCTAACCGGTGTTAAAATTCTTGTATAGCCAAGATTAGTTGTAGTTTTAACCTGTTAGCTGGTCAAGTTAAAACCTTTCCTGACTCCTAGGATTCACTTCAATCAGCTAGCCCTTGTTAAAGCTACTGTTTGCCTTGTTTCTACTGGGATTTTTTAACACATATAATACTCATTTTTATCTTATGTAGACATGACTTGTGAGTGAATGAGACAGACTGTTTTTGGGAGTGCATGTGGTTTTATTGTGTGACTTTGCATTAGAGTCTGTGTGCTCTACTCCTATCAACTGTATTACAGCACCTATCCTGCTCACTTGCTGACAGAGTGCAACCCAAATACTGAACGCACACTTTACACAAACTGAGCCAAAAATATGCATCTGCCTAGTGAGCAAACGGAGTTGTGCTGGAGCTGAAGTCACCCTACAGACTCCCTGCAAGGTCATTCTCACCAAACATGGACTCTGCCTCTCTGCTGCTGGGAATGTGTCATGCTCGGACAGACTAAACAGGGCTGGAACCATCGTGCTGCATTAAGTTGCATCACAGAACATAACCAGCGTGATGGGATTTGATGGAAAGCTGGTGCACCACTGAGAAGGTTTCTGAACCTGTCAGGAAGAAGGCAAAGGAAACAAACCCACCTCATATCAGAGAAACAAACTCCCTGAAGAACTTCTTTTCTGGTCAGTTATTTCCTAATAGGTCCTCAAGATTTCATTAGCCTAATACCCCCCTCCAGTCCCCCACTTCACTAATCTCCAGATAAACAAGAATTCCAGTAGATTGCATTAGCCATCCAGGATTCTAGTTAAAAAGAAGTTAGGCAATGATACCAGATATAAGATGTACTGTGAATGATTTGGAAAAAATATCCTACTTCTTCTGAATGGGGAGCACTTGAGACATCTGATCAGAAAATGAGGTTCTGTTCATGGAATAGGAGGTGGATTGGTCAAATGTTGGGGTGTGTATCAAAGATGACCCCCCACCCTAAAATTATTCTTCTCATCTTATCTCAACTTTTAAGGTTGGTTTTGTGGTTGACACTTGGAATGGGATTTCAGGAGATTTTTTTGGTTCAGTTCTTGGCTTTGCCACAGTTTCCCTGGCAAGTCATTTAAGACAATTTCCAAAAGAATATTTTGTGTTCTATATCATGCTGCTCCTCACGTGGCAGGAGCTCCCCACAAACATTCACAGGACCTCTTCGCTAGCACTTTCAAGTCCCTGCTTAAAACTCTCCTCTGCTATTACACTTATCAAAAATTCAGCTGTGGTTAGGCAGCTGGTTTATTGTAGCCAACAGCTTTTCATGCTGACCAATATTGTCTCAACATTCCCTTGTGCTCTTCATGTCTGTTTTATTCCCCATTGTCTTGCTTACAGTCTAAAAGTATAAGACAATATGCAGTTGGGAACATCTTTTTGTTCAGTTTGTATACACCTGTCACAGTGGGGTTCTGGTCCATGATTGAGGTGCCTAGATGCTACCCTAATAGAGCTCAGCACATTTTATGCATATTAGGTGCTGATCCCTTTGGAAAATGTAGCCCTTTAGTCTGTGCCTCAGTTTCCTCTTCTGTAATGTGGTGATAGCAATGCTTCCCTATCTCACAGGCTGTTGTTAAACGTATGCTATGGAATGAGGTGCTCAGATATTATGTTGGTGAGGAGCATATAAGAACCTAGACAGAAATGTTTGAAGTGTACTCTGCCTATGAGCAAACCTTTGCTGAGTGCACTTACAAGAGCCTATGTTTTTACCAAGCGGGTTCCATTCCAGTCTATGATTAATAACATTGTAAAAATAAAAAAAATTCACACTCTTCGAAGAAGTTACACAAGTGACAGTTTTCCTAACAGTTCTCTGTAGATTGCCAAAGTGGGGGGAGGGAGGAGATACACATGCACGCGTGCGCCTCTACAGACAGACCTTATCTGCACATCTCCTTTTGCGGTACTAGGCAAGTATGCACCATGAAGATGAAGTGCTACCTCTTGTCTTGGCAGCACTTTAAATGACTTAACCTAGTCACTATGAATTCATTTGGTGTTTATGGGACTATCATATGTACTTCCATTGACATTCCCTGACCATTATAAAGCAGTTAGTGGAGATAATGCTCTTCTAGTGCAATGTCTTATCACTGTTTTAACATCCTGACATACAATCACCTCATATTATCTCTTCAATGAATCCATTAAGCAACTAAAGCCTTCCAGGAGCCAGATGCATGAGCAATGAAGGGGCAAACCTTTGCCATTGCTAATCTGGGGAAGGTGGTTGTTATAAAAAGAGCTTCAGACTCAACAAGCAGGGAGTGAGGGAAGGGTGGGGGACGGGGTGTATTCCATATGCACAAATGACATGGGACCTGGTATTACTAGTGCAAGGGGATGACTGTAAGGCCTAAAGCATATAGAAAGTTTTTAATAAGGAGGCATGTGATGGGAAGGGAGTTGGTAAGTGATGTCTCTTCCGCATTGGGTTTTTTGGGGTTTTGTATCACTCCAAGACCATATATTAGATGCATAAGTGATGCTTACTCCAGTTTCAGTGCAAGTTGCTTTTAACATCTTTTCAGCTGGCCTCTGCTAGGGCTTTTCACCAGTGCAGTTACAATAGTGCAAGAACTTGTGTCGACAAGGCCTAAGACAGAGCAAGCACTGAACGGGAGCTGTGGGCATTAAACTCATGATGAGTTTGCAATTCAACATGGCAGCAAGAAGCCACTGGGCTAGGCTGTGCAACCCCTTGTTCTAATGTGGGTGAGCATTTGTACACAGGATTTAGTCTGTGTTCCCACTAAAAAATGGGAAAATAAACCAGGATTGGTGTTTGCTGCTTCCAGGAAATCTTTTGACACTTGAGCATGTCTGGAACACCTGGCTGCCAAGATACTGCGTACTCAATGGTTAACAAGAAGATGAATGATGTTTCCACTGCTCCACAACTTGCTACCATCACATAAATTGAAACTGACAGAATTACCATTGATACAAATTAAAAACAAATAAAAAGGGTACACAGAACTGATCCTCGGAGTTCAAACTCCATTACCAACTGATTTACTGTGCAGTGACCTGTGATTGTTTGCACTGAGAAAGTACTGCGCTCGGATCCTATCAGCCTCATGGCCACGTCTCTCACCAGTCAATAAGCTATTTAATTTAATGGGAAATGGTATTGATGGGACTTGGAATGCAGCTCCACAAAAAAAAGATGCAGCTGCAAAGAGCAGATAAAGTCTTCAACTCGGGGGGTTTGCTCTTTGGGTGTTTCCCTTTTGTTATCTCATTAATTAAAGTCCAGAGAAGACTCTGCTGGATTTGGGAGTGTCAAAGCCTTGTGGTAAAAGTGCTGAAGGGATGATTATTCCAGGGGATCTGTGGGGAACCAAGGAAAGCAGTGATGAGATAATGCAAAGTACTATGTAGTGCCCTGACCTTTCAGGATAGATGAGTTCACACACAAGCTAAGAAATTCTAAAGGGAAATATGTCAGACCAATCAAAGGAGTGGAGGATTAGCTTATAGACAAATTCCCTTGATACGCTCAGTTATGCTGGTGCAATCCACCTGACCCCCCACCTGACCTCCCAAATACAGGAGGATTTGACTCTGTGGGCCAGATTCTGAATTGCTGGAAGGTGGCACAGCTCTCCTGAGCTCTGGCCCTATTCATTTATTTTGCACTTTTCAGTAATGCTTTATCAAAACAGGCAATGTTTTTAGCATGTAAAGCTGGAGAATGGGTGTCAGGACTGCTGGGTTCTATTCCTGGCTCTGGGAGGAAGTGTGGCATGGTGGAAAGAACAGGCAGAACCAGGCATTAAGACTCCTGGGTTCTACGCTGGGCTCTGACGAAGACGAGCTCTGCATCTTTCCTAGGGTTTCAGCATAGCTCACCTGGGAAAGGTGTGACGATACTTACCTGTCTCTCTGAGCTGTTCTAAGGCTTCTTTAATTAGTATTTATAAAGCTCCCTGTGATCCTCTGACAAAAGCTGCTATAGTAATGAAGATGATGATGATGATGATGATGATTCTAAACACTCATTTAGCTACCTAGACATGTTCTTTCAGAGCTGGCTCGTGGCTCCCTGTGCCAACAATACTCTGAATTTCCTTGTGCATGGCTGTGTGTGTAAATAACCCATCTCCTAGACCAACAAAGCTGCCTCTTGCTCTGTGTGTGTGACTCCAGCCCGGCTGGTGCCTCTCCTGAGGCAAATGGCAGGGAGCGTGGCAAGCAGCAGGGTCTCTAAGTATTTGTAATCCCTGAGGGCACAAGCTAACAACCCAGAGACTCCCCTGCTACAATTTCTATGGCAACAGTCTGAGTTTCTGAGATGAAAGTTGTATTTGGAATGTCACACGCATATCAAATGTGCAAAAAAAAAAAGGGCTCTGCAGAGGTTTTTAATTAGATGGCACAGCAATGCAGCTCTGATGGCAGTTTTACTGTGTTTTTAAATTAAGAGGGTAGTGTGGCCCAGAGGTAATCACAAGTAACGTATAAAAATGGAGAAGGGGAAGCACTAGGATTAGGCAGGTTTTGAGCTGAAATTAATGCCTAGAATGCAATGCTGTGTATGTTTTATGTTGGTACCTTGTCCTCTCACTGTTTTAGCCTCCCCACTTAGTCCCCATCCAGAGAGCTCACAATCTAGGTTTATGATAAGGCAGTTGAAACAATTATTCTCTTATTAGTTTGTGGTGCCATAGAGCTCTGATCATTGATGGGAGCTGCTAAATAATAACTAATAACAATTAGTGAAGACTTCCCTATGTTTGTGAGCTATTTGAATCATACGTAGCTCATGTCCTTATTCTAATCAAACTTAGCTTCAGCCATAAGATGAGTGAAGCTCTGGAACAGGATTCCAATAGGAGTAGTGGCAGCAAACTAGTTTGAAGACAGTTTTTGATAAATTTATGAATGGGATGATATGACAGCATTGCCTGTGATAGCAGGGGACCGGACTTGAAGACATCGTAACTCCCTTCCAGCACTATGTCAATTCATGAAAGACCTCATTATGAGACAGGGAAGCAAGTATTGTTCATCTCATTTCCCTGAGTTAGGGGAGCCATAATTTTGTGGAGTTCATGAGAATCCACAGCCTGAAGCAAAATGAGTTGGGGAGAGTGAATCTGAAACCAGAGAGTGTGGCTGCAGGATCCCCTATGCAAAGTGAAGCCATCGAATCTCATGTGTAATAATTGCACGTCTGGAGTTTATCATCTGATAGAAAAAGGTTTTTTCTTTTTCCTTGTAACTCTGCCTATCGTTACTGGAAAAATGTCATGCTGTACTCTGATTATTTCCCGTCGTCATTATCACAAAATGAGTCAAGAGCCATTAACTCGCCTTGCCCATGTCCCTGACCAGGCAGGAAGATTGTTTCCTAAAGTACGTTGCTGAAAAGACCACTTGTTGCCTGAGTCAGATTTGGATTCAAACCAAAGCACTGGGGGATGTTTAGAGCAGTGGTTTGGTTCAGGCTCATTTCTTCAAGGAAGTAAAAGCAGAATGAATGTACAGTATACAGAATATACAGCCATGAGTTAGGGGACTGGACTAGATGACCTCTTCAGGTCTCTTCCAGTCCTATTCTGTGCTTCTAACTCCTATGAAAACCTAAGCCCTGGTGGGATGATTGAGTTGGGGCTGGTCCTTCTTTGAACGGGGGATGAACTAAATGACCTCCCGAGGTCTGTTCGAATCCTAATCTCCTATGATTTTAAGGCCAAATTCAGCCTCCGTGAAAGCAGATACAACTCCACAGACTGCAGTGAAGAGGCTCACACTTACTCCAAAGCTGAATTTTACCCCATAAACAATGAGCTATTAGAAGGAGCAAGAAAGGAGCTTCAACCTTTTACTAAATGTATCTACAGAACTAGAGGGAGGAAAAAAATAAGGATCGATAGAAAATAAATGTGTACTCTAAGCCAGGCAGGTCTACACTTTCATGCAGCTGTGCCGCTGTAGAGCTTTAAGATGCTCTATGCCAATGGGAGACCTCTCCTGTTGGCAGAGTTGATCCACCTCTGTGAGAAGTAGTTATGTCAAAGGGAAAAGCTCTCCCGCTGATGGAGCACAGTCTACACGGGGGGTGGGAGGGTGGGGGCAAGAGGGGAACTAGGTTGGTAACTAGATCACTCTGGTGATTTTTTTTCACATCCCTGAGCAATGTAATTATACTAAAGTTATTCTGAAGGGTAGGCCTGCCCTAACTATTTTAATTTTCAGAATAGCCAATGAAACATTGCTGCTGATTTTTAAGGCAACAAATAAGCCTACTTTTAGCTTTCTTCTGACTCCCACATATCCCCAGACTTTAGCATATCATTCAATCTCCATCCCCATTAAAGTTAACCACCCCCTTGGAAATGAACGCAAAATTAACAGTGATATGTTGGTGCACAAATTTCAGCAGATTGATCCAAGCTAATAGTAGGTAGGTAGACTATAAAGAAAACTGGGGCCCCAAGGAAAAAGAGGTTGAATCCCCAGGAAAGACTTGGAATTTTGTTTCTATAACTATTTCTAAAATATTTTTAAGGGTGTTTGGAGGCAGAGGTCCCATTACATAGTGTAATACTGAAGACTTTGCATGTGATGCTTTTAGTTTGCACCGTGTGTCATCAAGTACATCAGCACAAAGTGAGTGCCAAGTGGGTGCATCCATTCTGATTTGGTGGTATTTTACACCAAAACTGCATGCATTCTGTTGGTGTATATGACTGCACAGTGTGGAAGTCCAATGAAGAATTAGACCAATTTTGTTTTCACAGCCCTTGCAGTTTTGCCAATCTGAATTAAATTCTATTCTCCCTTGATTTTTTTGCCCTAGTCAAACGCTGTATGTCTCTGACTTTCTCTCCTCATCACCAGTCTGCTGAGGATAGTCTGGAAGAACTGCTTTCACAGAAGTACTAAACATTTTTGTGGATCTTTTGAGCCCTCTGCATTTTATTAACATCCTTTTTTTGAATTGTGTACACCAGAACTGGACACAGTGTTCCAGCAATACTCTCACCAATACCAAATGCAGAGGTAAAATAACATCTACTACTACCCAAGACGCCCCTGTTTATGCATCCAAGGATTGCATTGGGCATTGATGTTCAGCTGTTTATTCACCATGACCCCCAAATCTTTTTCAGAGTCACCATTTCCCAGGATAGAGTCCCCCATCATGTAAGTGTGTTACTCAGAATTACTTTAGATGTGAATTAAATTAACCAAATTAAGGTCACTTTAATTCTGAATAAGGCTGATCACACAGGGTTTAATGTGGTTTAACAAATTCATACCTTTAGTTAATTTGGATTAATTTTTCTGGATGTCTTTCTGTGGACAAGCTCTAAACTGTCACTGCAAAAATGGAGAGCATTAAAAAGCATCTATGCATCTTATTTTCTTTCTCTCAACTTCTGGATGTTAGCTCTGTTTAATGTTGCCCCTGGCTTTGATCAATGCAGGTAATAAGTAAAGACTTGACTGTCTTCCCTATATTGAGAATCATGTATGAAAGCACTGTCCACAAGAAATGTGCTTTATATAACAATTGCATCAACAATCTGGATCATATTGAGCATCTCTGCATAACAGAAAAACACATTGCAGATTTGACACAGCATGAATGATGATCTCGGTGGAGGACAATTAGAAATACAATTCAGGGGCCTTGACCCTGTTGTTGCTGTTTATATATTTTTTCATTTGTGTCAATGGAAAAGAATAACTGGAGGACACGTTATTTAAACATGAGGGTGGGGAACAGACGAAGCTGTGACCATCAACTATTGTCTCCTTTCTGACTCATGAAAATATTATGGATGAAGAAAGGCACAATGTTGGTCATTTAAACTCACCTCTGTCAGACGGCAGATGTGCTGCACTCTGCAACATGTACCATTCTTGCGGCTTTAACAGCACTCAGCCTTGTGAAGGGGAGCAGTGTTTTCAAAACTGTAGGGCTGCACTATGACCTTTAACAGTAATCCTGGGTCTGGGCACAGTGCAGTGGCAAAGCCAGGAGGAATCCTACCTCAGAATGGTTTAGTGACTCCCAGAGTTCCCTGCTTGTGCTTGTTACTGTCTTTTCAGATGTGCATCATGCGCTCCTCTGTGCAGCTGGTACATAGGGGTAGAGTAGAGCCAGGGCTCTGTCTTCCCTCCCTCTACTTGAGGTTTGAGTCCAGAGGAAGAGCAACTTGGCAGCAGACCCCACACTCCCCCAAGCACAGGGTTTACCATTCTGTGCCCACTTTATGTGGGTGATGCAAGCTGTAGAGGAAGGTTCCTTTTTTCCTCACCCAGCCACTAGCCTGGAAGGTATTGTTTGGGCAGACAAACATCCAAACTTCCTGTCGTGCTTTTCTAAACCAGACCCAAATTGCCATTATTTTGGGATTGGCTCATCGTTTTGTTGTATTAACCTCATTACTGTATCTGTGCTTCACCTTGCTATAATTTTTCTTTCATTGGACATGGGACTGATCCAACCTCCATGGGCATCTTTGTATTGTTTTTAATAGAAGTTGGACTGGTCCCTGTGCCAGCTATGCCATCCTCGCAGTGGAATCAGAACACATTTTAGGGGGGGTGTGGTGGTTTGAGGGAAACATATTGCTCAGAACCTAGGCTCATTTTTCCTTTGCCCTAGTGCCTCAATCCTCAACGAAGACCAACATTTAGACAGGCTAGTTTATGCACCACTTTCATGGCAGGTGTTAACAGAAGGTGGCAGGACTCTATATAGTGAATGCAGAGATCTCCACTCTGAAATGAAAGCTTCTTGCAGGGAATCATGCTCCAGACCATTAATCGCATCCTTCAGCAGACATTCCCCTGGGCGACATATAACCAATGGGATTCAAACAGTTCACTGACAGAACTTCAGGAGTTTTTTGAACTGGGAGGAGGCTGTTCTTGGCATTGCTACCAGCATTCAGCTCTTCACTCGCATGGCTCAAGCTGTCTCTTCCCATGGTACTTCCCCTCGCATAATAGGCTTTAGCTAGGGTTCAGTGCTCAAATGAAAAAATCGTGTGTATTAAGTCATAAAAACTGCCTTGCACAAGTTAAAAGAACAAATCTAACATGGACACCAGATTTAAAATAGAATCCATTTTGAAAAGGACCATGATATGGAAGATAGACTTGTATGGTATGACACGTGCATGTCATGGCATACGAGTATGTGATGACACAACCGTTCTAATGCAATGGAAAATGGCCTATTTGAATGTAATGTAAATCTAATTTCTTCTCTGTATTACATATGCAGTTGCACAATCTGTCCTGAATATATTGGGGTGCAGTTTCAAATGCACAGTGTGGCTGGAAATATTTGTAAAACTATAAAATCTGAATAATGTTTTAAAACAAACAGTGAAAGCGCTCTCAGTATGCATTGCTAACTGTGTGATCTCTGGAATGGGGACAAGAATTTTAGATACTCCCACAATGGACGTATTTATTCTTGGTAAAATTTGCCCATCCTGAAGGCTAACATGAGGATTGTGAACTACTTAAGGCCCAAATATAAGACTTTTAAATCAGCCATAAGCCTTGAGCTGTTCCTCTGCACCAGTTGAATTTCACCTTCTATCTTTTCAAGAGAAGCATGAGCAATTTAGCTGCCTTTTAATAGCTAAAGATTTAATCCATCCTTTAAGGCACTGGGGGCTGAGCAGATTTGACTTATGATGCTTTACAGCATTCTTCCAACATATACAGAGTGTAGTATGCACAGGCAAGGAAGTCTGTTAATAATTCTCAGTCCATCGGCCATTTGCAAGCAAGTTGCTGAATATAGTAGATATTCCAAAATGTAAGAGATTTTCACATGATGCGTGGATCATATGTTCTACATCTAAACTCTGAGTGGAAGAGAAGAATTCTTAAAATCAGGTGCAGTGATTTAATTTGAAATCTGCAAATATATTTCAATCTTGACTTAAAATGAGTTGTTTCCCACAAAAAGTTCCTTCTAGTAAACTTGTTCACTGGGGAACTATATAGAAAGAGAATACTAATACAGGCAAGCCAATATTTTTTAAAAAAATATGAATGAATATTAACTGATGGTGAGCTGAGGTCATCACCCAACTCTGATTAAAAAACAAACAAAAAAAGCTATTGCTATTCCTGAGAAGGTATAGTGAGTGAAACCCAAAACTACATAAAGAGAAGGCCTCTGTAGGTTGGCCGCAATTCCTGAAATATTACCAGAGACTTTGCTTTTACTAAATAGCCCTAAGTTATTTGGGGGGAAAAAATGGGAGTTGATTAAAAAAAAAAAGGGCGAGAGAGAGAAGCCTCTCTCTATTTTTCTTTTAAAATTAATATCCTATCTTAAGATTGGTAACAGAAAGTGATTGGATCCTCCTTGCATAGTTCACTCCTTCCAGTAAGTGGAGCAAGGTATAACAAATGTTTGAGTTGTTAGAAATATCTGAGGTTGTGTCTGGGTGTCTGACAGTAGAGCTCTTGGGATTTACAGTAAGAATACTGTGATGGGGAAAGGCCAGATGGCTATAGCAAAGTGATAAGGAACAGATATGTTAGTCCCAGGCTAAACAAATCCCTGGTACCATTGGAACCAAATGGCAGTTGTTCAGCTTAATCAAGACACCTGGAGCTTTTTAGAACCTTTTAGAAAGCAGCAGAAATAGCTAGCCTGATTGGGACACCTGGACCCTAACTGGAGCCCCCAGTTAGGAGGGGGCGCATATCAGGAGCTGTGGGAGGAAGTTGTACTGTTGGTGAGACTGACTGGTGGACCACATATCATACAGAAGGAAGGAGGCCCTGAGGTAAGGGTGACATGGAGTTTGAGGAAGCAGGAACTGCTGTGGGGAAGTAGCCCAGGGAGTTGTATTGTGTTATGTGGCTAAAAGATCAACCATCATAGCTGATACTGTTAGGGTCCCCGGGCTGGAGCCTGGTGCAGAGGGCGGGCCTGAGCTCCCCCGTTTCTGCCTCGCCTTATTAATCACTGAGATTGGGAGACAACAAAGACTGCAAGGAAGGATAGCTTCACCTCACCTCCCTTGCTGGCTTATGGTGTAAAATGGCTCAATAGGCTGTGACCTTTGTCTCTAGAGAGAGAAGGGCTACATGGAGGGTCGCAGTGAGCTTCTGAGGCTAGTGAAATCCACCAGGAAACACAGGATCCACGGAGACAAGGACAGAGCTTTGTCATGATACTTGACTTCTTTCATCCAAAGCCCTATAGGCCTATACGTGCTTCAAGCCTTGCGGTTCTCCGAGAGGTGGATGATATGGTTTCTGTTTAATAGATTGGGAAATTGAGGAATGGAGAGTTTAAGTGACTTGCCTTAAGAACAGTGAATCAATGTGGGAGGCATGACTGAAACCCAGGATTCCCTGTTTCCTGCTATGTCTACTAGATTGCATTCTGACACAGAGCTACAAATGGAACCCAGGAGTCCTGACTCGCAGTCCCCTGCTCTAACCTCTGGACATTACTCCCATCCTCATTGAAATTGTTGAGTGCATAGTTTAATTTGGCTTTTCCCTTGTCAGTCTTTTGCACCCACAGATTTGGGGTTGGATTTGTCCCTTAAATGATCAGATTAAACAAGTTTACATGCTTCAAGGCATCCTGTAAACTGTATGGAATAGGAAAGATTTGTTCTCCCCATGTAGGTCACTGCACCGTGACCAAATGTATTAGTGTGGGAGGAGGGGACTTGGTTTGTTCTGAAGTGTCATGTACTAGACCTAGCTGATAGCAAGATAATGAAGTTGTTCTAATCTAGTGGTGACCAGTCCTATTACTATGTTGTGTTTCAGTGAAGTTCTTTAAAGAGGCTTTGCTGTGTTTCCAGGCATGGTTGAGCATGTTGTGATAATTGGCTCTTGCATTATTTATAACACTAATAAAAAAGCAAATATACGTACAGTTTATGTATGTATAATTTGCCTGTTTCCTTCTCCTTGCCCTTTGTAGCTCCCTGGTCTTAGACTGCACGCTCCTTCAAACAGGGACTGTCTCTTGCCATGTGGTTGTATAGCCCCCAACACAATGGGTCCTGAATGAGGCATATGGAACCTGCAGCAATACAATTGGTAATAATTTTCTCATAGACTTTAAGATCAGAAGGGACCATCATTATCACCATCTAGTCTGATCTCCTGAATATCCCAGACCACAGAACTTCATCCACCCACTCCTGAAATAGGCTTGTGACTTCTGGCTGAGCTACTGAAGATCACAAATCTTGATTTAAAGACTTGAAGTTGTAGATTTACTTTAGTTCAAACCAGGAAGGGACCCATACCCCCACTGCAGAGAGAGGTGAAACCCCACCCGCCTTCCCACCCACTAATGTCTTGGCCAATCTACCCAGAGGCGTAATTCCTTCCTGACCCCAAATTCTGCCACTGAACAGAACCAAAGACTATCTTCAGTGACCTGGTGCAGTCAGTGATGGAAAGCACTACCTACTTAAGGCCCTGATCCAGTAAAACACCTTAAGCATATGCTAAACTTTAAGCCTGAAAGTACTGCAAAGAGACAACTCTCACACTTAAAGTTAAGCATATGCTTAAGTACTTTGCTGCATTAGTGCTTTTATGCAGGACATATGATTTAGAAAGACCCCTGCAATGTGCAGACCACCCAGCTCTCTGTATATGGCTGCACCATTTCTGGCTTCCTTGAGACTGAAGTAACAATTTAAGCATACTCTTGCAAGAGCTCCAGGAATCACAGTTAACTAGTTTCCAAAGGCCCTATGTTAGAGATCTCAGTACAGCTGATGGATAAATCTTAAAAAGCACAGGGTATCCAGAGGCCACTGCTTGTGAAAAATATTCTTTCTTAGGTTGCTGTTTTGAACACCAGGAACTCCTCCTGTGCTTTTCTTATTAACATCATAACTCAAGGAGCTTTCCTCCCATCTCCAGGAAAACATTCAGCAAAATATTGAGGCTGCAGCATCACAAACGAGTCAATAGACCTCTATTCTAACAATGCTGTGATCAATATTTAAACAGGATCCACAGTGCACCTCTCTCCTTCCAGCCACCTGCCAAAGATAAAACTGAGGATACTACTCTGAAAATCATTAGCAGTGACTAACTAGTTTGAGCCTTTCTGTGCTCAGCTGCCTTTCAGCGACAGCCCCCTGACATTGTAGGCCAGTTCTGTGGGAGGCTGAAACCGGGATTGAGTAAGTATTTGAAAGCCTCATTCATAACAGGAACATACAAATGGCCATATTAGCTCGTACTCAGAGACCGGACAGTAGCCTAGACATTCTCTGGCAGTGGACAATGCCAGATGCTTCAGAAGGAGGCTCAGTGAGAATGTGGGGCTCTGAATGAGAAGTTGAACTCCCCTTTTAGCCACAGGTGGTTCGATGTTCAGCTGGTGTAAATGTGCATACAAGTGGTGTCTCATGGTTAGCTCTTTATGTATCTCTTAATATTTAACTTCAAATGGACTGGACCCATTTACACCAGCTGAGGGTAGCTGCACTTGGTGACTTCTCCAGGCTCTTCCTGCCTGAAATTTCTATGATTCTAGGTGGCCCAACAGCCAGAGAAGAACAGAGATTAAGTTTAAACCGTGATTTGGAGGGGGCTAGATTTTTCTGCTGGCCTCTAATGGTGGTAAGATAAGCGTTTTGTTTCATTTCATTTTGGTTTCTGTGAAAAAGGGAAGATACTCTATCATGCCAGCGGCAGTTTTCCTGAGCCCTTTCCCTGCTCCCTCTCTGCTGACTCACAAAGCGTGGCTCGTGTGAACTTCAGCAGAAGCCACATATTTTCTCTCTGGCCAGAGGCAACTGAGGCTGCCGAAGGATGAAAGTCAAGTGTGTGGTGGGGGGACTACTGGGAGAGTGAGGAAGATACAGAACATAAGAGGGAGAAAGGAAAATCAGCAAAGTCAATATTCCCTGTAATAGCCATTAGTGTTTGGAGAGCTGCCAGTTTGTGATGGGGCCACATTAGGGGGGCTAAGCAACTATTAATTAGCATGGCACTATTCCCAGCATTGCCATTTGTTTCTGAAAATATAATGGACCAAACTAATCCTGTTTGCTGGTGAAACTGTGTTTCTGTACCATGGCACATTAGTAGTAATGAAAATGGTGTCAGGAAGGCCTTGTACAAAGTGTGTATTTTGCCAAAAGAACAATATTACCCATTATGGAGATGAGTTTTCTTTCTCCATCTATCTATACAGGATGTGTAAACTGCATGTACAGAGCACTCAGACCGGGGTCTGAGACACACTGGGGAACCTGAGAGGCAGTACTGCTGTGCTGAAACAAGCCTGCCGCTTGGCAGCCCTTGTTCCTTTCTGGGGAATTGAAGTCTCCCAATGCAAAAAAAAAAAAGTGATCAAGCTGCAATGAGGGGAGGGAGGCACTGGCTGTTCCTGCTAAAGAGCAGTAAGAACAGGAGGCAGAAGCGGGAGGGAATGGCATTGTCACTCTCTCTGGGCACAGGGAAATGAGTTGGTATGAACAGAAATACATTTTTGTTCAAAATGTTACTTCATTGAATTTTGAATGGTCATGACACTGAGTTTTAATCTCTGCTGCTGGTTATCTCTGAAGGGTTTGATTGTTGTAATGATTACGGCAGTTTTAAATACACAGTGGTTAGGTAGGTAGCATATTTGGAAGTTTGATTTTTGTTTAGATGGAACTGATCAAAATGATCTCATCACATGAGGTGATTCTTTTTTAATACCCACTTTGATTTACCAAGACCATATTGTACTTTTCATTTTAAAAGATGGGCTACATTCCAAAAGCTCTCTTAGCAAGTCAACAGTACTGTGATTGTCTAGGGAAAAACAGCTTCCTTAAAGTCACAGAGAATCACATTAAGCAATCAGATTAAGGTCATCTCTGAACTAGAATAATAAAGACTTTGAACTAAGGGTAAATGAGACTTGGCTACAAATAATGGGGTCTGCACAGGTAATGTGTCAGAGGATAAGGGCAGGCAGATTTCTTCTTGGTATATAAAGAACATAATCTCATTAATGTGAGCAGTGATTGAAAAGATACAGGTTCTTCTGTAGCTTATAGTAGGTATAGAGTGAAAAGAACTATTAGATGATCAGTCTGCTCCAGAGCAAGTGCAGCGGCTGTAGAAAATGTGCCACAAACTAAAATGATACATTGAAATTGGTGGGATCAAGTTCATACTACTTGCCCCCATCATACCCATTTTTAGGAAGGTGGGGGGCAAAGGTCAAGTACAGTGGAAAATCAAAGCCTTTAAAAGATGTGCTCATTTACCCCCCTGCTGTCTCAAGGAATGAACTAAAGCCAGTGCACCTTGTTTAAAATCGTTAGGATATTATATCAAATCACTCTGGATCCCATTACTTTAAATATATTTTACTGATTAGATCTTGGGGAAATAACCTGAAACTTAGCTGGACTATTTCTTCTTGCTGCCTTTGGCCATTTGTTTCAAGTTTCACACTATTCTTTCTATAAAGAAGTTCCACCTGGATTGCTTTCAAGGCAATACCAGTCCTTCCTTAACTTCATCATAAAGTGTTAAGGCGTATTTAGATAATGAAGCCCAACTCCTAGCCCAATAATCAAGCCCAACTCCTAGCCACTGAATATACGTGTGTGAGAATTGTGTGTTCTGGAATTATATATATATAATATAAAAAAACAACAATCCAGAACAAACAATTCTCTCTTCAGAGGGCTGTCATCATTTGAATGGTTTGGGTGAAGGTTGAGCCCCAAAAGGCTAACAAAAATGTGCAGTTCTGCACTATCCATCTTCTTGCACTTGGAGGATGTAAACATCAAGAAGAGAAGCATTGCACTGGGGGTATAACTACGAGTGATGGGATAAGATTATGAAAATGGAAAGAGATGCTGAACATCAGTGAAAAATTCAAACAGTGGTGCCCACTAGACTGTGAAAGAGTCTCCCAAGGGAAAGAGTGGAACCTCCACTGACCCTGAGCAATTTATATTGGGCTGACCAAAGCATGAGATATTAAATGGTAAGGAACAATCCTGCATTAGCTAGGAGTAAGTTTGACTTAAAAGAATTTTCTGTCTCTAATTTCTGCAATTTAGAATCAGTCTAGAGGGAGCACTATCTGTCTCTGCCTCTATTCAGCAAGGGACTTATACATGTGCCTAACTTAAAGCACATGGGCAGTCTTATTTAAATCAATGGAACTATTCATATGCTTAAAATAAAGCACATAAGTGCTTTGCTGAACTGAGGCCTAAATACACAGGACCCTGATTCAACAGGGTACTTAAGCACATGTTTAACTGTAAACCTTTGCCTACGTTCTATAAAAGCCAATGTGATTTGAACACAGTTTAAGTTGAGCAAATGTGTATATGCCCTGGGTTTTGATGAACTGAGATGATCTGGTGAATGAGGATCTAATGCTGGACTCATCACTGATGCTGGAAAATCATCCCCTTTCATTTGCAGTCACACAAGCCATGCCAAATACATGCTCAGGCCCTACTCCACAGGGTACCATATCATAAATGGCCTTTTCTTTCTGAGCTATCTCCACTCTTCCTTCTTTTCTCCAAATGAGGATGTAAACATTATCTCTGAGGGTTGTGTGATGGGCTGTGAGCTTGCAATAGCAGGTCAAGAGAATACAAGGGGTACATCAATGGCTATGAAGCTCCATTTAGCAGCATTATTCAGGTGGAGGTTTTAAGAATAACTTCGCTAATATCTTAAAGATTTTGTTCTTAACTTGATATTTCTAACAGCTCCTGGTGTTCATGTCTATTAAGAAAATTTCTGCAGGCAGAGGAGGGAGGGTTTCCAGCAGTTAGACCAAGGAATTGGGAATCAGGGTTCCAGATTTCTACTCTTAGCTCATCTCTGCTACTAACTTGCTATGTGCTCTTGGATAAGTCATTTTAGTGCTCTATGCATCACTATAACCATTTATCAGATGGAGACAATAATACTTAACTACCTTGACAGGATGGAGTTAATTAATTAATGTCTGTGAATCACTCAGGGAGCCTTTAATCAAAGGTGCTAAATAAATGCACAGATTCATTACAGGGAACTTGGAAATTTGGCTTCAGCTGAATCACGTATTGTTTCAGCCTCCTATCCCTTTCTGCCCTATCATGACTGCTTATCATTGCTGCCTTGAATTTGCAATCATGGGGAAGTAGAGTGGATGCAGCTGGATATTCAAATAAATCTACATTTCACTCTATCTTCAGAACTGCAAGGAAAATATGAAATTGATTTAAAAGGTTGCTATACAGTGGATAATTCTTGTAAAAACAGTAAAAATAATAGAATTCCCTTTCCCCTCTTTCTTTAGATTGTAAAGAACCAAATTCATAAAAGGATATTAGAATACCATTAATATTTAATACGTTTTTGGGCAACAAACATACTTGGAGCAGAAACCTGATTATTGCTTTAAATCTTAGTAAATAAAGCCTGACCTTTTTCCACTGGGATTCTCTCTAGCAGCTCCTGAACAGCAGATACTGATCTACAAGTCCTGTGTCTGGGATCTGTAGAAATTCATTTTTGAAGGGAAGGAATCCAAACTAGATTTGGTGGTTGTTTCTTAACACAATGACTCAAACAAATCCACCAGTCTGTTCGCTTATGCAGATGACATTTATACAACTGGCAGACATTTGAATTAATGAGGATATTCTTTGCTACCACAGAAAGCTTGTGTAACCACCTTGGACTTAAAATAAATTCCAAGAAGATGAAGTGGTTGAATCTTTGTTAGGGAACAATCAATCATGTGGTGTTCTACAACATCACTGCTGTTGTATTTCAAGTGAACTCTTGTGTACCTAGGAAGTGTGATCAATGATGATGGGTCTATCAAGTATGAGGTTAAAAGGAGATGTGCTGTAGCTACAAGTGCTGCACAGAAGCTGATGAAATTATAGACTTTGATACCAAACAATATTTTTTTTAATAAGTGAAAATTTATCCCACCTGCATTCCAAAAGTATTACTCTGTTCTGGAAGCAGCTGCATTAAGTGGAACAGACATCAAAATGCTGGAGGCAGTAGAAATCAGTGTTTTGGAAGATGGAAGAAGTCAGGAGGAGAGTAGGGATGAAGTCAGGTACAGTGTTAGCTCCAGTAATAAAAATTATAATGGTGGGGACAGTGTAGCTGCTAAACAGATGAAAGAATGCTAAAGGAAGTAATCCAAAAGCAACCAAGGTCAGCACAATCTAGACGATGAGCACCGATTAGATAATGGGACATGGCTGGGCTTAATGGAGAAACAAGCCAGGGACAAGAACGAGAGGTGATGCTGTACTGCTCCCTACGTGTGGGATGAGAAGAGAAACAATCTGTTCATACCTTCTATTTCATTGCCTCATAGTCGAACTTACATATAGAAAATTCCTTAAGTTTGGGATGAGGAAGAGGATGGAATAATTACAAGGGAGTTACAAATGACTGCCAGAAAAAAAAGACCTCTAAAATATATCCATTTTGCCTCTCCTCCATTCTTTATTCATTGCCAGGTAACACAGAGGGCATGACCTAAAGCCACTGGCATCAATGGGTGGACTTCCATACCCATTGACTTCACTGGACTTTGGATCAAGTCCTTAGGGCTGCGTTGTGCCCCGTCTTATTTGACAACTCACCCCCACTTTGGCCAAGTTAGTGTTGCCACCTCTTGCAGTTTTATCAGAAATCTCCTGATATTTGGTGTTTTACTTAAAGCCCCAACTCCTAGGGTCACCTGATCAGGTGAGACTCTCAGCTTTGTCTTTAAAAACGAGTTTCTAGCCCTTGCTGTTGCAAAGAAAACACTTGAAAATGTGACTCATGCAAACTAAAGGCTCAGACTAGAAGGCAAAGGAAAAAATCATTAACATTTAAAAAATATCCCATGATTTTGAGGGCCTGATGGTTTTTGAATCTGTGATTGGCAGTATTTCAAATACGACCTGCATAGATCCTGATGCAAAATGCAGCTTCTGCTCCATAGATATTCGCCCTGTGAACAAGCAGATAATGGGGGGCGGCTCTTGGTCCTATGCCACCAATTTCTCTTCCCACCTTCATACTTGCAGGTCAGCAGTAGCTGATCAGGTACAAAAGGGAGAAAGTAAATGGCACCATTCAAGCTGCACCTTCCTGTGATATCCTCCTGTCTCCCCCTGCCTTAGACCAAGAGGGAAGCAGGGGAGGAATTACTATTTGTATTGTAGTTGCACCTAGGAGACCGGTCACGGACTAGTACATGGGCCGTTGTGCTAGATGCTGTACAAAGAAGGAAAAAAGTTTCTGCCCCAAGGAGCTTACAATCTAATAATACTAGATAATAGATGGAGATGGACAGATGGGTGAGTACAAGGAAACAATGAGGCAATTTTGACAGCATGATAAGCCATGGTACCAGCTCATGAGCTGCCTAACTGTTGTCAAGTTTTCTGTAGGCATCATGATAAAGGAGAGATTTCAGGAGGGAATTGAAAGACTCAATGAAGTGGCTTTGCAGGCATTTATAGGGAGTGCCTTCCATGTGTGAGGTTCAGCTTGGGAGAAAGCACAAAGGTTTTTGTTTGAAATCTTGCAGAAAAGGCTTTTCCAGGCAATTGTGAGTGTTTAACTGAACTGCTCTGAGCCTGAGGTAGGTCTCTCATTGGCAAACACTGTTACATGCAGTGCATAACTGAAAGGCATTTCCTTCAGCCCGACACATGCAGCTATCTTCCAAATCGAGTTCTGAATTTAAGAAAACAGTGCAGCAGGGAAAGAACAAAAAGAGCCTTTGATGTGCCTGACTGGGTTGTGTTTAGAGAAAAAAATGCAAATGTTCTGTGTTGGAGAACACTTATCAATATTAAGGCGTGAACGCAAGAGAAGAAAGAAGCAAGAACAAAATACAACACTTAACAAGAGGGTAATTTAGCCTGTTGGCAAGTGCTTAAAGTCTGGTTTATGGAAAATTACTTGCACGATTGTGTTGCAGGGTTTCTGAGCTTTTATGCATAAATCATAGTATTGATTCAATGTGAATATCAAACATACTCAGGTGTATAACTGCATGGGGCAGAGTTAAAGCAAGAATGAATTTAAGTGTGGAAAATGGAGAGGAAAAAACATCCCCTCCTGTTGCTGTTACAAACCTTGCTACAATAGTCAAACAGCTGGAATGTTTGGAGATTGTTAATTAAAACATACTGGTAGCCACCTACTGCAGCATTCTCATGAGGACATCCATGCAAGAGATAACTGCCAAGCCCAATCTTTTATCCTCCCATTATTTATTTTTTCTATGGGTTGAATTTTTTTGTCCCAGAGTGGGAAGCAGGGAGGCAAAAAAGGGCAATGGAACCCAACATTGTATGTAATTGTAGGATAAAAATATCAATTTTAATTTAAACTGTAAGCAGGTGGGTGGGAGAAACAATCCACCAGGCTTTGTTTCCTGTGATCTGTATTTGCAATGGTTTGTGCAATCATGGCTTTTAAGTTGCTCTAAAGACAAGGATGGTGTGCTGTTCAGAAAACAATGAAAAAGCACAGCCCTTGAAATGAAAATAGACACCGAGAATCCATATCACTTGCACAGGCATGCTGTAACTTAATCACTTTCTATCCTGATTCATCCCTCAATATTTTCAAATGTGCACATTATACAGCATCCAGAGATGTTCATCTGATCAGATTACACAGCTCAGGGAATGTTCTTCTTCTTGGTTTTTTTTCCCTTCTCCCAGAGGAGCTGTAAAGCCAAGGTCATGACTACAACAGGATGAAATATTCACAGCAAAAAACTAATTTGGGCTAGGTCCAGGTCTTAAAGTTTTTGTGGCAGCTTGATTGTACCTTACAGTTGTAGCAATAGGACCATATAGCAGAGGAATATTATTCACATATTCATTGTATTCTGATAGTACCAACACATATTATTTATATTATTGTTGTAGTGCCAAAGAGCCCCAGTTGTGGAGTAGGGCCCTGTTGTGTTAAATTAGGTACTGTCTAAAAGACAACAGATGCAGTTCCTGCCATAAAGAGTACTATATCTATGTCCTGCACTGGCCAAGGGATGGAGTAGGTCATCCCATTCTTTGTTTTCTGATTAATCCTGATCTTTGGGAAATAGCTAACAAAAGCCAACAACACATTAAGATGATGAGCAAGTAACCGAGTTGGTTTCTTATTCTTAATCACCCGGGCTGCTTTCATTGAAGTGCCAATGGGATACAGGGAGAGGATATGGCACTTACAACACAGGATCTGTGACTCAGGGCAGCTGGGTTCTATGCATATTACTGCCACTGACTGGCTCTGATTTTGTGCATTTCACATGGGGCTAGACTACATCTTTTGGAGCAGCCCTGAAAATCATTATATCTCAAACACACACTGGCTATCTTGGGTTGCCACATGGGGATAGTTTTGACTATAAATGTGGGGGGAGCTCTGTGGTTTTTGTTCTTGGATAAGCATAGGAATGGCTATACTGGGTCAGGCCAATGATCCATCTTGCCCAGAATCCTGTCTTCTGACAATGGCCAGTGCCAGATGCTTCAGGAAAAATGATCAATCATTGAGTGGGGTTGTGCACTTGACCGTTGTGGCTAATAGCCATTGATGGACTTATTCTCCATGAACTTACCTAATTCTTTGATGTCACGCAAGCCATTCTTGTTTGGGTATTTTTGGTAGATCTTCCTAGCCTACAAGTTTCAAATTCCAACCAACCCAGAAATTGAGAGCCATATTCTTATTTACACTGTGGCCCCTTTACACTGAAATGGGGCCTTAAAATGGGGGTACATGTGATTTTGATCTATTTTGGGCCTCATTTTCAGAGGTACTGAGCAACCACAGTTCCCATGGTTTCCTGAGAGCTGCAGGACCTTAGTACCTCTGAGATCAGTTAAGAATTGCATGAGGGCAGAAATTTGAAGTCTCAGGGAATTCAGAATAAGATGTGGAGTCTCTCACTGTGGCCCATCTCTGCTGATGTAGATCTACTGGCAACAGAGAATTTTGTCTCCTATATCCAGCCTAAATTTAGCCTAGAGTGACTAACCTTTTCCCAAAGGGTTATAGGTGCATCCAGTACGAGGGATAATGGAGATGTCCTATCTGGGCCCCAATTTAGCAAACCCCTTGGGCAGGTGGTTAAGTCCAACTCTGTTCATCAAAGCACTAAGGCTGTAAGCATGTGCTTAATGGGATTGGAGCATGCACTTAAAGTTAAGCATGTATTTAAGCTCTTTGCTGAATCAGGATTTCAACTTCTGCTCTCATTTAGACTGCTAAATGCACCTGTGGGATTTCTACACTTCTGTTCTGGCTGCTTGGCTCACCCAGCTACACTCTGGCAAAGGGGAGCTGGCTAGCAAACTTGGAACTTTAAATTGACTACTTTTTTCCCTTTCCACTTTGAACTTCCTAAAAGTAAAATAATAAAAAATATATACTAAAATCAAGAAAATCCCACGCTGCAGAAGGCTGACTCCTTCTCCCAGCCTCCCACAAAATTTCTCAGAAAATGGCTTAGACTACATGTAATGGCTCAATATTTAAGGGCCAAGCTGTACACCTTAAATCCTTGGTCTTTGTGGAATTACCCCTCCAAAGAAACTGTGTGGAATAGGGGCAGCCAGCTGCTATGAATGATGCTTAAGCAAACAACTTGAGGCAAGCATGAGAGGAGTTTTGTTTTAAATATACATAATCCTCCCTCCTCTAAAACATATTGTATATTATTAAAAATAAGAACTGAACCTTTGTCTGCCAGAAACAAAATGCTACCACAACATCAGTGTTCCCTAGCTTACTTAACATTTATTTAAATGCCCATTTTATACAGGCAGAGAACAAAGAGAACATTTTTGTTGTTAAAGACCTTGAATATGAAGCTGCCTGAAGCCAGCATTTGAGTCTCATTATGTTAGGAGTTTTTTTTGTCCTACCTAATTCAAATAACACTCAAATTCAACAGTGTTCAACAAATTCAACATTCAAACTCAAAACCAACACTCAAAATTCAAATAACGCAACACCTGGAAGGATGCTTTAAAAAAAAGTTTTCAAAGTGAATTTACTGTTGGTGAAAGGCTCCAGATTGGCAAGTGAAGTCTTCAGCCTGCAGACAAAGGTCCAGCATTGGCCTCAGCGTGTAGGCTGTCTGGCTCCCATCATCCCCAATCTGACCTAGAGGGAGGGCATGTGGAAGAGGAGCCTATCCTACAGCCATTTCCTGAGATGGTATCACTAGTGAGTGCTCATACACCACAGTGATGAGTGCAGTGCATATACACAAATAGAAGGGTAGCTGGCATGAAAACGGTTTTCTGCCATAGACAAGAGACATCTGGCCAGTTAGGAAGTGGATTGGTAGCTACCAACTCAGATTTCAAAGCTACAAGGGATCACTATGATCAATTACTCTGTCTCCCTGCATTTAACAAGGCATAGAATTTCACCTAAAATAGAATCTCAGGCAGTATTTAAGCATGTTGTTTTGTTGAATGACTGAATGCCAAGTCCAAAGAATCCTGCATTATCCCTTTATCTCTGAGCAAAATGCATTTCTCAGAGTTCAGATAGCCTTAAGAAGATCCCCCCCAAAACCACCTTAGTCGCATTAAGATTGCTAATTGGGATCAGCCAGTTAAAAGTCAAGGTCAATATGATGATTGTTCCATTTCATTTGACCTTGTGCCTCTTTACCCGCTTGTGTTTTTTCCATATAAAGGCCAAGTCAATTCTGTTTTGTTAAAATGTCAGATAACTGATAACAATAGTGATTCGAGATAGAGCCTGTTTTAGTTTTAATAACTCTCTCCTATTTAGCTGCAGGTTCCTAGAGGCTGAAATGGAGGAGTTTTACTGGGGAAACTCACTTCCAAATATACTCTTTTGTACAGCGAGGTTACAGCCAAAGTTGATCTCATTTCAGTTGGGGGCTGCTTTTCCCTTGTTTTCTGGTTCTTTTCTTTCTGGCAACACTGACCAAAAACTGCATAAATGTGCCAGCTGCTTCATTATTAGTGTCTAGTGCTACAAGATCTGTATTGGAGGCTGGAGATGGCTCATGTTTGCCTCAGGTGACTGAATAGCCAGCAAGAAGACTTATTAGACTCTCTGGTTGCCCTGATGCAGTCAGCACCTCAGGGAAAGAAGGGGACATTTCTGTCAATGTGATAAATGCTAATGGGATCTAAGATCGCTGTGCAGAATAAAGGGAAATGTTATCTGGTGGTGATAGAATTTGTCTGGTCTGGAATATGGATGTAAAATATAAAAGGGGAAGCGAGACCCTTGGAGACGGGGTTAATGGCAAGGCATGCAGGATTTCTGTGGCAGCTCAGCTATTCTGGTTAGCAGGGATTAGTATGTATCTTCACTTTGGTCCCAGCCTGCTTGGGAATATCTTTCCACCTGCCCAAAACAAACCCCTAAAGCACCATGTTTTGCCTGATTTCAGGTTGCATCTAGGAACTGGGTCTGAACACAAAGTTTAGCTCTGAATCCAAATACCCTCTAAGATCAAAGTGTTCGGATGCAGGGCTTGGGTTCTGGGTCATCCCTATCTGACTCTGTGCAAAGACGCCAAGCACTGCACAGCTCTGAGTGAAATCCTAAATCTTTGCTCCTTAGTCCCTGAAACTGAGGCCAGGTTCACTTGAGAGGTTTTGTCAAACACCAGCCTGGGTTCATATTTGTAACCAAGAGTGAGTTTTGTGTGCTTTTGGGAATTATAATCAATGTCTGAAGAGCTATTGCATAGAGATGAGCCCAAACTAGTCCCATGTCTGCATACCTCTTTACTGTGCTACTGGGAATGGGTGGATAATTAAAATCAGAACTTACAATTGGTGCTGAATTTCACAGCTGGCTCCAGAATGTGTAATATGTAGAATCGGAACCCTGAATCCAAGCACCCACAAACTTTCAGGGGGTTACAAATCCTAGTCTACAATCTGGGCTTCTGGTTCATCTCAGGAACTTAATACCCCAAGGGTAGTTTGAGATTAAAACAGAAATCTTATCTGTTACATATCTTTCCTGGAATTCTCTGCTGTCTGTGCCATAAACTACACTGCGAGCAATACATATAGTGTTGACTAGACACATTTCTCTAATTCTAGACACATCTCCTTACATATTTCACCACACAGAGCATTCAAGGCATCTAATTATTTCTTCTATGCATAGCACTGCTATAGCCATCTGTCTTGCCAGTCAGCTCAGTGGAAGGAAACTTGCCATTCCAATATGGAAGCTGTTTCTTGTCATGCACGTCAGTGGGGATAGAGCCTGTGAAATGGCCAAAGTCTCCAGTGGCAAAGAATTTAATCTGCTGCATTAGGCCACAATCCAAAAAAAAAATGCCACTTTGATCTTAACTGGTGCTAATCGAGCTGTAAGTCCAACTGTGGTCAAAACACACAGTAAAACACACTCTCAGCATGTGTTTGAGGTTGGGGACAGGTACTGAGTGAAAACAATCAATAGATATTTGCTGGATTCAAACATAAAGTAATTACTGTGTGTGACATTTTAAAGACTTACCAGACCCCTTATCTCCCCTCTCTCTCTTGTTTTGAAACATGGTGCAACCCCAGGTCTATGGCTGTAATACAAATAAAGCTGCCACCATCTCCAACTCTTACTCCTTCACTACTGACTCTGAAGTGCTTGTACAATCCAGTCTGTGCTGCCAAGCTCATGGAGTTCCCCTCAGACTTCAGTGCTGTATTGCCATTAGATTTTTAAATGTGCCTGGCCAAAGGCAGAGTTGAGGCGTGAGTTGCTGAGCTGATGCAGCAGTGCAACGTATAATTTCACAAGGCTAGATTGTGATACCCTTATTCACAGTGAGCAGCATCTTACACTGTGAGAAGTTTCCCTCCAGTAGGAGCTTCCATTTCTAATCAGACTAGCCCTGGAGTCAGGTAACTGATACAATGCATAAGGGTGGCAAAACCTTGCTCAGAGGGAGGGAAGGCAGCCATCAGCATTTCATTCATGGGCTATTCTGCTCTCCAAGGTCCTGATCATGAAGAATATGCCAGGTAGCCCACAGCCCTACCTTATTCTTTCAGATGAGAAATTAGATGACAACAGACATGGCAGGGTGGAGTGGAATACAGGCCTGTTTGAAAAGCATGGTCCAGCCTTTCCTGGGCTACAAAGTGTTCCTGAAAACAAGTTTGCTAAATATGATTTATGGCCAATGGCACAGGTACCCTGAGGCCTGTAGAATTAGTTCCTCACTTACAGGACCATGCTTCAGTCTAACAGCCATTCATATCATCTGAAACTGCACAAATGAGCAAATGTAAATGCAGTCATGAAAAATCAGCTAGTCCAAAAATGCCACTGAGTTACTGCAATGCAGAGGGAGCAGACACCAAGGCTGGGTGACTTGGGCGTGTTGCTGTATTAACACACACCCCTCCCCCACCCCCCGCCACATTCTTTCCTCCATAATAATACTTCCTACCTCTAGTATTCCAGAAAGCGCTTTATAAATATTTATTTTCTTAGCCTTCCAAGAGGTCAGTAACTATTCTTCCCAATTTACAGGTAGGCAAATTGAGGAAAAAAGCATTGAGTAAACGGCTGAAGGTCACACACTGAATAAGAGGCAGGAATATAACACAGGAAACTGCCTTCCTTTCCTGTGCTCTAGCTTGTAGATTGCCTTGCCAACAATACTAATTATGCTTCTGTACATTATTTTATTTATGTAGCTAACATGCAACTAACTGGAATGTCCCCCAGAAACGATATATCTGCCCTAGGAGAACCATCAACAATTATACTCACTTTAAAATAAACATGAAGGTCAATGTCATTGGTTTCTTGGCCTTATTATAGCTGTAACTAATGACCCCATTGTACTAGGTACTATACACAGAGTAGGAGACAGTCACTGCCCTGAAGAGTTTATAACCCACATACACAGACTGAACAAATAATAGGAAGCGAAACACAGGCATAAAGAGAGGAAGTGTCTTGGCCAAGATCATACAGCAGGCTAGTGGCAGAAATTTTGTTGCCTGATTCCCAGTGTAGTACCATGTGCACTGGACTACATGATCTCCCTGTTAACAAAGAGTTGGAGCTGCCTTGCCCTAGATTGCCTTTTTTTCATTTCTGAAACTAGGTTATAGCTCATTTGAATGCAACTCAATGATGCAAACACAAGAACTGAAACTTACTCCAGGCCTAGCTTTAAGTAAATCAAACAGCTCCAGGCCTGGAATACCCATACCACTGTTGCCTACTGTCAAATTTTCTCATGACTCTCACAGTTAAAGTCCTTGCTCCAGGAATCATGTTATTGGGGTAGAACAGTCAGATTTCATTTTTTTTTTAAAGTGGTTAGTCCTTCTGGTTGTGGAGAAAAGTTTGAAAACACAACTCCTAATGGCTCAAAACACACATGCAAATTAAACAAAATCACCATTATGAATTTTTAAAATCATCTAATTTGTAAACCAGTGTTAGGATTTTGGGTGGCCTGACTTACGGTTTTTGAACATTTGGAGCTGGCAGTACTGAAATAGACTGAGAAATGTTTAGCAAAGGGCCAATCTCAGAAGGATTAAAAGCTCAGATAAGGATTCAGAAGTTCAGATGCTTATCAGAAGATTATTTGAATCTGCGCCATCGAGCTAGAAATCTTACCTGGACAGACTTTGACAAGATTTCCAAAACTTCCTGTATGGGGTCAGCCCAGATACGCTAATGTTTTCCCACAATGTTTAATGTTTCCATTTCCAGTGTTGGCCACAAGCTCTGGAAATGTACAGTCTTCTGCAAAAGTGATGTTCTTAAAAAAATCAATCTCCAAATACGGACAGGATCTGAACGTGAAGGTTCCTGCTCTGTTTACATTTTCTGCAAGTCCACTGGCTATCCTGAGAAATGATGGGGGTCAGTGCCTAATTCTCCGACCCCCACTCCCCCCAAGTAGCCCTCCACACTGCTAAAATCTTTCCCCTTCATCTTCCATTGTCAGTTGTTGCTCACTCTGGAAAATCTGTCTGCTGTGAAATTTTTTGCAGGTCAATTTTTATATATGTGTAGCTCCCAAAGGGGGAAAATGCAGCAAAGGGGAAAATGAACTCTCTAGATCAAATTAAAAAATTGCTTTATGAACAGGTTTTTCCCCCATCTTAATACCCATGGGATAGTATACATCCTGAAATTCTTTCCATTTCTTAATCGCATGCTCTCTCATTTGAACAATGCTAAAAGGAATGTATGTAACTGATTCCTGCCCCTCCCACCCCCGAAATTGCTATGGAAACCACAAATACAATATTTATCCAGCCTGTTGTATATTCAGATGGGCTGCGCTTTATCTTGAATTGCGATTATATCCAATCTGTATATGGAATATAGTCCACTTCACCACATCTCTTTGCATAGACACATCCTTCAGGGGTGGTCAGATCATGGATTTTAGTTTTGGCCCATCCTTACTACATAGGCAATGAGACCACTTTGGGAAGTAACTGGCTACATTAACTCTGCACTGGATATGGTGAGGCATCCATGTATACTCTGGGACTGCCCTGGCATTGGCCTGCTAAACCCAGGGTTGTGATTTCAACCCTTGAGTGGGCCATTTAGGGATATGGGGCAAAAATGTGTTGGATTATTTAATTGGGAATTGGTTCTGCTTTGAGCATGGGGTTGGACTAGATGATCTCCTGAGGTCCCTTCCAACCTTGACATTCTATGACAGAAAAAAGACATTGTGAATATAAAAGAACCGGACTTAATTCACTGACGTCAATGGAGATAGCTACACTAGGGATGATTCTTAGCTTAATATATTTAATCAATATAAATGAAGCCACCTTTCTTTTCCTCCTATCAAACATCAGTATCAGTCACTGGAAATATCCAGATGTATTTACCCAGCATTGATGGGCTATTTGGATTATGGTGATATTTTTCTACTTTGCAGGCCAGTTATATACCCAAGAAAATTATAGTTATTATATTACAAAGCCACTCAAATCACACTCTGTTCTGGGTACTGAAGCAGAAGTAAGCCTAATCATAGGATGTTCAGTTCACCTCTGCTCTCAAATGGACATCATAACTTTATTTATCCTCCTTCATCCATAAATCCAGCAGCCTGGGCATTGTGTTCACAAGCAACCCAACCAGCCTTCAGCCTCCTTTAGCTCAGAGCACTGCAAATCTGTCAGAGCAGACATTCAATGAATGACAGCTCTCTCCACATCATTATCACCAACAAATTGATACAGCGCCTCAAGTGATCTGTCTGGGAGGTGATAGACAGTCTTGGGTGGGAAGCAACATGGGAAGACAAACCTATGCAACACCTTACCACAGCGCTTTCAATATTCTCCTCCAGGATAGGTTTATAAAAATAAGCACCTGAAATGACGCCATCCTTAACCAACAGAGCCCTCCACTTTTTGAAGAATCACACTACATGTAATTCTCTCCTTTTATTTCCATAGGCTGTATGTACTCTACACACACCATTTATAGTGATTGTCTTCCGCAGTTAGAAATTCCCTGCTTCAAAAAGCCTGCTATGTATTTTGTTAAACAAATCAGGGGTAATAAATATTAATGACCAGTGTCCTTTCTGTATATTAAGTCAGGCTCTGCACAACTAAAGACTTGAATTGCTGATAAAATAGTCTAAATATTTTATGCAGCAAGCAAGCTATAGTTAAAAGGTCATGTACACAAGAAACACGCACACACAAGCACGTGGCTACCAGAGGGCTGATTCTGTCCTCACCACTGATGTGGATCAAGAATGATACTAATAGAGCTGCACCAGCATCAAATGTGGGTGAGTTCATAGGCCCTGCAACAGAATCTGTGGCTTGGTTTTGCAGGGATTCATGGGAACAGTCTGGCCAGGGGTAACTGAAAAAGATGCACACATGCGTGCTCGCACATATTAGTGTGAAACAGAGACTCTCTCCTTTACACCAAGACCACTTTACACTGTGCTGTCCCTTACCACCCACTTCAACGCCACTTTGCACAGCTAGAGTGGTACATGGTGTCCTTTGTGTAAATGAGAATCCAGTCTACCATAATCAATATACATGGGCTCCTGGGGCTAGACTGACAGACACCCCTTTTGACAATGCTGTTTTACACAAGGTGATTTTTAGGCACCTATTAAACATGACAGAAAACAAGGCCTTGTCACCATCAGAAAGCATGCAGTGCTAGCTGCAACTTGCAGAACACCGATCCGGAGAGGTGAGGAGTGCAATGTCTATTGATTCATGGTAGAAGTCCTCTAATTTCTAAATCTCACTCTCTCTCTCTCTCTCTCTCTCTCTCACACACACACACACACACACACACACACACACACACACACACACAC
>ML677412.1:11815414-11909175 GCA_007922305.1 Dermatemys mawii | reverse complement strand
CACACACACACACACACACACACACACACACACACACACACACACACACCCCACCTCTCAATTTACAGTAAAGCCAAGGGCAGCAGAAAATCTTAAGAGAATTTTTAAAAGAGAAGGAAATAAGGGAAGCATCTTGACATTCTGCTGTTCCAGATCCCACCGAGTCCTCAGTTTAGGCTGAGGGCAGCCTTCAGTGTCTTGGGGTTGATTTTCCTGTCGGTTGTTTTTCAGTGGAAACCCAAAGCCTAAAGCTCTGTCACCCTTTACTCCCACCCTCTCAGAAAGCTACGCGCCCCACGCTCCTTTGTTGGTGCTTTGTGCTCTCAAAGGCAGATGATATGCAGCCTGCCAGCAGCAGGGTCATTTTGTGCTTTGAGAGACCAAAATGCATCTGCCTTGGGGGCAAAGAAATCAGTAGTGGAGCGAAAGGATAAAAATGGAAATAGCTGTTCCTAGGCCTTCCCTTCCTTACCCCCTTCTCCTTCCCCCAGCCAGTCTTGGGCAGTCCTGGAGGCACACACGGAGAGGCGTGTCACTGAGCCTGGTAAAGTTAGCATTTTCCAGTGTATTCAGACGGTCAGCGCTAATCCAGTGGTGGCGCTTTGTGCTGACTTTGCCCTTTTTACCTCCTCTTTTTATGATGTCTGGAAAGCAGGCATTTTAACAGGGCTAAAGGTCAGGAGAAGAGTGAGTCTGAAAGCTGCTGTAAAACATGCTCCATTGGCGCTGCAGCCAGTAGCACGAAAGGCTTACAGAGCTGCCGTCTAGAAAATAACAGCTATCCCTACTCGGGGATGGTTTTTTCAGAGTGGTGGTGGTGGTAGTTTCCTCCCTGGTTACATTGGCTTATGAGGCTTTAACTGTGAACAAGTCCAACAGTGCCAGCAGTTACTGGGCACCATTACACAGAGAGAAAACACTTGTTCTCCCAATGTCCCCTAAGTTCAAAGCTGCTGTGGCTTATCCCAGAACCCCCACGCCACCCTTAGCAGATATGGAGCTATGTGTACGAACATGTTTGCTTTTCTTCCTGAGAATGGTGAAGGGTGCCAGATGGAGAACTCTCTGCAAAGATGAGAATCCCCAGTTTGTCTTCACAAGAAGTACAGCTTCTCTTACGCACTTCGTCCCCGGCGCCTGTCTGAACTTGGAGTGGCACCTTCCATAGGTGTGAGAACAGAGCTCAGCTTCTGTGGCCCATTCTGTCCTTTGCCTTGCTACACATACTGCCAGCAGAGGGGATGTTGACACCTGACTACTAGAAACTAGAGTGAGACCTTGAATGAGTTCACACAGACCCCCTCAGCAATTGTCAGATAACTCTGACTTTAGGTCAAAACTTACCATGGCTGGATTTGAACCAGTGAATTAAATAGAGAAACACCCATCCCTTTGGTCATCCAATGACTCTACCCTGTTCTGTACCCATTCTATGAATAAACAGCAGTCTTTATCATTTATATTACAGTAGCACCCACAGCCTCAGCTGATACCAGGGCCTGATTGGACTTCTTACAAAAACATAGTAACAGAGTCAGTTCCTCAAATAAATTGGCAAGACACAAGAAGCTTTATATCCCCATTTTACAGCCGGGGAGCTGAGGCACAAAGTGATGAAATGACTCGCTCAACATCTCACAAGGTGTCTGTGTCACAAACAAGATCTGAACCTGAGTCCCAGCCAAGTGCTATCACAACAAGCCTTTCCTGGTTTGTTAGTCCAGCAGCCCATACCATCCCTACTAAATAGGTTCTGAAGCAGTCACTAAATATCTTCCCTCTCTCCCTTTGATTAATCCAGCCCAGTAGAAGCTAGAGTTTTACTTATGAGTTGCTGGTGTAAGGTGAGAGCTGTGTACAGCATGCCCATGAACTACATGATGATAGTGGCCTTTCATTGCCAGGTCTTCATTTCTTAAGCATGAGAGAGAGGCTGGTTTGTAAAGCTAGGAGGTGTTAGGGTCCTTCTCATCTCTTCCTTTCCTTTTTTATTTTGAAGGTTCTTTTCTTGTCGCTAGACACTGTGACAAAGCTCTGTCCTTATCTTCGTGGATCCTGCGTTTCCTGGCGGATTTTTACTAGCCTCAGTGGCTCACTGTGACCCTTCACAGAGCCCTTCTCTCTCTGGAGACAAGGTCACAGTCTATTGACCCATTTTCATCACAAACCAGTGAGGAGAAGCTATCCTTCCTGGCACGGTCTCTACTGTCTCCCAATCTCAGAGACTAATTAAGGGAGGCAGAAAGTGGGGAGCCCAGGCCCGCCCTCTACTCTGGGCTCCAGCCCAGGGACCCTAATAGTATCAGCTAAGATGGCTGACCTTTTCTCCACAAAACACAATACAATTCCCTGGGCTACTTCCCCACAGCAGTCCCCGCTTCTTCAAACTCCACTTCACCCCTACCACAGGGCCTCCTTCCTTCTGTATGATATGTTGTCCAACACTCAGTCTCACCAACAGCATAACTTCCTTCCACAGCTCCTGACACCCACAACCCACCTGACTAACTGGGAGGTTTTTATCTGGATTCAGCCAGTCCCTGATTGGCTTCAGGTGTCCCAGTCAGGCTAGCTGTTTCTACTCCTTTCTAGAAGGTTCTTAATTGGCCCCAGGTGTCTTGATTGGTCTGGAGTAGCCTTTGTTTGGCTATCCAGGGAACAGGGACCTGCACACCCTGAGACTAATGTACCTGCCTTCCAGCACTCTCCTATATCCTTCTGGTCTGACTCCGTCACAACACGTTGAGTATAATTAACAAAGAAAAAAGGGTCAGTTGTATCACTAGAGCTGAAAGGAAAGTGACAGTCAGGAGGTGAGGGGCTGAGTCAAATTAGGAAGTGATGGGAAGAGTATTCTCTGCTGAACGGCAAAGTGTAGAATCTTTGCTGAGATTCCTTTGGCATGAAGTGAATTTACAGTTCAAGGTGAAATGAATGTTTTTGTGCACACGCTTACTGAGGAAGTACTAGGTCTTCTGATAGGGGTTCTGACTGCAGGGAGGATAGAATTTAACTGCTTTGGTGCTGAATGATATTCCCAAGTATGGTACACTGAGCAAACATGTTTCTCGTGTCCTGCTGTTGCATTCACTTCAGTGGAAGTTGCACAGAAATCTGAGTCTTGAATCGTACTTTTACTAAGGTCTTGTCCCTTATCCATCCCTCCCATCCATATGCACAGCGCTGACCCAGATTTGGTGGCATTTTCATCCTGGGCTAGCTGGCCCACCATCACTCAGGAACATTTTTAGTTGAGCTGGTAACCTGCTCACTATGGAGTGAGGGGACAGGCTAAATCACATGAGTGCCGATAGTTCTCCAGTGCCTTCCCATAATTCCCCTGGTATGCCCAGAAATACAGACAAGTTCTTCCACAATTGCCTGGGGAAAACAATCTCATAAGATCCTGTTTCAAGTGGGTGCAGCTGGGCAAACAGAGGTGTAAAGTGATTTGCCCAGTCTAACACAGCCAGTCAGTGTCTAAAATAGGAACTGAGCCCCAGTGGCTTCAGAGTTCAGGTCCTCTGTCCTAACTTCTGCTTCCTCCATCGGTGCCTATAACACAATTGATTTTTCAATGGTGAGAGCAATGATGTTGAGGAAGAAATATCTAGTTGGTTCCTGAGTTGGTCGTGGTTACTTCCTAACTACCAGGATTAATTACACAATTAGAGGTGCAAAGAGCATGTACAAACATTGAATCCTTTTTCCCCTACCAGTGCAATACAAGAGTCATTAGCTTTTCAGGACAAGGACTGTATACATAATACTATTAATAGATCTCTCCTATATAGCTCCTTCGTTACTGTACTTTGTACATATTTTCACTCCATAGTCAACTTGACATGAACATTTCTGACCAGAAGATAGCTGGAAAAAGAAAACTGCATTTAACTCAGAATAACCCAATTGCACTACAGGAAAATATGGGTGAAGTAATACCTTTTATTGGACCAACTTCTGTTGGTGAGAGAGACAAGCTTTTGAGCTTCATAGAGCTTTTATTCAGCTCTGGGATTGAACAGAGAGTTTACCTAAGTAGTTAGTACATATTCTAAGGGATCATTTCAGGAGTTAAACTAGCTGTTCGATATTGTAATTAGATGTCTCTGGGAGTATCTTTCCCTGACCTGAAGAACCGCTCTGTGTAGCTCAAAAGCTTCTTTTTCATTTTTTAAAAAAGGTGGTCCAATAAAAGATATTACCTCACCTATGCTGTCCTTTTAATATCCTAGGACTGACACCGCTACAACAACACTGCACACTATAGGAAAATATGGTAATGTGTAATATTGAATGGATTTTGCAGTACCATTTTTATGCACTGGGAATCCACTCGATGGCTTGCAGTTCAAACTGCAGAAATACTGTTTGTACATCACCCATTTGAATGGGTGCTGACAGCGTGTCTTGCATGAGTGTGTAACACACTCCTAAAAAGAAAATGATGTATGAGGTAGCGAAGGAGTTGCAATTATAAATGAGGTGATCTTAGGAAATTTCACCTGCAAGCTAGTTCACCCAAACTTCCTTAGCTTTTCAGTTTCCCAAGCTTAGTTGCAAATCCTCAGTGTCTTGCAGTGGCAATGCATTTTGAGACCTCAGACCCAATTTTAAGCATAAACTCCTCATTGAATAGGCATTAGAATACTACTGTGTCAACTATGATGAAGCCACATGTGGACAGCAAAACCTCTCGTATCTAGCAGTGAGATCCTCTTTCCAATTAGTGCCCCATAGACTCTGAGGCAAATTTGAAGTGATGAGGGAATCAAATCCTTTCTTTTCCTAGTGCTCCAGAAGACTTGAGCAAACAGGTTCTCTATTGGATGCATCTGTTTCAGTGATGAATTGACATGCTGGATTGAGTTGCTCACATAACAAAGTCCAGAGGTACTGGTCCTATTTCTGTATACTTTATATTAGCTGTAGTTTATATTTATCTAATCAGGTGGTGCTGACTAATTCCAGTCTTGAAGCAGGATGTGGTTGGTGGATTAGATAGCTAGATTAGATTTAGTAAACAGTTCTCCAAAGTTCATACGTAGAATACTGGCGATCATGTGCTATGTATGACAACAGTTCATGTTGCCAGAGGTGAAGTTAAGAAGGATGTTTGAAATAAGAACAGTCAATGGGGGAGAAAACACTGAAAAGCAACTCAGTTTAAAACAATGACTCAACTGAAAGGGGTCCCAAACTGAAATAAGCCAGTGTGAGGCTTGTGGCATGTATAAAGTTCTAAACAATCACATATATGAGCCTTATATAATCTTAGTCTCATAAGAGGGGAGACCATGACTTCATGGGACTAAAGTAAGATGGGGTTTAGTAATTGCCAGACCAGATCAGACCCATTGTCCATTAAACCCAGTCTCCTGTCTTCAACAGTGGATAGCACCAGATGCTTCAGAGAAAGGCGCAAGAAACGCTGCAGTGGCAACTTAGGGAACAAATATTCCCTAGGGTAGGTTATCCCAATGTCCTATATTTATTTTTGTGCAATGGAACAGCAGGGTTTATATCCCTTCATAAACTCTGTTGCTTGTTAGTCTCACTATTATCTCTGGATATTCCTGTTTATCCATATAAATGTCTAATCATTTTTTAAATCCTGCTATGTTTTTGGCATCAGTGGTCAAAGATGACCTAGATCCTACATCAAGAGGAGCGGCTAAGACAGTGAGTGGGACATGTTTTCAGCAGGTGATCCATCTGTCTCATTAGGGGATCCATTGGGTTCTTTAGTACATCAACTAAACTGGTTCAGTAAACAGTACATCTGATTAAGTGATGTATTATTTTGTTTTAAAATGATTTATTTTTTCTATTGGGTAATTTACTCATTGCAGTGTAGCCTGTATTCACTTTGTGGGTAGTGTGTGTGTCACATGAGTATCAGTACTAAGTACACCCACAGTGTTTCTGAATTCAACACTGAAAAGCTCTTTAGATGTAAAATATTATTTTCGAAGTGTCCAATATGTTATGCAAACAGGAATTACTAATTGTTTCTGGACTTGAAATACTCAGAAATGTGGAAATATTATTTCCATTGTATTTCCATTTTAAATAATCGTTAATACACATCCAACAATAATACCCTTTGTCCTGAAATATTCCTCTGTGCACTGAACACTGTATTTATGGAAATTGTCTCCCCCACTACTTAAATGCAGTCTGTTCTGGGGTGCAATGTGGTAGATTTCTATGCATGGAGCCTCCACCACTGTAGAACAGCTTCTGTTGGGGTGCAAAGGAGTAACGAGTAGGTGGGCATATGGGGACCCATTCCATGGGCCCTTCACCAGAGCTAGATGGCATAATGGTGGAAACCTATTCCTGCTGGCATGACAGAGGGGCAGCTGGGTCAAATTTGAGTGGTGTTGGGATTCTGTGCACCAGAACCCGGTTGCAACAGTGCTTAAATTTGGGTAATCTGGGCCCCTCTTTAGCAAAATTCTGGGATGGGATGTTGCAGCTGTTTATACAGGAACCCTTCAATCAGTGCTGAAATGCATCCAGGTCTGAGATGAGACACTGCAGCTGTTTATATTGGAATGGAGTGAAACACTGAAATGTTATATAGCGCTGAAATGCAACTGCCATAATGCTTCCTTTCCCCAAACATATTAATTTGTTGCATGATGCGTAGTTCCATGGAAGATTTGAAACAAAAATGTGACCCGTGCTCATGGAAGCCAAAATAACTGGGAATAGGTCACACAGGGATTCAGTTTATGTTGGTCCCTTTCATGCATTACTCAAAAAAAAACCTCCTTCCTCTCCAGAATTTTCTTAGATGCCTCCTATTTTTGTGTTGATCAATTTACAGTATATTTCATTCTGATAGATTTGGTTTGCATTTGAATCATGACACACCTGAGTTTTTGGGTAGGAGCCTCCAAAGAACACAATGTAAAAGTGAAAATTGCTGCAGAAGTTGCTAGGCATGGACATCTGAGGGTTTCTGGTCCTTTTCAGGTGTAAGTATGGATGCCTAGCCACCCATCCATAATCCAGGCAGGCATTGCTCTGTTGTTAGGATGCTGGATTTCATCACAGCAATTTAAGAGCAGGATGAGAACTACTTTCTCATGGGGCAGTGGCAGTATATCGATTGCACTTTGAGCTCATCCTCTTAGAAACTGCCTGATCTGAAAGCTGGCCAGTGTTGACTTCACCTAGTATAGAGGTAGGACCAAAAGTTCCAGCTCCGTAGCTTCAGAGCAGCAGTTGTTTTTCTGCGCTGCATGCTGAGGGTAATAACAACAGCAGCCTACATTTTCAAAAGTGACCAAGTGGTTTTGGGTGCCTCAGATTTTGAGACTCACACGTTAAAAGGGAATAATGTTCACAAAGTTCCAAGCACTTACTCTCTGAAAATCAGGTGACTTTAGGCATCTCAAGTTGGGTTCCCAGAAACTGAGGCATCCAAAATCACTAGTCACTTTTGAAAATCTTGGCGAATATTTCTATACTGTCATTTCTTCCTATAAGAATATCAAAGGGCTTTGTAAACATTAATTAATGTAAATCTCACAGCTCCCTACTTTACAGATGGGACCACATAGCAAAGTGAGTTGTCCATGGAGACACAGCAATTCAGTTGCAGAGGTGGAGGAAAAAAACCTGAAGCCCAAATCATGTTCTTTCAAGTCTCAACAGGTCTGTCTTTTAGGAGGAGAAGCCTGAGTGATATTCTTGCACTGAGTCAATCAAGATTGACACATCCTATGCTAATTTATTGTATGGAAGTCACTGGTCTATAAAACCACTGCTTCAACTTTACTCATCACCACTGAAATGCAGCTACCTCTGGGGATGGAAAGTGGCACTTGTTTAACAATACACAGAGATGCTATACTACATTTCACACTAGGAAGTGAAGAATACCATACCCAGTGAAAACTCCAGTTGGAATTCAGATGGGCAGGGTCTGCTTGACTTGGAATTTGGCCAGGATGTCCAAAAAAGATCTACCCTAGGAATAAACTATTCAACTGAATTCAGTGTATAATGTAGCCAACTCCACCAAGCCACCCCATATTGCAGCTTCATAAATCATTCTGACTTTAATTACTGAACCATGGTATTACGTACGTACACTATATAATAATCACAAATAAGTGGACGTTTTCCTTGAAATTAATACCTGTGCTTCCATTTTGCTGATCTTTTACTTTCTGGATATTATTACCTTGCAGTTCAGGCCATCCTTGGCACCCAAATCCACTTTAGAAGCTGCTTTCATGAGCAGAATTATGTGATAGCCCCAGACTTTTTACAGCTGAGAGATTTAATTTAGATAGTGGGGGCTGATCATTGCTACATATTATTTATGATAGTAAGCTCTCCACATTAATAACTAACAAGCAAACAGTTTTGAGGCCTCAGCAGGAGCAAACTGCATGCCCAGAGTCATGAGTAGCACATCACAGCATTGTACCAACAGGTGCAGCTGGTATCTAGCTCTCATCTTCTGATTAAATTCCCCCTTCATTGCCCTAGTCCAGAGCTCCCCTTCCTCTCACCTCCCTCCCTTCTTATCCTGCTTGGATCTGGTGTAAGAGCCAAATGTGGAGAAGCATATTTGAAAAGCTATCTAGCCACCATTGTCAAGAGGCTGATCTAAACCTCATTGACATTGATTTCAATGGAATAGACCCAAGGCTACTTGGGATGCTGAACATACATGTGTGGTGGAGTGTTCACACTGTACCAGGCCTGAGCAGATTTAAAAGGGCCAATTAAACTTACAGGCTGCACCTGGAGGAGAGCCAGGGCTTGAAAAAGTCAAATTGAAGATGAAGCCCAGCTGGGCAGAGGTATGAGAGATGGAGCCTTTCACTGCTAGGTCAGCAGTTTTAAATTTATCCTAGTTGAGCAGTGAGTGAGTGATGCTAGGATCTGAGCTATTTGCTGGCTTGTGTAAACCAAGGCAGCGGAATGTGTTGAGTTACAAGTGGGCAAGAAGACAGCGAGTCATAATAAAGTAGGGGACTGGTCTGGGAATCAGGACACTTGACTTCTCTTGCCAGCTTTGCCACTGATGTGTTCTGTAACCTCAGGCAAGTGTCTTCAGTCACCTCACTGTCTCTTTTCTCCCCGCCGCCCCCCCCCCCCCCCCCGCTCCCCTCAACCTCCCAGCTTGTCTGCCTTGTCTAGTTACTGTGAGCTCTCTGTGGCAGTGATTGTCTTTGATTACATGTCAGGAACTTTGGTGCCTCTACTAGAAACACAACAACACTCTGAGGAACCGCATTGTAGGCAGCTGTAGCAGGGTGGCTGGGAACTTAAAGGTTTGTGGGGTCTGCATTCACCCCACTTAACTCCAAAGATGAAGAATAAGGCAACAGCATTGCAGGGGCTCCCACAATACAAACAGTCTCCAGTCAGGGGTCAGAGCTTTATTGCATTAGACACTGTATATGTAGCAAAAAAGGTAGTTCCTGCCCCAAAGAGCTTAAAAGGTTGGTGTGTAACAAGAGACCCCAGGAGGCGAAAAAGAGGCAAGTGGTGGCTTGGGGAGAAAGGCAAGATGCAGCTGAAATCAGTATGCTTGGTATTATAGTGGTGCCAGCTCACCAACTGCCTAGTCAGAAGCCTGCCTTGCTGATGCCAGTGCGGTGCCTCTTTTGTGGTCAGTGCCCAAGGCTGCCACCTTTCAAAAGCTAAATTCCCTGAGGGGTGGAGGCAGGATAAGATAAGGTCTGAACCGAGAAGCACCATCCCAGCACAGGATATCTTCATTGTACAGCAAGGCAGGTGAAATTCTGGATAGCCAATTGCTGCAGCCCTATCTCCTGTCATATGTAAACAATAGCTTTAAATATTTCATTCTTTTGCCTTAGTTTATTTGACATGGTCTAAGGACTGGAGTAATTGTCTAACTCACTGACTGATCCTTTTTTACTATCTTAAGCAGTCACTCTCTCACTCTCACTCACACACACTTTCCAATTAATAGTTCAAAGCATCCACTCACAGCCCATGGACTTGACTTATTTTCCCAAAATGAAGTAGCGTAGTCTTGGCTATGTTTCATTTAAATACACTTGCATGGTGATGCCAAGGTAGCCTGTGATATGGGGCAAATCAAGCTCCTTTCAGTGCAATTATATTACGGATAGGCATGATCTCTGTAGCATTGAGGTTAAATACTTTTGCAGAGCAATATGTGATATGAAATGCAATGACAACAGATTTCCCTCTTTATTTGTGGACCGGGGGTGGGGTTAAGGAAAAGTATTTGAGCATCTTCCTTTTCGAGCCGTGCTGTGTGGCTAGTGTTAGAATACCTTGTTGCCAGTGGTATTCAGTGAGTCTAATTGAAGCTCTCAGTGTGGATCAGTTTGACTCAATGAACTGTTTATTCTCTCAGTGCCCCACGCCTTTTCCCCATTATTTAACTCATTAACTGTGTTCACTGCAAAACAGAATCTTTGGTGCTTTTTTCATGCCATAAAAGGCAAGATCTTTCAGTGCTTTGAGGCTGAAACTGCACAGCTCTTGTGATATACTGCACTAGAGATGGGCTAAAACTGCTTAGAAGCGTGGCGCTTGGGTCTCGCATAGTGTTGCATCTCCGTAGATCTCACAACACTTTACAGTGATGGGAAAGTACCATTGTCCCAGATTATCAACTGGAGAAACTGAGCCACAGAGGAGAATTGACTTAGTGAAGTTCACAACTGGTCAGACAGGACTAGAATCCAGCTCTGCCCCTTGTGTTCAACTGATTTTCTGGTCTCTTGGTGATAATCCCAAACAGTGGATGAAATTCTGTGGCCTGTGATATGCAGATCAGGCTAGATGAATTAATGGTCCCTTCTGGCTTTATGATTTATGAATCTGTGGAATGTTGCTTGAATTTCTAAGTGATGTCCTTGTGGCCATGGTCACACTTAAATGTGTTCTCTTCCTAGGAGCATAAATGCAATCCTCTTTTGCAGGCGCACATTTCATTTTCAAGACACACACCTATGTACTCCATGGAAGACATTTTAAATTTATACGAACAAATATATATGTCAGGGCCACTTGAGTGGTCACCCAATCAGGGCAGACAATATCTTTTGACTTCTCTGATCAATCACAACTAAACCACTCCGCTCAAATGGCATATCTACAGAGATCCTGTAGACTGATCCATAAAGGGAAACACATTCTTCAAAAAATCTAAATTGAGCAACTCAAGACCTGCTCTCGAATATTCTGTGAGCAGAAAAAGAATCCGCATTTGTACAACACATTTGCAGAATGATTTGCTCAGCACTAGGCATATTTTTTTACAGTAAGCTCTTTGAGTCAGGGACTGTCTTGAATAGAATCTTATACAGTGCCTAGCACAGTAGGACCCTGACCCGTAGCTGCTGCCAAGTAGCAACATCTAAAGAAAATTGGAGTCCTGTGCAATCTGTATCTCTGTCTCCCTTGCAGGAGACGGAGAGCAAAGGACAGACACACAATCAGCTGGAGTGTTGGTCGTGTGAATTTTATCCCCATTTATTTAAGTATCTGCTGGAATGGCCCCAATGATGGGCAGGCCAGGGCAAGTCTGAGATGTTTAGGGGACTGTTAATGGGCAGTAGTGTTTCTTCTGTAGCTCAGGAATTTGTATCCAGCCCAGTGGCCTGATCCTGTATGTGTTCCCTGGGTGAAACCCTGCTGATTTGTAATCACTCCCCTTCTGGCACTTGATTGAGTGCAGAGGAGGAAATGAAGCTCTCTTCTCATCCCGGAGTACCAGCAGAGCAGAGGATAAAGACCTAGCCTTCAGCCTTTGAGTTTTAAGCTTTGCCTACATACCTGAAAGTTCACTTCTCTAGCTACAAGGGGAACATTTTAAATTCCCTACTATTTGTAAATCCACTGCTGAATAAATCCCTCCAGCCATCCCCATAAGCCTGGAGGGCCTTTAGATTCACTGAAGTGTTCTCTGCTTAAGAGAGCTTCTCTTCCCTCCCAAAGGGCAGGTGAAATTTCCAAAACCAGCTAGTTGCAATTGCAGTTTCTCTCTAAACACTAAGGCGTTCCATCATTTTTTTTATTTCATAATCCACATTCTTTTAGTGGGTGACCTGCAGGACCTCTGAATTCCAGAGGGGTACCATATAATCCGTTCAATGTACCTAAAACTGGTGGAGTCAGAAATGCAGGGTCAAAAATGATTTAAAGCTCATCTAATATGTTTTTCAACAAGCTTGTTTAGGAAATGCCATTGATTTTAATGAAATATTCAGCATTTTCTAGTCTGTTTGGAAATATGAACGATATTCTTCCTCCCCTATCATGCAGTTCCCAACACTTCCAGTATGGGAAAAGGGCCTGTACAATAGAATCTATTCCTAGTGGTCTCCAAAATCCCATGTGGGAATTGTCGCCTTTCCAAATGAAAGTGATAGCTGCCCCCTGAGAGCCAGCCATCTCTTCTGATCCCAGTGAAGAAAATGTAGCTGCTAATTGAAACTAACAGTTACACAAGAGATTGATCTGCCTCAGTTAGCTCCCCTGAAAAGGAATCAATACTCTGATCACTTTTGTAATGTACGTCTGTTACCATTGCACTCTAATGACTGGAATCAGAACTGTTCACCTGGGTGTCATAGGCCCTACAGGTAACATTTTCAGAGGTGCCTAAATTACTTAGGATCCTAAGTCTCATTGACTTTCCATGTAATTTAAGTTCCTAAGTGCCCAAATCACTTCTGAAAATGGGGTTTAGGCTTCTAAACAGGTTGGGTGCCTAAAAATGTTTATCCTCCATTACTAAAGCTAGAGGGAAAAAATCTTTAGCTTAAGCACTTCTGGAGAGTTACAGACTGAGTTCTATATCTGCCATTACTTTGAAATTCTGAGCAGCCTTATGTGCAACCTAGTAACGTATGGGAAGTCCCATGGGACCTCAAGTCTATTTCACCACTAATGCTGGTCAAAAACCGATGCTCTTCACAGAACTTTTCAGATGTGTGTTGTGGTGTGTGTGTGTGTGTGTGTGTGTTCGGAAAAATTTCAAGTTTGGAAATTTCAACGTGTTGTAATTGCAACCTCATCAAATAAAAGCAGATGGGCAGGGAGATGAGAGAGATGATGGTTCTTTGTAAAAGAGTGAGTGCTGCTCTGCATTGAGTCTGGAGCCAGAACTCAATCCTGACTCTGCAGGGGGAGGTGGGGAAGGTGGTGGAGAGAAGGGCTCATTGGCTAGTCATGCAAGACATTCTAGTGCATTGAAGCCTGTGGGGCTGAGCCAACTTACAACAGATGAGGATCTGACCTAGAACCCTGTTAGTCTTCCACTGCTCACAAAATTGATTTAGCATCTCCTCTTACCTCTCTTCCCTCCCATCCCAGCTCTTGGAGTCATGTTTGTAATAACTTGGATTTTTGCATGAAAAGAAACCGCCATTGATACTATACAACATGCTTCCATCTGAGGAAATGCTTCACTCCATGGGAAGTGATGTAGCTGTTACATTTAATTAATCTTTCACCTCAAGAGGTTTTTATCCTCTCTCCTTTTGTAATGCGGTTCAGCTCATTCTAGTGGTTTTCCCCTTCCTGTCTAACACTTACAATTCAGAGCTTCAGTCGAGATGAGAAGATGGAAGTGTTCAAACCAGGGTCGGGGTTGTGCTATTCTGAAGTGCACTCAGCCCTCTAATGAACATGGTTACTCTCCCAAAAGCCTGATTAAAAGCAATGCAGAAACCCTAGTTTGTTCAATCTGAGGAAGGGATTCCCTGCGTTCTGAAAACCCTACTAAAACTCACTGAAAAGCAAACAAAGTGGTAAATGGGTTGGTTGGCCTTCTGAGCTTTTTACATTTTTTTCCCTTTGATCTAGAAAGTCACATGTGTCCTGTAGATGGCTATTTCTGATAGTGTGGCTTATGGTGTAATTTTTGTAATGCATCTACTTATCGCCTCACTTTGTCCTATATTTCAGGCTGGTACCACTACTGCCTCCACACTTGCGCTCACCTCAGTGGAGTTTTTTCATTAAAGAAGTTCTTAGTATATTTTGCTGAGCTTGATCTATCACTAGTATGAATATTAATGTTGGCATTGGTCTAATTTTGTTGCTCTGTATAGTACACACAAACAAATACCATAATTTGTTTGTTTTTACAGTGATGGGCAAAAGGTCAGAGTTGAGTCCTCTGTGTGCATTGTATACCTGAACTGTAATATATTGATTATAGTCTAAATATGAAGCCATAGACTTGCTGTTTGGGATGGGGTAGGCATGGAGGGGGGTGAAATCTGAGTTTGGTTGGGCCCATTATAGTTACCCAAAACTTTGATATGATTCAAGTTCAGATTTTTGACTTTTGGTTCAGGCATGTAGCAGAGGAAACCTTGTGATGTGGCTGCATCCTTACAGATAGCAGTGTAATCAGTGGAAGGCAGACTCCAGGACCTGTAGAACTGAAAGCACAAACCTTTTAACATTTGAATGAAAGGAATAAATCCTTTAGCTGTGCCTCAGTAACCCACTCTTCTGTTCTAAGTAGTCCAGCCATTAGAGGGAGACATGAATCACATAGTATATTATGTGTCCAGTGCTCATTCCCAAAACTCTCCTGTCACCTGTCAAATGACACATTTAACCAATAAAATGCAAAACTGCAAGCACTTCAGCGTCCATACACCACCTGGGCTAATCTCTTGGTCTCAAATTAAAGCCTGGCTTCTGGATACATCTGAAGGTTGCCTTTCCCAACTTTACCCTTCTATGGATGCTGAACGCATCCATTTAGTTCCTCCAGTTCCAAAGCTTACTACTGCTACGTAAAATTTTAAAAAGCAAATAATTGTTCATTCTCCACCAAAATATTTCAGATCGTATTCCTGATAAAAACGAGCCAAATTGCTGTTCTGTTTATGAAATAGGATGTCCTCTGGAACAGTAGCTTCATGTCACTTGCAAGTTCTCATTTATGAAATTGATGCCATGTACTCCAGGCTGACAGCATCCACGCTGAGAACGGAGCCAGCACTTGGAATGTCCTGACTTATTCTGCAGCACCAATCTATTTTAGAAGTTACCTTTGACAGAATCAAATCTAGACTGATTGGCTGTGTTCTCAGTAAATTACGGTATTGACAACGCAGCTAAAATGAGAACATTCCGGTAAATTAACAAATAGGCAAATGGAAACTTATGCTTCTATGTAAACTGCCATATCTGTAGATGATTTATGTTCACTCAGGTGTGTTCTTGAGCCATTAATCCTTTCCCTTACATTGTTAGTGGAACAACCTGACATTTCCACGATGCATACATAGTCAGTCTCTGCCTCTGTCCACCGTTTACTTTCACAGTAAATCCAGCAACATCAGAAAGGAATCTGCAGTATAACTGCATCTCCCTGGATATGAAAGCAGTGTGGAAATCTTGGCTGAATTTCACCCCATGAATAGGGCAAATACAAAGGATTTAGGCAGTACTTATATTCTAAAAATAGGGCTTAAAGGTGAACTTAAGGGGTTTGTAACCTCTCTTCTGTACCCCTGCATAGACATGGATCTCATGCCTTACTAGAACAGGCTTTCTAGAATTTTCTGGTAGCTCTGCTTCTGGCCAGAACAGGGGTATCCCAAGTTTCCAAGGTATTTCAGCTTGTCTGGTCCAGTCCAGAACATTAAAGGTAGGAAGGATGCAGGGAAAATGAAATAAATTATGTAAGCTTTCTCCAAAGTGGTCCTGGGCTTAATTCAAATGATAGATGAGAGTTCAGGACCATTGTTTATCCTACCATTTTTCACATCCCTAACCTTCCTGGCATCCCGTTTTCATTAGCCCCAGGCAAACTCTTCAGAAATGGAATCCAGAGAGAAGCGCCCCCTTTGGGCTCTTGACCAAGCAAGAGGAAAGTTACTTTGGGGAGGTGGCAATGCAGCAAAAATGCCATCCACAAGTAGCTTGGGGAAATTACTTGCTCTTTTTGTGCCTTAGTTCCCAGTCTCTCCTTCCTTCCTCCTACATCTATCTTGTACATTTTGATTGTAAACTATTGTGTGTCTGTTCAGCACCTAGGACAATGGGGCACTTAAGAACTACTGTAAAACACTCATCCAGCTCTCGTATGGTATTTTAAGATAGTCCCGATTTTTGGTTGTATCATGCATAGAATATTTGTTTGGATTTTGAAACAACTAGTTTCCTCGTAGCAATTCTGCGTTGGCTTTCGGTGAACCCTTCTTGGGCTGGGTCTTAATGGCACACTTGCTCAACAAATTGGTTCCCAAGACTGACTTCTCTCCAGCAACAAATAAGTTAAAGCTCCATAACGGAGTCTTTGGCTGGAGAAGAATGGACAAGTAATGCTTTAAATTAAACAAACCTTCTGTATGCTATCCAAAAGGTGACTGAGCCAGCAAAATTCAATGAGAACTCCACATGCTGCCTCAAACCGACATCTCTTCAATTTTGAAGCACAATTTTAATTTTAGCTGGGAATAAAGAATAGCCCCCATACTCTGTGCTGTCTCTTTCTGCAGAGACAAACACCTGTAAAAGCCCACAGAGCTTGGCAAACTAAGAAAATCAATGAACTTGCCTTTTCCCACCAGTATCTAAATGGATGTTTTTATGTGTTTTTTACCTCAGTAGCTGTTGAACAAAAGGTCAGTGCTGATTTAAAGTCAGTCTTTATAACCAAGATGACTTTAAAAAAAAAACAGGAAACAAACACAGGAAATGTTTCTTCCATCACAGGGAGTACAAAAAGATAAAAATGTACATATCACTTTTGAGCATGATTATGTGCAGTGCTGCCGAAAGCCATGTAAACTGTGAAGGGAGACTTAAGATGGTGTGATACAACCAGGCTGGGCAGAGTAACTTTTTGGATTGTGAATCAGCCTTTTGTATGACGTGAATCTGATTGTTTTGGATTTCTGTAATCTCTAAAGAACAGACATGGAAAACAACATAGGGCTGATGATCTTTGCTCCCCTTTAATGTTGTGGTGTTACTGTATATTACAGTTCTTCCAGTGGTGTATGGAAATGCCTGCTTTGAAGCAACAATGGAAAAGGAGGGTTTCAATGTGATGAAAACTAGATTTTTGTATTTCTTCAGGTATACTTCCAGGCTTTCAAAATGGTTGGTTCACTCCATGCACTTCATGTAACTTGCCTAAACTGGATGGAATATAAGAAGGCTTATATGAACTAAGGCCATGATCCTTTAACTAGATCTACTAGAGCAGACAAACGCTTGGGTTTAGTACAAATTAGTACAGAATTAGGGCCAAAAAGACCACTCAATTTTTTAAAAAAAACATTTCACTACTGAAAATAAGTAAACTTTCATAGAATATTGCTATGTTTAATCACATTTTTCTCCTCAAGACTGTTCTGTTCGATTTTATTCTATATAGGGTCTTACCTTGGCGAGTGTATATTACTTGAGTGCCTAAATCCTGTGTCTTGTAAATATGGGTCTCTGTCTTTTTCCAAGAGAGGATATCTTAGCATTTAAAATCTGCCCCCAAAAAACACACACACTCATGTACGTACAGAGAGATCAAACGGCAAGCTCTTAGGAAATTTCCTGAATTGAAGCTTTACCTACCCAAGCAAATAAACATTACATGCCACCCCATATCAATGTGTGGGGATTGTTTAGGGGGTTTTTTTAATGAAGACATTCAATAAACATTCTAATCTTTCCAAACCATGTTTCTGAAGTGAACAATTTGTGCAAATGTTTGGGTTTTTCTCTAAACTGTTTGTAAGCTTTCAGGCTGTAAGAAATCCAAACATGTTTCTCCTTTTAGACATGTTTCTCCTTTTCTAAAGCCAATTAAAATTGTATTTTCCAAAATACTGAGGACCGAGTAAACACAAACATATATTCCAACAGGATATTTTGCTGAGACAGATTGTGTTTTTTTTTAACTTGGGCTGTGTAGGTTTGGTTTTGTTCTTTTTGTTTTTAGCCTCTCCTCTGGGAAGGAAGATCTTTCCGTTAAACCTGACTAAGGTGTGTTTAGCACTGAGTGCATTCCCAGTATGGTATGAGAGAGCTATCGTTCTACCTGTCCTGCTGAGTTCAGTCTGTATAAAGTGAAGGCACCCCTCCCATGAGCGATTGCTCCTCAGTTACTTTTAAACATCAGGAAATCAAAAAGCGCCATTGCCTGACAAACTGAAGGAGCGATTCAACTAGAACTGCTTGTAACCTAATAAACACCCCTTGTATGCAACCGAGCATTTTTAAGTACAGAAGTAGAAATGGACCCAAACTACAAAGGTGAAATCCTGGCTCCGTTGAAGTGAATTAGTTTTGCCACGGACTTCAGAGGAGTTAGTATGTCACCTGAGAACTCAATGTTGGTTTTCAAACAGGTTCAGATCTATGGTTTGGTTTGAAATAGCCCTCATGTTGAGGGATATTTCACAGATCCAAGTACAGATCTCAGACTTTGAATGCCTGCAAGATGTTTGCATCTAGCATGTCATTTCTGGCTCATTTCTTGTAACAAAACTTAGCTGTCAGTATACAATGGGATACTTTCCTGCTTCTTCGGGGTGTTTCAAGGATAATTGATGTTTGGGAGAGATTTTGGTGCTATATGTGGGGTAGGGGGCAATGTTACTGTTAGGGTGGAGTTTGCTCTCACACTGGCATTGATCAGAAATAACCCTGTAAAGTCGCATTGGTTTTACACGTGTAAAACTCCATTAAGTGAGAGGAGGATCAGACCCAGAGAGAGAAAAATAACAAACCCTGCATTTGGTCTTCGGAAGTGAATGTAGTATTGATTGCCAGATACTTTTATGACTTAAAATAGCAATGCATTACACCAAAGATAGTTACACTGGGGCTCTGTAACAGAGTGTGGATTAGTTACCAGGGGGAAAAACATGTTTTTATCAGGCTGGAAAAACAATGATTATGTTGTTACTATTAGTAGTAATATCTAAAATTAAAAAAACTTAACGTGAACATTATAAATGAAATTCTTTGCAGGGAAAAATCTATTAGCAACATTTTTAATGTGTCCAAAATATAGTAGGCTCTGAGAAGCCTGCTCTAGCTCAGCAATAGTATCAACGATATTAATCACACTCATGATGGGCATTCTACAGCTACACTCAGGACTGATTCACTCCAGCATGATTGCACCGCCTGGCAGAAAAAAAAACAAGTGTAATGTGACATCATCAATCTAAGACAGAGAATGGGATAGATATTCTGATTACAAGGTTAAGTGAAGCATCAAGAGGGAGCAAAGCTTGGTCATTGCTAATAATTTAAATTTAGGAAGACTGAGTACTGTGACATTATCTGGATGGCATTAAAGAGTGGATTTCTGATACCAGCCATTTGTATGTGTCCTTTCCTTTACATAGCTATATTTATTATCCCAGGAAGGAGAAAAACAGGCTCAAGGAAATGAATCTGTTCAGCCCGTTGGCCCCCAATGCTGACCATTTGGCACCAGGATCAAGATGTAATCAAAAGATTTAAGTAATCCATTCATCCAAAGAGGTCCAAATTTTGCTGTCATTAAAACCATTGCAATGCCCCTGAAGCCAGTGGGATTCATAAGTCAAATAGTGATTTTGACCCCAGGTTTGCAAATCCTGGACTCCATGCAACAAAAGGTTGAGTTGCAACATTTGGCCAAATCGTTGGAGTTAGATAGATGGGGCCAGATTCTGCTTTCAGCTACGCTAGTGTAGATTCAAAGTAACTGAATCAAAGTTGGCACCTAAACCTCCATGGTACTGAACTGCTCATGTGAGGTGTTCCACTCTCATTTGACTCCAGTGGAAGCTGAGGGTTCTCAGCAGCTCCCAGGAGGGCTGAACACCTTGAAAGATCAAGCACTTTGGTATAAGTTGGTCCCAGGGTTACTGAGAGCAGAATTTTTTTATTCATTATTTTCCTAGGAAGGATAAGAACAGCCATATTGCTTCAGAGCAATGGTCCATCTAGCCCAATATTCTGTCTTCTGACAGTTGCCAAGGCCAATGCTTTAGAGGGAATGAACAAAACAAGCCAGCTGTCAAGTGATCCATCCCCTGTTGTCCAGTCCCAGCATCTGGCAGCCAGAGGCTTAGGGACAACTAGAGCATGGGTTGCAGCTCTGCCCTTCTTGGCTAATAGCCACTGATGGACCCATCTTCCATGAATTTATCTAATTCTTTCTTTTTTGCACCCGGTTATAGTTTTGGCTTTCAGCATCCCCTGGCAATGAGTTCCTTGGATTTGTCTGCATTGTGAAGAAATACTTGATTTTGGTTTTTGTTTTTTTTAAAACCTGCTACCTATTAACTTCATTAGGTGACCCTTCGTTCTTGTTATGTGAAGGGGTAAATCCAGCCATTTTGTTACATGATGCTTATTCTTGAAGTCTTTAGAATGAGGTTGTAATCCTGACATGCCTTCTCTTCTGCATGGAGATCTTCCTTTGCACGAGAGCAAGTGTTATGGGGCTTTCCCTTCACCCTCTCCCCGATTCTTGCCAGGCAGACAGAAAATAGAAGACCGAAGTGTAGACAATGTAATGTTCATTTGGGTTAGTTTCCAGCAAAGATGTGTTCCATAACTCTGATGCCACAAAGCCTTGTTTCCCAGTGTCCTTCCCCCCACAGTCCCCACTCCTTTTGGAGACATAATTTATACCTGAAATGCATGCCTACAGTCCCACCGCTTTGTACCCCATGGGAGGGGTAAGGAGTGCAGTTGTGCTCTAGTCAGGGATGGGCATTTCTTGGGTCTTTTTAGTATATCTCCTTCACTGCCCCACTCCACCCCTCCCAAGCCCCTTTGTCCCTCTCAACTGGTTGCTTGATTTTTGACTTGAGTGAGAGCCCAGAGGAAGTAATATTACATGTACATCACTATTTATTGTTTGTATTCTGGCAGCATCTAGAGGCCTGGTCCCCATTGTGTAAGGCATGTGTGATTAGAACAATGGGTTAGCATTCAGGAGATCTGGTGTGAAATCCTGGCCCTACTGAAATCCGCTTCAGAACTCCAGTTGACTTCAGTAAAGCCAGGAGTCTCTTCCTGACTGATCGGCAGCAAAATGCAGCCTAAGGCATCACTTAATCTCTGTGCCTTAGTTTGCCCCTTTAAAATAGGGATGATAGTGCCTACTAACCTTGTTGAAGCAATTGAGATCTTATTGAGATCTTTAGATGAAAGGAGCTATTCATCTGCAAAGTATTAGGTGCAACATTTTCAAAATTAAATTACTTAGGAACCTAGGCAACAATGGGGCAGATTCCTAAGTCACTTGGGCATTTTTGAAAATGTATCCCTAACTTGTGCTGGTTATGCCATTTCACAGCACCAAAGAATCCCCAGAGCACTTTATATGTAGTGGTAACTTTGTTAACCATAGAAATGCAGCCATCACTAGGGTAAAACACCTCACTTGTGCAGTTGTCCCACTATATAACAGTGTAGGCTGCAAAGTAAAGAATAGCTTATGTAATATCACAAGAGTGGGTGTTTGGGAATGCGAAGTTTCCTCAGTTGTCACTTGTCCAAGATACAGGTCTAACAATCTAATATTGTGAAAAAGCATCATGAGATTTTGCAATGACCATGAATGCTTCATCTTAAAGATGACAGTACCAGTGCCTCTTTAGCACCACAGCTGAGCGGTGATGTGAGTGTGTATGTGGAAGAAAAAGCACCCCCAAGCAAATCAATAATGCCACTACCTGCACCCTCTTGGGTTGTGTCCCATCCTAGTAATGACCAAGCCCACTTTGCTTGCTGCAGCTTAGGGGAGACTAATGGAGTATAGGCTTGCTGTTTTATGCTCTGAGTCACTTAAACACTGTATATTACAACCACAGTTTGTCAGGCTGAGCAGTCTGTGGATAAGATCTGACAGCCAGCCAAGAAAACCTGCATACATTTCTCATCTGAGATAATTCCAGCTTTTGATGGCTTCAATCTTTCATTTTAGAGACTTGTATTGATTGGATTAAGAATTACACTCACGTGTATGCCTGCACATGCATTTGTACACAGCAGAGGAGTAGAGCAAATTCTTCCCAAATACCCTTTCCCGAGGTGGTTGGAATGATTGGCTGTTGCTTTTTTGTTTACTAGTTCATCCTTTGGGCTATTCACATCTCACTCCATCCAATTTTCTTTCAAGAGTATCTACTCTAGTCCACTTAATTGTGTTTCTTAACCAAGGAGTGGGTAGAGATTTGTCTGTTGCCTTTACTGTCCAAATAAGACAATCTCCTCTCTCCATTTTTTTTCTGAAGTTGATAATATGGGGAGTGAATATGTGCCTCTAAAGCAATAAAAGATCAAATTGTTAATGTGGTTAGTGCAATACCATAGGGGAAAACATTATTGTGTGGAGAAATTTAAAGGCTTAGAAAGAATGAACTAGCTGTCCATTTTTCTAACCTTTATTAGGTAACAATTACTGTAAGTATAACCTTCCAATTTGGTCCAGACAGTATGATATGTCAAACACTGCACTGCACATAATGGCATAAAAAAAATCAGGTATGCTTCCCTTCCCCCTGCCTTCCTCCCCATTAGAGCATTTTCTCAATATTTATTGTTTCTGAATTTAATAACATCTAAAAGCTTGGAAAACTCCTTTACATACTCTATTCATCCAAGTCATTTATTTAAATGGTAATTTTAAAAGGTTGGGTTCAAAAACACTGCTCTCCTGTAACGTGTCTCCAAGCTTGCAACAATTCTGTTCGATAGCTCAGCCATTCTAGAACAAGAGTTTGATATCTGATTATATTTTGCATCTATTAATTGTGCTATGTTAAATACCAGGTTTCTGACAGGGGCAGTAATGGGACTGTGGAACATAAGAATGACCATACTGAGTCAGGTCCAGGGTCCATCTAGTCCAGTATCCTGTCTTCTGACAGTGGCCAATGCCAGGTGCCCCAGAGGGAATGAACAGAACAAGTTATACTCAAGTGATCCATGCCCTCTCACCCATTCCCAGCTTCTGGCAACAGAGGCTAGATTCTTGAAAGACAGTTGGTCTCCCAAAACTCACTGGACTCCTGACGCATCCTGTGGTCTAGGCATTTCCTGAATTGTTTTCCGTTTCTCGGGCTCCATGTGGAGTCCCCCAGAAGAAAGACGTTTGATGTAGGGGATTTGAGTTCTCCTCACCTTCAGCTTGTCTGCAGCTATCAGCTGGCCTGTTACTCTGCTCCTGGCACCGCAAGAGGTGTTGCAGTTCAGTGTCATGGTCTTGGATGGCCTTTTCTTTGACATCTTATCCTACAATGAGACAGTCATCAGCTATAATTTGGAAGTCTGGGTGAGGCACTAGGACCCCCAGTTTACACTGGAACACTGTTGGGGCTGGGCTGATGTCCATAAGCATTTGAATCCAGCAGCCACTCACCAAACGGTGAGGCAAAGGTTGTCAGGTGGCTGGGTGGCTCATCTCACTGTGCCAGAACACTTATGCTGATATCCCAAATAGCGAGCACAATTGAGCTGGACAAATTAAGCACTGTATCTCAGTCATAGGTAATAAGTACGGACTTGTTTTAAGCTCCATGTTCACCATGTTTTGGCCAGTGAAGAGCCTCCGTTTACATGGAGGTTTTCTCACCAATGTTAAGATGCTAGTTTTAGAAGGGGTGATGCTGCTTTCAAGGCTGGCTGGTTCCTTCTCTGTGGCTCCATCCAGGCTAATGGAACACTGTATTTTGTAATCTTATGAACTGCACATGAGGATCAACTTGACCTTTTAGATGTAAATCTCCTTGTAATGCCCCTTATATGCTATTAGAGTGCTAGCAACAGTCTCTCTTCATCCCTTTTACTAAATGGAATTGTAAAAAAGCTTTATTTTAATTTTCTTCCCATATCACTCTGTATACAGTACAGATTGAGTCCTTGTGTCCATTGCTTGTGTACTTCTGCGAGGTGTTTTGACTGGAAATCCAGCATTCCTGGTCAACTGATTCCCTTGGTGCTGCTTGTTCATTCTGCTTCTAGGTCCTGCTTTGTTTGCTTGTTACTCAAACTCTCTATCTTGCTGGGAGGTTCATTAGATTCAACTCTGCCACCAAGTAGTGGGTATAACCTAAAAGGACGCCATCTTGTAAAACTAAATTGGCTGTAATTGCAGCTAGTCTTCTAGCCATGTGAATGATGGATGATTTAGTTGGGGATTGGCCCTGCTTTGAGCAGGGGGTTGGACTAGATGACCTCCTGAGGTCCCTTTCCACCCTGATTTTCTGTGAATACAGAATGATTACCAGAGCCTTTTCTACATTTTTCCTTCCTTCCTTCCTCCAAGTCCCATGCAGCTTAGTTAAACACAAGGGGAAAAAGTCATATAACTGTTTGGTGTCCTTGTATGGATTTTGCTGGACTGTCAATGATATACTAAGGTTTTTTTTTTTTAAAAAAAAAAAAAGTGAAGTCTTGGCCCCACTGAAATAATAGTTTTACCATTGACTTTTTGAGCTTGCCTGAGAGAGATCCTCTTACGGAGTTTATATCCTTAGCTGAACCTGAGAAGGTCGGAGTTATCACCAGTGACAGTTGTGCTAGTATTGCTTTAATCTTAGATTATAAACATGTAGGTGAATAGATTAAGACCAGAAAGGATTACCATGATTTCTTGATACCATAGGCTATAGAATTTCACCCAGTGATTCCTGCATCAAGCCCATACATTGTGGTTGAGCCAAAGCACAGTTCAAAAAAATAACCCAAAGTTCTGTTACAATATTGTCAACTCTCTAGTACGCTTAGGGCTCTGTTTTCAATCTGGTGTTTTCTGTTGATAGAAGTAGATATGGGAAAAGCCTAATACATCAGCCAGTCCATGTCAATGCAGGATGTTCCATACAATGTTTGTCCACTATATAGTATTGTCTTTGGTCTTAGTGCATCTGATGCATAAGTCAGTTGGGTGTGGTGTACATAAACAACTTAATATCCAAAATGTGTGGTTGGTTCTCCTATCGTTCCTCGCTGAATACCATGTATGAGTGGTCCTGTTGATTGCAATGGTTACAAACAGAACACTAATTAAGTTAATTACAAGTTACTTAGTATTCTACTAGATAAACAAGATGGATGAGGTAATATCTTTTATTGGACTGACATTTGTTGGTGAGAGAGGCAAGCTTTCAAGCTTACAGAGTTCTTCATTGCTTCTGAGAAACTTATTCAGACAATGCACATGCTCTAGGTAGCAAGAGACTAAGAACATCTCCTTACATTCCCATGTAGGTTTCCTGGACTCTGGGTCCAGGAGCATCTGAACAAGCAGGATTATTTGCCTGCTCCCTGGAACAGGTGAACATAGAGATGGGGAACTGGTGGAGACTTGGCTCTCTCCTCTTCCACTTGCTAGCAAGAGTTGCTGAGCCAGTGTAGACCTTGTACTAGCAATCTATTGCTCAGATAGGCTAATAAGAAGTTGGTGATTTCCAGAGAAACAAGAAGGGATTGTCTTGGGGACAGGAGGTTCTGATGATGCCTCCCGGAGCTGCTCCTGTGGTAAAGTCAGCTTTTGTACCGCTCAAGTGCTGCCATGAGCAATGAAGTCACACACTTTTTTCTTGGTCACCTGAAACTAAGAGAATCTGAGCACAGATCTGTAAATCTGGATATTGAGAACTGGGGTTTCTTTGAAAATGAAAGCTTTGCATAATTTTAGACAAATATATTTGAAAGCCTAGAACATTCTTGGGTTCTGCCAACTTTGATTTCAAGTTTTTTTGGTATTGCAATTATCTATGGGTAAAAAAAAAAAAAAAAATTCCTAGCCAGCTTTCTTTGGTTATTGCAAGAGCTCATCGGTGCTCTTAGAAATTGTCATCCCGGAACAGTGGGTGGAAGTTCCACATGAGCAGATAACCCATAGGCCAAGTATCAGTCCAGTTCAAATTTAGAAACAGATATGTTACCAGCCTTGGAAAAGAGTGGGGTACATTGGATAAACAGTTATTGATTCTTAATTATAGTATTGCAAGCATGAAGCTGTAATAACAGTTACTGCAAATAACTGTTTATTCCATTCCAGCAAAACAAGCAAATAAACTGCCGATGGTGGTTTGAAACTTCATACAGCATAATATTCCTTTAATGGAATGCTTTTAGAAAGAAGCAATAAAAATAAATTGAAAAGTGCTTTTCTGCTGCATACAGCTGGCATAAGCACCATCTGAACAAACAGGATAACACAAAGCTTAACTTAGCATCTCTGTTTTTATTACTCACAAGCGACAGGTCTTATAATAGTATAAATTCACTTAAAATGGACTTTTTAAGGCAGCCTTCTGTGTTAATTCTGAGCAGTATAATTACAGGTCTCTTATGATTTAGGTTTGAGACCAATTAGTTTGCTTCTGCAAGACTTTCAAAAGACTATTTTTCCTGTTGCCACACAAGCGGTATTCTGCTGTGAATTTATATTCATGTAGTAGTAAAATGAAACCGTTAGAAAGTTAGGTAGTGGTATTTGTTGACTGCGTTTCACTTTCAGTACTCCTCTTGCAATATTGTCTGTGCTTTGCATTTCACAGGATGAGTACGCATTCACTCTCAGAAGTTGGAATGCACAATTGTGTTAATCAACGGGGTATCTCAGTAATTGGGAAGCTGCTATGTTTTTGATACACAATGTTGTGTGTGTAAACAGTGCTACTCTTGCCATGTGGCGTAGCAGTATTTTGAGAGAGAATAACTAAAATCCAGCACAATGAAAGTGTCCTGATGCTATTAGAAGAAGTGTGGAATGGTATCCCAAGATAGGTGATGGCAGCAGCATTGGTTGAGATCTTTTAATAGCTGACTAGAAAATAATAGTGTACAGGGCAATCCTATTCTGACACACACAAGAAAAGGAGAACTAAGGGATCAGATCTAGTGCCCATTGAAAAGATTCCCATGGTCTCTATTCACTACAGTGGGTGTTGGATCGTGCCCTAGATGACTGTGTATCTATCCACATACTTACCTGCCTTACTATCTGGCTAGCTAGGATTTTGTACCATGATAGAGTTAAGGAGATATACTTGACCGGTTCTAGAAGCTACTTATTTTCCAAAAATTTGCTATTTTGATGAAAGTCTGAAACTTCAACAAATGACCGGACAAAATTTTTGTGCAAAGATCTTCCTCCTTTTCAACCAGCCCTGCTCTTTAGTAAACCAGACACATACAGAAATTAGAAACCGCAATTACCAGGGATGTGTCCATCACCCAAGGTCAAGTTTATAATATACGAGTGACTCCCCACCCACTCTGATTGTACCTCTTTGTTCTGTTTGCATGGTGTCTAGCACAATGGGGCCAGGCCCTCTAGACACTACTGTAACTGCTGATTGTATAATAGTTTCTATAAGAGTATAGCTAATGTGCCGAGTTCTTCGGCACATGCAAATGCTTCCTAAAAACACTGAGTGGAGAGTACCCCAGCGAGGGGTGGTAGAAAATGTTTGTGCCCACTTACTGTGCTGCTCCTCCTGCAGGATTGACTCAACTGCCTTCACAGCTTATTACCACATTCAGTTCAAAATTATTATTCTCTTCACTGGACCCCTTCCAAATCATATTCTGCACCACTTAATTCCTTTTTCCTGCTCTGTATCTCACTTCACTACAGCTGGAGAGAGCAAGTAGATAGGGAAGCTAACCCCTTCCACTTAACCCAGGTCCAACATGCCTACTTTTCTTTTCAGCCATGAAGTCACCAATTCTTACGATTGCATCTTAAAACTTCCCATTTCCTTTAGCATGTGACTGACTCACTTCTGTAATGAAAGGATGCTGTCTATAAATATATCCTATCCTATGTACTCCTGTTGGCTAATGCATGTGTGGCTTATGAGACCTATGTAGTTCATTCAAACAAACTTGACCAAGTGCATTCCATTCCTTTCTCATTTTCCATGTGTTTAAGAAATGGAATGAGCCCTGTAGATGGTTGTACAATAGATTCAGATTAATGGGTCTGTCTGTGTAATGTGTTTGACACCCCTCACCAAAAAAACGTTGGTTTGTAGGTGGCATGTGGGTTGCAAAACAGACTTCTCTTGGCAATTTCAGAGCTGTCTATCAACATTTTTAAAAAGTGTCCTGTTGTGTGACTCTAGGAGGCTATGAAAGAAGTCAGGCTGTAGAGTATACCACCTAGTTTCTAGGTCAGATCTTCGGCTGGTATATGTTGGCATAGCTCCTGGAGCACACTGACTTGCATCAACTGAAGATCTGGTCCTCTCTCACTTCTTGATTTTTCTTGCATTACTGCCATGGTTATTTGCATTCAGTAAGTACTATAATTGCATAAAATTGACTTCCAGAATGGGATTTGCATATCATCTTCCACATAAATATATAGAGAGAACGACCCCACAGTTTAGAGGTATTCTCACAAATAGCACCGGCACTCTTCAAATTGACTATTAGAAGGTCATGCAACTTTTAAGCTGAGATTGCCCTAGGAAACCAGAGTTTTGCAACCAAACTCTTGCCATTTCCTTTACTACCCAGACACATTAGGCTTCATTTTCCTTGCCTCTATATTCATGCTTGATCATATTTGAAGATCTTAAATTTTGTAGTCCCTTGCATCCCAGCAAAATGGCTTTACATATATTATGAGGGAATTCATTACTCTCTCATTTGTCACTGCAATTCCTCCCTGCTGGAATGCAATGTCCTATTTAAGTGCACACAGCTTTGTGGAACCTGATGGCAAAGAGAGAATACCTCCCAGTCTCAATGATGAGAATTCCCATGGCACAGTGCAAACGGAAGCTGAAGGCAGTTAAAGCAAAGAGCCTGTCCGCTTCCCTATATGGCTTTTAATCTGGCATGCAGCTTCAGTGATGGGCTCTTTAATGTGTGACAAACATCCGATCTGTCCCCCATTTGTCAGGCCTGTCTTGTTTCATTTCTTGTTACAGCAGGATGATTACAGAGCACTTTGTCAATAATCCAGCAAACCTACCATACAGTGGATCAATGGGAGCTGGTTTTGTTGGAACTAGCCTCAGCTGTGTGCTTAAGAAATGCCTCAGGTAAGAATATTGCTATGCCACAAGGCATTGATGCTAAAGATATTCTCTCTCACACTTCTGGGAATGCAGGGACTGCACAAAACAGTCAAATCCTGCTCTGTCAAGTCATTACATTTATTACTGTAGTGCTTGGAGCCCCCAACTGTTGTGCTAAGAGCTGTACAAATACATAGTAAGAGACAGTCCCTACCCTAAAGATATTATAATCTAAGTAGACAAGACAGACAATGTGAAAAGGAAAGATCATTATCACCATTTTAGAGCAGGGGATCTGAAGTGCAAGATTGGGCTTCTTTGAGGATCTTAGCCATAATCACCCTTGATTTCACTGGGAGTTTGATGCCTAAATATCTTTGCCCAAGATTAAACAGGAAGTCTATGGCAGAGAGAAATTGGACCCACATGTCCATGGACTTGAGCATTCTTCCTCTCTAATCAAAGGGAATATTGCTACTGATTGTCATGGAAGCAGGAGTGGCCATCTGTGTTCACTTTATCCTACTCATCCTTTCTCTCTTTTGAGCAAGTGTCTAACTCCTAAATGTTGTGGCTGTACTGTTGGTATGAATTGATATCCAATACCTGACAAGCACCTTTGATTCCACTTTTATTCTTTCTGATTGTTTTGTGAATCAGGAGTCCTGGTCCTTTCTGGGAGAGTGTAGTCCAGTGGTTATAACAGCAGGCTGGGTGTTGGGACTCTTGGTTAATAACACCTTCCACGCTACAGCTGGCTCTGTGTCCTCATTTTGTGATCCGTGTGCCACTTATCCACTCTGTAATGCTGTCTCCCAATCTGTAAATTGTAAAGAGATGCAACCTCTAGCTCATAGGATGGTTGTATAAAGTAACTGATCAATATTTTTAAGCACATGTAGCTCTGTGGATGAGTATTCTTATCTGGAACCTGTTGACCTTCTGGGCGCACTAAGAAAGACAGGGTTTTTAAAATTTTCCCTGAACAAAGAAGGATCAGATGGGAGTTTTGTTGTGGTTGGCTGACTGGAGAAGTTTCTGTCTGAAATTATTATTTTTGCTGTTGGCATTTTATCACATTACTGATTCTGTGATAGGGCTCCTAAAGTACTTACTTGGGTAAGTGTCTTTAAATCTAAATAGTTATTCTTCATACCTTATTGCATAATCCCATGTCACACACTTGTTCATAACTGTTACATGAAATGGGGACAAATTAATGCAGGATGATAGAATGGGATTCGTTAGTTTTATTTCTCCCATCTGTTCACAATGTCACCACCTAAGTCCCCACAACATCCTTAGCTATTAATTTAAGTCCCTATCTAGCTGCATACTCCCGAACCTAGTCTTTATTCTTGCTGTCATACACCTGTCAGTGATAGCTAGTTACCTATATTCCATGAGTCCATGACAATTGGCCTGCAGAGAGAATAATCCTTCTGTTATGTATTGTGGAGAAAGGGAGCGTGAAGTAGGAAAGTAAGGCCAGAGTGTTGGGCCTGATAAAACCCAGCCGATGGGCTTGAAGGCTTCCATTATCACTTTATTGGGCATTTTGATTGTTACAGGTCATCTGCAAGAGCTGAGCACTGAGGGTGCAGAGAGTTAATAGCAAAAGGATATGTTTTCCAAGGACAAAGCAAATTGACCTAAATTCTTCTGGGTAATGGTGGAGCCTCCAGTAATGAATTCTGTCTTATCTGTGCAGATAGGGCGATGTTTTGCAGACATCAAATTTTGTAATTCAACAAATGCTGCTCTAAACTTGGGAGAGTAGGAGAAAAATTGTCAATGCAGAATAATAAGCTTGCACATGGTAAGCAATAGCCAGGCAACAGTATATCACAGCAAGGAATGATGTCAGGTTTTGGAATCAGATAAATTGCAAATAACAATAGAGGAAGCAACTGAACCTTGAGGAATATCATCAGATAAACCAGAGGAGATGGATATAAATAATTGTGGTTTGGGAAAGGGGTACAGACCAATGAGTGAGATGGGGGAGGGAATGATGGGCCATAAAGCTGTGATTAAGAGCAGACATAATGATAAAAGGCTGTGGTCAGCCTAGGAGAAAAAAAATCAAGTAGTAATAAAATGTAATGCTACAGGAGTGGGTGGTGATAAGGTGGTGGTTTGTTTGCAGAAGGGGCTCTGCTGGAAGTGAGTCCTTGTAGATTTAGGAGAGATGCTCTCTCCTGCCATGTGTAGATGCTCACACCTAAGCAAAGTGGGTGTAAAATGCTATCATCAGTGGGAGGGAGAGGATAATTCTGACACAGTAGCATTTAATATCACTTTACTGCTCACTGGGCCTGATTCTTCTTTACTTTATGGCCCCCACATGCTGTTCTGGCATTTTTGTCAGTGCAGTGCAAGAGGCGCTGTATTAGAAATAAGAATCGCTCCTTGGCAAAATTGGTAGAAACTTCATAAAGCAGTAGAGAAATAAACCCAGTTTGTTTAATTCAAGTAAAAGCAAATACATTAGTATAGCTAATCCTGAGAGCAAACCTGAGGAATGGTACTTTGCAAACATGCCAGGAGCAGGTCAGCTGGGTTCCATGATCCATTTATGCCAAGGGGAAATGGAACTAACTCTGGAGTGGGCGAACATGTGAGGGAGGATCTCGGTTCACTCTTCTAGTACTGCCACAAAGATGGGTCAGGTCACTGGTAGGTTTCTACAGGAAATAAATTGGAAAATGCTTCATTAAAAGAAGGAATTCCGGGTGATCAACATTCAGTGAGGAACCCGCCTGGCTAGGGAGTTGAGTTACAAAATCGAACATCCCATCCCATTTCTCACTGAAAAAGGTCTCTGAAATGTGGGATTTTCCTATTGGTTGTAATCACTAATCCCTTCACGACTAGTCTGGGCCAGGATTTAGAGGGACACTAGGCAGTATGGGATATGTTTATGGGAGCCAAGGAGAACCACAGTGTGTGTGTCTAGCAGCTTCTGTACAGAGTCCTCTTTATATTCACCAAGACATGTGTCTTCTCTGCCACAAGGGGAAATCGAACCACGTTGAACTAAAATGAAACGTGGTCGTTTGGGATACTCTGGGCTCTAAACAAAGGGAAACTGGTGTTTGACTGCATAGTACTTGGAGATTTGGGATTAGGTGGAAGCTGAAGTGAGAGGGCATGGTGGAGCGTACAGGGATCTGAACCAGCCAAAGCCCCTGTGCAGCTGTGAACTGTAAGCATGTGCAAAAAGTTGCTGAACCCCTCCTCAGATGTTCCAAGGAGGAAGCCATGTCACACTCAGCCCCATGACGCACCATCCACTTCAGAATTTCTCCTCCACTTCAGAATTCTACATCAGAGTCCTGCTTTCACTTTCTCCCTCCATCATCTTGGCCCTCATTTCTCTAGTCCCCTAGCTACGCTCCCCAATTCCCTCAGTTCATTTGAACCCAGATCAGTCTTCGTTGCGCACAGCTTTGGCACAGTTTGATGTATGAGCTTATTCCTCCGCAACTGCTGTGATCTGGAACACTCTCCCTCTCTCTGTGCCCCTTGTTGACATGCCATCTTTTACCAAATCTCATCTCAAATAACTTTTCTCTCGCTTGGGCTTCTTGCAGCTATTTTTCTCCCACTGTTGCTATTGTAATGGGTTGTTCAGTGAGCATCATTAGTGTGTTCAGTGTGGGTACAAACACGTGGACAAAAGCACTAACTGCTACTAGAAGCTCAGCATGCAATCCTCCCCTACTAAATTGTCAGGACTTTGTTTGCAGGGTCTGATCCTGCAAACCTCTTAATCACACAAGTAGTCCTGCTGATTTCAACAGGACTGTGGACATGAGTAAGGATTGTGAGTCTGGGCCCCTCAAATTACAGTGGCAATGTCTTGCAACAGCATCTGTCATGCGCGCGCACACGCACAGAGGGAGTAGTATTGACCATTGCTATGGCACACATATGGGCTGTGCACGTTACTCTTGAGCACAGATGCACTGGGGGTAACATTTCCAAAAGTGGATGTGACTTAAGAGCCTACATCCTAATGATAATCAGTGGGGCATAGGTTCCTAAGTCACTTGAGCACTTTTGAAAGCTTTACTCTGGGTTACTGGAAGTTGGTTTATTTAAGCAACATGCCTCTTGGGGAGTGCTCCTAGGAAGGGGCCCTGACGCAAAGCCTTTCAATACAGAGCCTAAGAGGCTTACATACTACACAGATTCTTAGGGTAACATTTAATAGGAGTTTGGATTTGGTTTGTAGGAAAGTTATGGGGCTAGGCTGTGTCCAACTGCTGACTCAGCACAAAGGAAGGACGAGACACAAGTCAAGGGGTGAAGAGCTGTGACCTTAGGGCTAAATGAGACTTACATGCATGACCTTGTGCCAGTCCCTCTGCACAGGGTGAATCTCCTCTCTTGGAGTCTGCCTGAGTAATGACAGAGTAACCCTTGAATATGAATCTCAGGATTTGGTGCTGAGTTTGGACAGGTATCGCCTCTTCTCCCCCTTACCCCCGTCTCCCCATTACAGCACATACTTTTGTCAACTGTTCCCCTTTTATGGAAGTGATTTCTGTAAGGCAGGCATTTAACTTTTCCACTGTCTTTGAAGCCTCAATTAAATTGCATTGCTTTGAAGGAATCAAATGTACTTGTTAATATAATCGATGACGCCCTCTGGCTACAGGATTTGTCTTTGTTGGCCACATCATTCAGGAATTATCTATTGTGGTTAAAAGAATAATTCCAAGCCTTCTAGCTTTGTGCTAATATCTGTGAGCATAAGTCTTTGAATGTTCTTCATACTTCATTACTGATGAGCCTCCACCTCACCCTGCCCCCAGCCCAAGAAAACAAGCCCGATTTAGAAATGATTGCTTTTGTGGTTGTTGGACTATTGTTCATCATGATATATGGAGCAATAAGAGGGCTTTTTTTATTTTTCATAAGTTAAGATAACATTCACTGCTGACAACCCTATTAAAACTGAGCAAGTTGGATGTTTGTCATAGTTTTATACAAAATCTGTCATTTGGACAAAGCAGAGTTCCCCGGGCCTCTCGCACTGTTCTTCCTCAGTGGAATATTTCACCCAATATTCTGGAAGTATTTTAAATGTGTTTTTCCCTATATTTTTCTTAAATGTATTTGAAATCTATTGGACAATATAGAAAAGATTTCATAGGCTAAAACTGTGATTGGCTTTGATATTTAAGGTGTGATGCTATGATATTGCTACAGTGCTATAGGGGGTTTTGTTTTTTACAACCTATGGTTGCACTAGACATACGTTTGGGTTTTTTTCTTAGTGAATTTAGTATCAGTGGAAGGTGCCAGAACTACAATCTTGGGTCCCAATCCTGCTTTGTGTTGCATGCAGTGGCCCCTTTTCCTTAGAAGGTTGCCACAGAAGTCAGAGTTCACTGGACATGTGCATTAGAATACAGGCTCTGGACTTTGGAGGTTGGATTGGTTTCTTGATCCAGAGACCAGGCACATAGAATCTGGCAGTGTAGCTTCTAGCTATCTCTCTCAGTACCAGCATGACTCAGCCTGTACAGGTAAAAGTGGAGTTGAGTCTCTGTTCCCTCTTTAGTCTCTCTATTGAGAATGTTAACAAGTTGTGATGGTGGGTTATGTGATATGGATTATTGTATTTAAGATCTCACAAATATGGCTTAAGTGGTTTCTTTGCCGGGTACTGGCACTCTGTAAAGGGGGATGTTTCACTCTAAGACTATGAATGTCAAAAAATCCTGAATTCTAATCTTGCTCTTCCACTGTCACTTACCTTCACATCTCTGTCCCAGTTTCGCCTCTGTAAAATGGGGGTAAGTGATACCAACTTGCCTATCACAAGGGTTGTGTTGTGAGGATTAATTAGCCAAAGTGCTGTACTAACTAACTAGCCAAAGCACTACATATTTTCTAATGAACTGTAACTGTATTTGGCAAATGGAAAATAAATGCACATCTTGTTTCCCAGTGTGAGTTTGACAGCACTGGCAGGAAATGATGGCTGCATTCTGTGGAAGCGGCTGGGGAACACGCATTCCTTGCTTGTGAAATGACCTCGGGCATTTGGAACCCCTGGGCTGTCTTTTCTTTTTTTTCCTCTTCCTGTTGTTACATTGTCAGATTATCCACTCTGCATTACTTCTGCTGTGTAGGTTATTCCTACTGAGGAATACATGGAGAAAATTCTCTACTGGTATAAATGAGTGAAGCTGAATTGAAGTAAATTAAGCTAGAACCATTTACATTAGCAACACATTTGATCAATAAATCAAAAGTGAGACTTTTTTTCATTACTGCACAAGACCCCTTCCTTTTTCCCATAAGGAATGGTTTTCTTTGTGCCTCAATGGCATATTGCAGGAAGTTAATGAAATTAAATAGATACTGCAGTCCAAGTGAGCACAGAATCCAACCCTTTTTTTTTTTTTTGGTTAGTGGATCTAATGGGGAAAGGAAGAGAGATGTAATAGGAGGAGAGGTGTGACATATGTGTCTTTGCTAATATGGCTGTGTTCTGAAATTAAACAACCCATGTTGGCTTACTTGTTTGTACACTAGCAAGTGGCGCTGTTTCATCTGAGTTTTATGCATTACGCTGGAAAATCTTGAATAAAAATTAAACTAAAAGTTTTATCCCTCATACCTACCAATTTGTGCTACCTTCCATGTTCCTGATGAGTTAATGCTCTAAAGTTTATTCCCATTAGTTATATTATTGCCTTTTATCTGCCTTCCCCTGGGGCACTCACTGTAACATCAAAGCACCAAATCTATCTTTATGAAATTGCCTTGTGTAAAAAAAATAAAATAAATAAAATAATAAAAAAAAGTGATAGATTAGGTTTTAAAGAAGCATAAGAACCGCTTATTTTAGCACTTGTCCAGGGCTCTTCAGACTCTCCGGCATGAGCACCATTTTGGATTCAAAGACCTGTTGTGCTTTTGTCTCCTGATTATTTTTTCCCATATTTGCTGTTTTGTAAGCACTTTCATTCCAGCATTCATCTTACAATATATTAAGTGCTTAGCTCTTGAAGTGTAAATGGCAGAAAGGGTGGAGGAAAATTACATCCATCAATTATGCTGATAAATTTATCTACAGAGCAGTTATTGAATTGGCCTTTCAGGTTTCCATTTACTTTTGCCAACAGAGGTTCGCCCTTCACCTGTCCTAGTTCTGGGTATAGCACAGATGATCTAGTTCTGCCAAAAGCACAATGGTCCAGATGAGCAAAGCTGTTTTAGGGGGCTCTCGGTGGCCCTGTGAGTATGTTTATGAGCAATCTGTGACAGGAAGATAGAGATGCTGTTTAAATTTCTGTGCAGGAATCTTGCACTGTTTTGCATGTTCCTGGAAAATATCCTTTCCTAAGTTAAGGATGAGAATAAGTTTTACTTTAAAGCATCATTAGTACAATGATATTGGGGGGGAAAAAAAGACTAGAAACTATGGAAATCAACAGTTAAGTTTCCAACACCAGCCTGCTTAATTCTGCCCCATAACCCAGTCCACTTTCCAGCAAGCTAGAAACTCTTATTAGATACACATTCAGGCCTAACTCTTTCTCCTAAGAATGGGCAAAACTCCATTGACTTCAGTGGAGCAAAGGCCACTTACACGAGGAGAGAACTTGCCCCTCCCATTATATAGTGGCCATATTTTCATACCAAGAAGCTTTGACCGGAATTACAAGGAGTCACTCTACAGCACTCTTAATAAACTCTGAACAGTGCATAAACTAGAAGTTGCTTTAGAATGAAATGGGTATTGGAGATTAACATGGGATTGAAATCTAACAGGAGTAACTAGCCATCCAAGGGTTTAGATGTTTTTAAAAGAGATCAGGAATAAACAAAGATGGAAGACCACAGAAAATTTTAGAGCTAAAATCTAAATCCCAAAACCTGAGCTGAACTTGAAGCAGCCACCAGCAACTTACACTAATATTGCAGATCAATAGGATACAAGACTTATTGTAGGGAACAGCATTAGGAAATCCTATAGATAATGGCACTGTAGAAAATGCCATTATTGATTCATCTAATCACACACACAAAAAAATACAGCTTTCCAGTTGTATTTCAGATGCATAGTCAGCTATAGAGATGCAATGGTTTGGAACAGAATTCTCAGAGTGATCACATGGCTTATTTTTCTCCTCCATGTTCATGAGGATATTCCTTCTCCATGTAAAAGGCGCATTATCCTGGGAGTTCTAAATAATCTCACCAGGAGGCCTCATGGCAAGTCACCCTAATTCCCAGCTCATTAGGATACCAGGGAATATGGGAAGAATGAAGATCGGTATAATTGATTTCTTTCAGAGTGCAATTCTCCCACAGTATGAAAAATAGTCATAAAAACATTTCACTTGCAAAACAGAGTAGTCTGTGGTTTTTCATTTACTCACATTAAGGAGGTGTTAAATGTACTGGAACATAGCAATAACTATAGAGTGCAGCTGTATTGCAAACTGAAATCATTAAGGCAATAGGTGCTAAAAACAGACTCCAGTTCCTTGTTCTATACCATGCCCAGAGGGCTGGGATTGTGTAATCCAAGTGAAGGGATACACTTTAATTTGAAACTAATACTCCTTGATCAACGAATCCAAAGTGGAACAGATCCAAACCACAAAATAGCTTCGCTTGCTCTCTGACACAGACCTGCCAATTCTTGTTCCATTTGGCCTGTTTTACTCTGAAATAAGGAGCATCTCTGGAATTTCAAAGGCACATTCAAAACCTTGATGGGGTCTTTGAAAAGGGTCACTCACTTTAGATGCTTTAAAGCTGGCAGTCTAAGCCCCATTCCTTATCCCTTTTCGTCCTTCTGCTGTGTTGGCTCCAAAAGGACATTAGCACACTTCTGCACAGAATTCAGCATGCCAACACAAAGTTCTAAACTGGTGTGATGCAGATATTGTACCAGTGTGGCATCCTTTGCTTAAGTTATCCTGTATCCCCTACTGGAATTGTACATGTTACTTAAATAAATATATAGGGACAATGTCGCTGGTGCAGTGTGGTATAAATGACATGTCCCTGCTCCAAAAGGGCTCCCCCGGGCACTGCTATCACACACAGGCAGCTTTTCTTCACATCTGTGTTTGACAAAGAGCCTCACTGGTAAAAGTTTGTCACAGGATAAGCTGGATGCCTGGTTCCCCGCCCCCCTTCCCTCACTCATGTGGTGGAAAGAACTGATGAACTTGAGCAAAGCCTTCTGGCAAATTAAAGAGCCAGGCTTCCTACAAAGTAGGGGAGAGCAGCTGCTTGCTAGGGAAGCTGTTTCAACAGAACGGACTAGTGTGAGGCTCTCTATGAAGGGAGCTAGGGAGAAATCGCAGGGGAAGATGCTTTTAAGGGGCAGGGCATAAACTTACTGTGTTTACCATGGTGAGCACGGGGAGTTGGGGTTCGATTCTGGAGAGAGTGCCTGAGAAATGGCTATCACATCCAAGGAAGGCAGCAGGTTACCCATTCCTGACCCAGGGAGGCAGTGATGAAAAATAACAGTACAGGACTCCATAAATGATGAAACTGTCTGCCAGTCACACCTATGCCTAGTCACTCAAGTCAACCTTTGGAACTCCTTGCCAGAGGATGCTGTGAAAGCCAAGACTATAGCAGGGTTCAAAAAAAAACAACTAGATAAATTCATGAAGGATAGTTTCATCAGTGGCTATTAACCGGGATGATGTCCATAGGCCCTGTTTGCCGAAGCTGGGGGATGGGATGGATCACTTGATGATTACCTGTTCTGTTCATTCCTACTGGGGCACCTGGCATTGGCCACTATCTGAAGACAGGATACTAGACTAGCTGAATCTTTTTGATCTGACCAAGTATGACTGTTCTTATGCCAACTTCCAATTACCCTTGTAGACAGCAGTAATATCTATACAAATCCACAATGGGTGACGTACTCATGATGAAGGAATTCTCACTTCAACAGTGAATTTGTATTTCTCCTAATATTGAAATGATAAAAATGGAGGAGGTGACCATCCATGCAGAATGTCTACAAGGGGAATAGGAGGCTAGACACTCAGACAGGGTCAACTTGATAAGTGGAACCATCTTGCCCCTAAAGGGATCCCAAATAACCAATGATCATATCTTGAAAAATTATGTCCCATATGGCAGCCAGTTATAATTCAATATGCATATTCTAGATGTGCAGAAGCATGAGCAGTTAGATCAGCGATGTGGTTCATGACTTCTAATTGGTTTTAAATTTTTAGATAGTACAGAATGTGATGTGGCACAGTGAACTTGACAAAAATGTAGCATTACATCTAGCAAGTGATCCATCATGTGGAGTGCACATTTTCTTACACTGGGACAATGGTGTTGTGTTCCTTTCCAAGTATTTTTAAGAAATGTCACATTGAGCCAATGCTGATAACTCATTCAACTGAAAATTTGGGTTAAGAGCTGAAGGTGAGTAGAGAAGCACAATGCAGTTTGGAGTGAGGAATAAAAATATGCTCCAAGGATGAAAGCCCTTACGTCCCGTCCCTGTGTAAAGGACCAGGATAAGGTCAACACAGCACTGAAGTCCCAATTTAGCATCTGAGTGTGAACTCGTTCACATAAAAGTATCTTACTCCACAATCAATGGGGCTATTCATGGAGTAAGTTGTTACTCAGTGAAACAAGGTTGCTCAAAATCTGGTACTTAATGTTTGGCCTGACTGGTACGTAGGCATCATGCTGGTTCTCTTGGCAGAAATGAATGTCACCTGCCAGGTGCATCCAAAACACAAATTTTCACTATACTTTCTCAGGTTATTTGTATCATGATTCTGGGGTAGAGTTAATATGAAATAGTCATGATCATTAGGTAATCAGCAAGTACCATGAGTATTTAACCCTTTTGATGACAGCCCCTCTAGCATCCACTGAGCTTACTCAGGCTCTCTAAAAAGAATTTGCAATTTTAAATTACCCCATTTAAGCTATTTATCACAAAATATAAAAGGGCTCAGAAAAAACACTAGGCACTGCCAATATCCATATGTTTTCACACTTCTGCCTGTCTTAAATCTATGTATTGTCTTTGATTCATTTTATTTTAAATTAAAATAGAATTGCGAGTGTCTCAGGAAGGCAAGGTCACCCTCACTAATACCCTTTCACTCATGAATGAGCAGAAAGAAGGAAAACATTTTTCATATCTTCTTTTAAAGTTGGTTCATTCTGTCTTAATATTCAGTGTAACAGCATGCAGATTGTTTGATCTTTCTATTTGTCACAGGCATTTTCAATTACAGTATATTTTTTCCAATGGGTAGTCAGTTTTTTTGCACTATTAAAAGCCATTTTCCATCTCAGAGGTGATAGCTTTGCACTGATGGGTGAAGTGATTCCTGAATGTTGACATTTTTGTGTCCCCATATTACAAACATGCAATACGGAATGTGTGAACAGAAATGCTCTGATATTGTTCACAGGGTCCAGTGTGGAGCAGAACAGTAAGGGGAGCTCTGTGCACACCAGGAACATAGCCATAGAGAACTACACGTCACTGGTGGGTTCATGTAGTGTACATGTAGCTACATGCCACGGTGAAAAGCAGGATACATCCACTCTGCGTGGTATGACTACACATATCAGTAAAAAGCTCTGATGGGAAGCAGTGGGGAAAAGGTTTCAACAGCTCCAAGCCTTTCAATGCAGTGAGGAAAGGCTCTGGCCAGGGCAAAGTAGTGCGGGAATGTTCAGTGTTTCACTTAACAGAGCCTTTCCCTTCTGTCTTGCACTGCCAAGCTTTCCCCTTGACCATGTTGAGATAGTCAAATGGCTGGATGCTCTGTGATAAGAAACAAAATGATGTGGTGATGGACCTAATGCAGGTGGCCTCAACTGAAGACATCATGTGGCAGGCTAGGCTGTGCTGGAATGGACATGTCCAGCAGAGACGTGAGTTACACTAGTAATATGACCCTTGCAATGACTGTGAATGGAAGATGGCGAGGAGGAGGAGGGAGTCCAAAGACTATACGTGTCTTGAACATCAGCAAATGGAAGACCATTTTGCACAACAGCCAAGTGAATTATCATGAGCTTTGGAGGAAGGTTATAAAAGTTGCTGACTCTGAAAAGGGAAGTGGCCAGAAAGGAAAAGGTAGAGAGATGCAAGCATGAAAGGAACTTCATCTATGGAATAAGGAAATTCATGCATTGCATAGAAGTATGTGTGCACACACACAGGGGGGTGAAGATACAGACACATCTTTCCATCATCCCCATTTAATGTGCCTACCTCTCTAAGACACACTTTTAGCTCCTTTCTATGTTGCTCACACTGCATTAGAGTTTCTCTCTTTATTAGCAGCCAATAATGTATTAATGCATTTCTTGATCTGAAGTGTGCTTTTTACTATTACCTTGGACACTCATTTAGTTGAATTTGATAGTGACAACACATTGACATTGGTAAGGTTAATGATCCAATACTTTATTTCATTGAACAAGTTGAGCAGCATTTAATTCATTGTTCCACGGTGTCCTAGAGAGCTGTCTGTGCCATCATTTTAATAGCGGTATGGCATCTTTGCCCTTTAAGTAATTGGCACCGTGAAAATATTCTCTAGGTCCTGTCACAATTGATTAGTATTGTATTGAATTACAAAACGATTACTTTTATTTTTCTTTTTTCAATTTGTCTTCATGAGAGGAGGGTGAAATTTTGTACTCATGCAATTGAAAGGCTGACAGCACTGGGATTCAAGCAGGCAAGCCATATGCCAGTTCCTCCTTTGAGCTCTACCCATGCATCTTAGTTATGTGCTGCTGCACCCCCTGCCATTCCCCTACCAAGACCCCCACATAGCTTTGCTAAACCATTTTAGTATTCACCAGCAATGTTTGCTCTCTCCAGTTGTGGAGACACCCATAGCTCTGATAAGGCATCGGTCTTCCATCGTGCAGTACCCTTGGGGGTGAGGGTGGTGGTTGGTTTGTTTCTTAACCTGGCCTCTTGTACTCCACCTAAATCCATCTTCACAAGCAGCATAGAGTCAAGGTCAATGTAGTTAGGGTGACGCAGTGTCAGTGTAAACATTGTATTGCTTATATTGACTTGGCTTTACTCTAGCTAGGGTGGCTAAAATAGCAATGAAGAGAAAGCAATATAGGCTATACATAGAGCCCTGCATAGATACAAAATTAGTATCTACATCCAATCTGCAAACATGGGCTGCAGCTATCTGCATCTATGGTTGCAGATATCCACAGATATAAAGCGGATAGCCACAGATTCGTAGGGTTCTAGAGATAAAATTTAGATCCGCATCTATCCACAAATATGGTCTATACACTTCTGCAGATTTGCAGGGTTCTGGCTATACAAGCCTGTATTCTCCCCCCGCCCCGTGTACTCTTGTTGCTAGCCCACGCTAAAGCCTGTCTCTCTAATTCTATTTTTAGCTATGCTAGCTAAATTAAAGTGGACGTGCCTACCTGGTTGCAGTGGAGACATAGCCTGTGACTGAGCAGGGAACTAAACTTTGGTGTTATAAGTCCTAGGACCATCTTTGCAGCAGTGTGTTTAAGGTAAGCAGATATTGATACAAGGTTCAGAAGTTCAGTTCTGCATTTCCCGCCCTCCCCCGCCAAGTAGGAACTTGACAGGGAGCAATAGTGGTTGGTTTTGGAACCTCTCAGGTTGGTCATTAAATAATCTTGAGATACGTAGAAGATTAGTGCTGCAGAGAATTATCCCATCATCAGAAGAAGTCCGAAGCTTATCCCATTCATGATGTTGAACTAGATTAACAACTGGTATTTTTTTGATATGGGAAATAAAAAAAAGTGTGACTTTTATTCTGTTGGTATAACAATGATGGTTTAGCTAGAAGTACAAAAGCATCACTCATTATCTGAATCACAATCAGTGAGCGAGCCAGTAGCAAGGATATGAAATTAAGATGACATCTGGGAGGAGAGGTGGCATTAACCTGGAAGGCAGCCAGAGTGTTGGCATGAAATGCAAAGCTGTAAGCAGCACATCATTTTTGTGAATGCAACAACAGAAAAGTTCTTGAAGCTGAACACAGTCTTGTCCATCTATCACCTTTCCTTTTCTTCTTTTAAATTACACTTGATTATGTAGCATCTGCTCCCTTCACACTTTGCATATGGTTCTCTCCTTAAATCTGGAAGCCTGTCTAGGAGCTGAATACAAATAGACATGTGAAAGTTTTCTTTAGAAGACCTACAGTAAATCAAACAGGCAGGCTGAGTTAGCAGTGGGAAAGTGATTATAACTGAAACTACTGACTGACCTCATCTATCTAGTGTTTAGTTGTTGATATTGCCCCATCAATACAGTATCATAGCTTCCCACTACTGTGTATACATACCAAATGTCTTAAGACCAAATTTTGCCCTTAATTGATACAGAGCACTGGGGAGCCAGATATATGGTTCATGCGTGTACCCTTATTAGGCTTTTCTACAGTTCCCTCCTGACTTCAGAATGTGCTTTCTGCAAATCTCTCAGCCAAATTACCAGGAAGCTTCCTGGACTGCACCTTACACATGGTGTACTTACACATGATGTACTGGCCTTGTGCTGGCTTCCAGCACAATGGTGAATTTCAGAGTAGGGGAATGAAGTAACCTATGTCTGATTTGTTTTTCTTACTCCTATAAAGGCTGCAAGAGAGAGGGGTCTGAGCTGGATGAATCCTGAACAAACAGTCCCTTTATTTGCACTTCATTTAAAAACTGAATTCTCTCTGATCTGGCATTTATACTTACACACCTACATGCATCAGATAGCTCCTGAGCTTATCTCTTTGCTTCTGGACTAATGCCTAGGCTGTGCTGTAGTGTGATGTAAAAGCATCTCAAAAATCCCATGCCAGTATCTTGGCTGGTTATGCCTTTCCACTCCCATCACCACAGGTTACAAAGGTAACATGGTAAAGAAACCTGCTGCTGGCAGACTGCTATTCTAGAATCCCTTTCATTGCTGGCTGCCTGGGTAAATATCTCAGGAGAGATCAGCTTGATGATAAAACAAATTGATTCTTTAGACCAATATTTCTCAAACTTTCATTAATGGGCCCTCCCATGCCCTTACCTGGAAACCCAATTCTATGTAACCAGGACTTGTCTTCTGTTTAATGATATGGGAAGTATAGCGTGGTCATGACCTGCTGACCCCTCTTTGAAACCCCCACATTAAGAACTCATGCTTTAAGCTCTTGTTGGTGTGATGGCATGTTTTAGAGCAGATGGCTTCATCCAAAAAATTCCATATTTCAGATGGAAAATACCAGTGGATCAGAAAGTGAAATGTTCAGAGGGAATGTGTAGATTTTGATGTACCTTTTTGAAGGAACTAGATCAGCTAATCTACCCTAAGCACCCCTACTCTTTGGCAGGAACTCTTTCCTTAACGAATTATCCAAAAACTCAATTATTTGCTGAACTGAAAGTCCATTTCCTGGCCAACTCTAGCAGGTTTCCTTCAAAACAAGTCTATAGCTATTATAATACAAAAAGGAAATCTGAGCAAATTAATTTCAAATGCAACTCAGGAGCCTTGACTCATTTATATTCTTTATCCTTTGCTTTTCCTAGCCCTCAGTCCGCTAGCCCTATAGCTGTACTGCTCAGTACATTATCGGATTTACCTTTAGATCCTAAAATGAGCTACATTTACAAACATCAAGGTAAATCCCTGTTCTTTGCACTCACTTCTTCTCCAATTCTTTACTTTCCTTCCTCATCTTGCTTGCAGCTATATTTTTTCTGAATATTAGAAGCTTTGCCCTTTTTAGAGGACATGTCTCCAGTTATCTTGTGTTCCTGTCCCAGCTCTGATTTTACTCATCCTGGACCCTTCTGAAGCCAGATCAGGTACAATCTTTACAAATGCAGTTCTCATCGGGGATTATAATCCCCTTTATGGCTTCTGGGACTGAATCTTGTTCTCCAGCAAACACTTCCCTTCCACAGTTGTTTCTTGCTACGTACAACTGACTCGAGATGCAGAATAAACTTGAAGGGTTCACAGGTCTAGTTTAGAGATTAAGCAAAACCCAAAAGTTCTTTCAATGCTCAGGCAGTACAAAAATGACACCTAGTGAGGGAGGTACAGAGGCAGTTGAGGAAGCTATCAAAACATCTCAAAGGTTGGTTTTGGAGTAAATGTGCAAGGGACTGTTCTTATTTTAGTTATGTTCCATCTCGATAAGTGGGTACTTCCTGATTTTTCCTGGGAGGCGTTTTCTCAAAATTCAAATGGCAAGGAAACATGACTTCCTTTACCTTTTGTGTGCAAACCTCCCCTTCAGGTTGAGGTGAGATGCCCAAGGATTGTTGTAAACCAATTCTAAGTTAGCATGGAATTGAGTATATGGGCCATGTATGGTCCAAACTATGCCAGCAGAAAAGCCAGTGAGGACCCTGAGATTTGAGGATGTCAGCTTTATATATATATATATATAATTTAATCTTGTAGTGGCCTGTAAACCTGGCCCATCCCTGACAGGGTGTTTGTCCAACCTGTTCTTAAAATCCTCCAAGGATAGGGATTCCACAGCCTCCCTTGGAAGCCTATTCCAGAACTCTTCTGCCCTTAGTTAAAAATCTTTTCCTAATATCTAAGCTAAATTCCCCTTTGCAGATTAAGCCCATTACTTCTTGTGCTATTTTCTTACTGCCTTTGATGTTCCTTGGTAGGTGTCACTCATTTCTACATTAGCCTTCCCGTTTTTGTCTGTACATATTGGTGCTATTCTTCTGTACTCTTTAGCAATTTGTCCATGCGTCTGCTTTTTTGTAGGATTCCTTCTTGATTTTCTGGTTATCAGAGTGCTCCTGCTGGAGCCATACTGGCCTCCTAATACTCTTCCTATCTTTCTTTTGCACAATATACTTTGTAGTTGTGCCTTTCATATTGTCTCCTTGAGAAACTGCCAGCTCTCCTGAACTCCTTTTTGCTATGGGACCTTATCTATCAGTTCTGCGCAGGGAGATTAGATGTCCCAATTTTTGAGAGTGAGTCCCGGTATTTGTTCTTTTGTCTTATGTAGGTGCCTATATCCCCCTCCTCAACCCATCCCGATTTTTCACACTTATCTGGTCACCCTACTTCTGAGTCTATTAAAGTCTGCTTTTAAAAAAAATGCTGTCCTTATTCTGCTCTTCACTGCTCCCTTTTCTTAGATTCATGATCTCTCATTTCAAGGTTACTTTCACCCAAATTGCCTTCCACCTTCCCATTTGCTATCATTTCCTCCCTGTTGTACAGAATCAAGTCTAAAATGGGTGTCCCCCTCATTACTTCCCTCACTTTCTGAAACAAAATTTTTCCCAATACTTATTAGAAACTGTTCGGCTATATTACTTATCCAACAGATGTCTGGGTAGTTAAAATTCTCCATTACTAGGAGGTCTTGTGGTATGTCAGCTGTGCTAAAGCTAAACTGTGCAGGAGAGCTTACTCACCCTTCTCATGCAAAAGAGTATTCTGTGGTGAGCCTGTAAGCAGTCAGAACTGAACCCCTGATATACTGCAGATTTGTTAAGCACGAGCAAATTTCACCTCTGGCTATAGTTAAATGATTCAACCTATAATTACTATATATGTGGCCTGTCTTCCTCTGGAAAGAGAAATTAATATTGGCATAACCATTAGAGCTAACTGCATGGGGATAGGGGAGTGAGTGTATGATGGAATTATGACGACAGGTGTCAAACAGTGGCATTGACAATAATACTAAAGGACCAAAGACAAGGTAAGCCAATGAGCAAACCCAACATCTTCAGCTTGGACGCTATTATTTTTCTTTCCTTTTATTTTACTTTACGTCCCCACAGATGTGAAAAACTGAAAAATGAGAAGAATGTAACTTTTGTGCATGTCTGAAGCAGTCATACAATTAACATGCTCGGGAGGTCTTCTCAACAGACACTTGCTACTCGAACCACTCACCAAAGATTGCCAACAAAGCACAGGGTTGAGAGCGTATAGGACTATAGTATAAAACTATTGGCCTGCAAGCTACGTTCAATGAAAGCTCTTTTCCCTCTTTTCTGGCTCTGAGACAGGGAGGAAGCACTCAGGCATTGGAACTGATTTGTACTTGATTTTTAAAATATTGTTCCTCCCTAAATAACTATTGTATTGTAGTCTACTACAGTTGGAAAAGGTTTTATTGTATTTTGTTTTATCACTGTAGAATATAGTCATTTTTTCACTAAAAATCAAGATTGAGTTTTGTGTGCGTGCACACATGGAAAGAAAGTGGTTAGGTTTTAAGGGCGAAAGAACAGAATTCCTGGGTTCTATTCCTGGCTGTCATAATCCTAAATAGCCAGGCCTGGGTCAGGACGTAACAATCTGACCGCACCTTCTGTGAAAACATGCAACAAATGTGTTGTGTTGTTTTGTTTTGTTGTTAGGGAATTTAAAAGCCCAAGCAGCTATTTTTGAGTTGCATTTCAATTAACTGTTACTGGATAAGCCAGGAACTCATGGCCTGAGATGTCTTGCTCCTGGCAAGCTCTGAGTCACCGAGCCATAACCAGTTCACCTGCCCTAGACTGAGAGATCTCTGGGACAGGTTGTGCCTTTGTGTTTATGCAGTCCCTAGCGCAGTGGGACCCTGATCCCAGACTGGAGTGCTTAAGCGCTACTGCACTAGGAATACTGAATAGAGGTCAGGAGTATGTGTCTTGTAAATTAAATATGGCCTACACCATAGGTAACTAGAAATAATCTCTGTATTTTACTAAAAACAAAACCTTGAAACAATGTTGTTAAAACATGACCTAGCATGATAGAAAATATTACTCTTTTTCCTTGCTAGACTGTATTATTACAGTTGACAAAACAAAAATATTGTTTCCCAGCTATTGCAGGAGAGGAGGCCTCCATCTTGCATTGGATTACTGTGCCTTTAGTATAACCTTAAAGATTTAAGAGCTGAAACAGGATCTGCCCTAGCTTCAAATTGTCCCACCATAGATCCTGAGCCATTGCTGGATGTTCATTTCTGAATCATTTCTTCAGTTGCATTGATTTCATACATTTCTCATGTCTCCGTACATGGAGAGCTGCAGTTCCTGGAAAGGAAGGGAGGTGCACAAAAGATCTGTGTGCTGTACCCTCCATTTTGATCTTTGTAAACTGGTATAGCTCCATTGACTACCCAAGCAACACCTGCCGGGGAGCTGCCTTAATGTAGCTGACAAATGCTAATGTAAACCAGGAAGCCCTGACTCAGCATATGCTTAATGTTCATTCTTATCAAGCAAAGCACTTAAGCATGTGTTTAAAATGTAGGGTCTGAATCCTGCACAGTACCGCATGTTTCTTGAGAGGTGCTGAGCATCCCAAACACCCACTAAAGTAAATGGAAGTTGAGGATGTTCAGTTCATGTTGGGATTGGGACCCTGGAAAGTAAAGGGGGCCTCAGGCATGGAAGTTACTGAATATTTAAAGGTAGGTAGCAGATGCGGGCTGCGGGGGTGGGGGGGTTCACTCTTGCCTGTAGATCCTGATCTATGTGATTGGAAAAAGCTCATTTCAATCAGCCCAGCCTTGAAATCTGCTGCAAGAGACAGGCAATGATATCAACTGTTGCTAGGTGAGTAAGAAATGTTGATTTTTAAAACAATGAGAACATGTCTGACTCTGGGTTTTTCTCTGTTTGCAAAAAAAAAAAAAAAAAGAAAAAAAATTCTTCCGTTCTCTCCTCCCACCTACCCCCTAGCTCTTCTACCTTCCCTCTCCAGCTGAGCCTTTCTGGAACATACTGTATATTTGTCTCTTGCTTCCCTGCACACCCATTATTACGTGGAATAATAATGCAGGAGCGCCACTCGGTACCTCTGCTCAGTGGCTCAAAGTGGGTTGAATTGTAGCCAGCGGCGGGGGGTGATAAATGTAGCGTAAGATGGCTTTTCCACTGCAAACTGCAAATTACCTCAGCAGCATGGCCCACAAAAGATTCCTGTGGAGCAAATTTATCTCCCATTGTTGGCCCAAAGAGGAAAGCAGAGAGGACCAGGCATTCTATTTTTTAAAAAGTCACATTCAATCTTGTTCAGGCCCAGAGTCCGAGTATTTTAAAGGATTTTTTGTGGAAAATGCAGATCTGAGAATGCAGCGCAGATAAAGGGATTTATTTTTACCAGAAGTCAAGGTTCATTACCATGTAAGCAATTCAATTTTAAGCCACTCAGTTTGAATAATAGATTTTTTTCCAAAGTGAATGTTATGTCATCTAATAACATATGGTTGTGGGGAGGTATGACGACTGTGGAAGGGAAAAATAAGATGGTTAGAGAAATTATCCAATAAAGATTATCAGATTTTTATGAAAAAGAGGAAAGAAACTCTAGGGTTTATCTATCCATGCAGGCATTTACATTACACTCCTCTAGGGATCAGTACTTGGATAGGAGGGCTATGGGCTCTATAGAAAAACCAAAGGGATAGATGGACAGGCGAGAGTGAGTATATGGAACATATAGATTGATAGATATCATCTATTGAAGTATTCACAATGGTTAGTGACATCTCTGCGTTATAATGCCTTATTTAATGTACATCTGTCAGATTTGAAACAGTTTATATTTGGTCCTCCAGGCATCAAGTGAATTCAATGGCTCATGTTTACTATTATCTTAAATGTTTTCAGATATACTAAATTTGTAAATGTATTCAAATATACTTTATTTTCTTTCTGTATTATGTTAGACATCCATGTAGCCATCACTCCTGTTTTATAATTTGTGTTATCATAATTCTTAAAATCCCTGTCTGAGGTCAGGGATACATTTTTGTAGGTTATGTGCTAAAATGTGATCAGAAACTCTCTTCCCTATAGGTATAATCTAAATAGAAAAGACAGACACAAACTGAGGCAGGGTGCTCAGGATTTCATAGCAGGTCAGTGGCAGAGCTGGAACTCCAGCCTGGTTTCCTGACTCTGTCCTGTTCCCTAGCCAGTTAGACCATAACTTTGCATGCCCATCTCTACTCATTTGCTAAGATACATTTTGCTGTGTTGCATAAATCTGGAGTAACGCTCATGATGTCAAATTCCATCATCAAATATTCTGGGTGTAAATCTAGAATAACCCCAATGGCTGCAATGGAATCACATTCTGGATTTCTGTGTGTGTAAATGAGAGCAGAATTTAGTCCTCTTTGCCTCAGTTTAACCATCTGTGAAATGGTATTAAATCAGGACTTAATTCCCAATGCCCGAGCTTCTTTAATATTTCATCACAATTTGAGCTCCTCACTCAAAAGGTGCCTGAGATGGGTAAAGTGTTCTCCCAGTATTGAGCTTAGTTCAAATCATATGAATAGCCAATTATGCATCTTTACTTAAGTTAGGAATTTATTAATATGCCCTGACAGCCAACTGAAGAGCAGCAGATCCATGATAACAGATTCCACCTAGATGAGATTTCAGGGCATATTATGAAAGAGGCATGTGCTACGCTCTCTAGGCAGATGGCCAAGGGAGTTGATAAGAAAACATCATCTAAGACAATGTGCACTGTAAATTCATTTTTTTTTCAGTTGAGTTGAAAACAGATTGACCTTTTTACAATTCATAGTGTTATTTGGGAGGGAAAGGAGGGGAAATACTCTGTTGTACCATGTTATACTGAGATCTGTCATGTTTCTATGAAGTAGCATTTCAGTGAAAGGTTTATATAGTCACTATAGGCCTAATATAGGACAGGAGTCAAAATATTGACTATCTTCAAATAAATGTTCTTCCCTCCCCCTGCTGAAGACCATTGCTGTTCCATTAAAGGGATTTGCTGTGTACTGCTGATGAGAAACTGGCTCTTAATCAGTTATCCACATTCTGCTTTGAGTTCTGAGTTTTCCTAGAATGTAGCTTAACAAGGAAACCTGCTTTTCCTCCTACCATCATTAGTTTTCTTCAAGATGTCAGTTTCCCTCAGTACTCTCTCCCCTTCCCTCCCCCCACCCCCACCATTCTCAAGGCAATCCCTGTATCCATTGTTGAAGGAAACAGTCCTAGAAACAACTGTATTGAAACGTACTTGTTTCAAATAGAGATGGTCTAATTGTGCACAGTGAGCATTGGGAAATGTTCATTCCATATCTGAGTGGCTGCTCAGTTGGACTGTCTTTATTCACTGTTGGAGGGGGTCTTTTTTTAATACAGATGCTTTGGGAGTGGCTGTTCTTGCAAACTCCTGTATTCAGGTGTGGCTCCAAAAACAAAACAAACACAAACAAATAACCAAAAAAAGAAAACCGCCTATGCACCAGCAAAAACCTTCACCATTGAAATCAATGCTGCTATAGCAGTTTATACCAGCTGGGGAGTCTGGCCCAAAGTAAACATGTGCAAATCCCCCTAGCTGATGAATGCATAGTATGGCGGGGGGGAAGAACTGCAACAGTAATGAAAATCAGAATGGGTTCAAGTGAAATTGATGAACAGGAGAAAAATAGGTAAATTTGTGGAATAATTTATTTTCAATGAAAAACCTGATCAATTCTAATGTCAATCATGGTGTGGCATGGGCTACAGGGAGGGTCTGTCCATAGCAAATCCTTCCTGACTTTCCTCAGAACATGACAGTCCTTTATGCTGTTTATAGCCAATCCCACTCATGTGCTATCCAGAATTGCTTGTGCCGCTTCCCATGATGCTTTGCTCCAAAGATCAAGTCAATAGTTTGAGGAACTTTTGGCATCCAAAAGGAGTCAATTGCAAGTGACTGAGAAAAATCTGGGAATAAAGCAATCATTTTACTTAGTTCTCCATATATGTCCATCAGGAAGCTATGACCCACAGGTTGAGAACTGCCTGTGTCTAGGGACAAATCTTGTAGCATAATATAATTTTTTTTTAACCTGAAAAAGTTCTCACTGCAATGTACGATTTGCCCTAGAAGAGCAGACAACAATCCAAAAAGTTGAATAGTCTAATCCCTGTGATGGCCAGCACCAGCAGGGTGACCAGATGTCCCAATTTTATAGGGACAGTCCCGATTTTTCGGTCATTTTCTTATATAGGCTCCCATTACCTCCCACCCCATCCCAATTTTTCACATTTGCAGTCTGATCACCCTAAGCACCAGTTTCTTTGAACTGTCTGTAATGCTGCATGTGGGGAGGGACAAATCCCTTCCTGACCTTTGCGGATTAGAATATGTCCTGAAGCATGATATGACAACTACTGTTACTATGAATAATTCCAAATGTATCATCTATTATCCTTTTGATTTTTAAAAAAAATTGTTTCCCCCGACAGCTCTCCATTTTGCATTTGTTCAGAAGCTCCACAGAGGTTGAGCCCCTCACTTCTGTTTCCTTCTGCTGTGGATTGGCAAGTCACTTTTCTGCAAAATAAATGGCATACATCCCTAACTTCTAAACCAGTAAAACATGAATAATTAGAGCAAAGCACAAGTCATTTTTGAGTCAAGGCCTTGGTATGTCATGGGTTGTAAAATTTAATTTGCCAGCAGCTCCTGGCCTGATATCAATTACATACAGTAAAATGAAGGAAACTGTCCCATATTTCTAGGCAGTTATGGGAAATGCCATGCCCTCCTTTGAACAATGCATATAATCTCTGCTCTTATGTGTATTGCTGGATCATTCATCCTGTAGTGCTTTGAGTTGTTTCTGTTGTGGGTGCTTTCAAAATAACAAACACAAGGGTTTGCTCTCGTATGCATGTGGAATTCTTCTTAATGCTTGTTACTGTTAATGGGAGTTCTAGAGACAGGCAAAGGCCAAACTCCCTTGTGCATAGTAAACTGTGTAATATCTGCCAGCATCATGCCTGTTTAGGTGATGATCCATCAAGTCAGCACAAATCCTATCTCTGTAATTAATTAAATACCAATTCTGCCCTAAGTTGTTACCAGTGAATAAATTATTGTAAAGAACATTTAGTATTCAGTAATGAAGTTGGCAGAAGATAATATGATAGTCTTTAGACAGATGCCATTCTCTCCATGGTTGATGGGGGAGGTGTGATGCAGTCGAAAGTAAGAAATTGTCTTTCAGCTGGGAAGAGGGCAGAGATCTCTAGGCAGTGGGATCCATTAGACAGGGCTCTATAACGGGAGTCTGAAGTGGGGAGCGGTTATTTGTCCCCTCAGTGATTTTTGAGCTCTGTGACCTTGGCTAAATGATGTCACCTCTCTGGACATCTTTGACCTGGGTTACCTAGGAAGGTGGTAGAATCTCCTCCTTTAGAGGTTTTTAAGGTCAGGTTTGTCAAAGCCCTGGCTGGGATGATTTAGTTGGGGATCGGTCCTGCTTTGAGCAGGGGGTTGGAATAGATACCTCCTGAGGTCCCTTCCAACCCTGATACTCTATGACCTGGGGTTCCATTCCCAACTTGATCTTGAGCAAGGCTCTTTCCCTTCCCTCTCTTTGGGACAGGCACCAAATCTCTCTCTCTCTCGCTCTCTCTCTGTTTGCACACTAGGGCTATAGATGCTTTTGTAATACAAATAAACCATGCTGTGCTCAGCACAGTGCAGCATAGAGAATAAATACATGACATATGAGTATATCCAAACAGAAATAGTATTTAAAAATATGGTGCTCCTGCCACGGCTAAATCTTACAATCCCTTTTCACTTCCTCTACTTTTTCTAAAAATGTGCTTGTGTGTTAAAATGTTGTTGGGATAAGTGTCTCTCTGAGACTGTTTGTGAGCTGCTACAACAGTTTTGGAAAAAGTAAAAATAATTAATCCGTGTGAGAGAAAGCAAGCACGAGGTGACTCACATTTGTAAATGCTTTGTGAATCTCCTGTGAAAGATGCTGTGTTTGCAAAGTGCTAGAGCCACAGTCTGTACAGACTGATAAAATGAAGCCTTCTTAACCATGTCAATAACCATGACTGCAAATGATAAACCAGTATGTGTGGGGTTTTATTCATAATTTTGGGATGATCCAGAGTTTGAATACTTTACCCTTTTCCCTAGTTCCAACCTGTAAAACTGAATCCTTTGCGCTATAAGGGGAATCGTATCACATGCAATTATTCTCTGTGTGAAACAGCAAGTTTCCTCTCAAGTGATTATAATCTGTCAGTTAATTTGTCCAACATGAACTAATTACAAAATGGAACCTGTTCACAGCTGGGCTGTGGGATGGTCTCTTGCCCTCCAACAATGCAGGTGCCTCTACGGGTGCTCTCTAAAGAGCTCCTTGCCCATTGCCTGGTCTGCTAAATATGGAGTGTGAGTTGGCCTAAGACACACTCATTATGTGTTGAGCACATTAATTGCAAGTTACTTGGAAAATGTCATTGTCGCTGTACATGCATTAAATGGAACAGATTAAGCTTGATATTTATGTGATGTGATATATGGCAGCAGTTTTGCACAAGGTTTTTGATCTGTATCTAACAAAAAACTGTCCTCTGCTCAAAAGGCGCAGTACTGTATGAGTCTGAGACTTGTATAAAATAGCCCCCAATTTGCTTTCAGAGATCATCAACCCCTTTTTGTTACCTGTGCTTCATTCTGTTTTACCTAATAAAACATTTATTTGAAGGAGAGACAGTTTCTGTAAAATCAGATCAAAATTCAGAATGATCTAAGCGAGACCACTGTTAACATTATTCAAAGGAGCTGACCCAGTATATTCTCTTCTCTTTGGGGGTAGACATCATGATTTACTATCTGTACAGTACTGAGAATAAGGAGGCGGGGGGCAGTCCACTGGACACTAGTGCAATGTAAATATAAGTAGTCTTCATTCAGGATAATAGAAAAAATTAAACATGCATTATGACAAAATTAAACATGCATTATGACAAAATTAAACATGCATTATGACAAATTTAAGGCCAAACCCCTGAATTGTAAATCCTGAGTTATTCAGAGTTCAGCAAACTTACTCAGGTTTCACCCTTGTTCAGTCAAGAGCGGAATCTGGCTGATAACCAAAAGGATGAGTTGAATTCCTGAATTTTCCTACTGTCTAAATCCTTTGTGACACAGTATTAGACTGGTAAAGCACTACAAAACATTCTGTAAGAATCAAGCCTAGACTGGCCCTGAGGGAAGAACTGAAGGGTCTAATAGATCTTTTCCTGTCTCTATTTTCTAAGGTTTTTATGATTCACCTTTTTCCTTTTCATTCCCACAGTAGAGCAGACAAGCACCTGGACAAATTGTTTCTAGCCTTGGATACTAATGGAAAGAAAAATGTCAGAGTAGATGAAAATGAGGTCGTACTTGCTAAGGGAAGGAAGCCGATGAGATCAGAGTGCTGCCATCAACTCTGTCTGGCCTTTCATTAGAGGCAAGAGAGCACACTGATTAATGGGAAAGGCCAGGGGTGGTACCAGTCTTGACAAAGTGAGATATACTCAGCTGAATCAAACCCTCTATAGCAGAGTCCTATTTTTTTTTGTCCAGTGCAGCCAAGAATTGAGAAAATCAGGAACTTCTCTCGGTCTGTGCAGATTTTTTTTTATACCACACTGCTCGCTGGAGTACTGGATAAGAGTTGACAACCAAAAGGGAAAGTGATGTAATTTTACTCTATTTCCTTGAAGGCAACTAGAGCTTGGGACTATGCTTTCTTTGAATGATTGCTGTAATAACAATTGCAGTTAGGAGATCACAGCGTTCCTGAATCCAATATCCATTTTCTTTGGGGTTGACTCTATACAGGGAATAACAGAAGATCTAATTCTGCAAACTTTGCCCATGCTGCACATCACACTAGTAATCCTGGTGCTTTTGATGCTGCATCTTTCAGGTTCTAAAATCTTGCAAATAAGCTGCTGAATCGACCTGTTTGAAAAGGCTCAATGCTTTGATACCAAAGAGCTACTCTGCTAATTAAAACGGACTTCTGCACTGGACAACAGCACCTCTTGAGCAGGGATTAGGAAACCGTGATTGTTTTCTTGGCTCTGCTGCTGATCTGTCCTGTGACTTTAGGCTAGTGCTTCCCCTGTCTGTATCCCTTCCCACACTGTCCATTGTGTCTTAGATTGTAGAGCTCTGTAGGGCATAACTTACTTTGTGTTTGTACAATGCCCTGCACAGTGGGGCCTCAGCCTCCCTTGGTACCTCTAGATGGTATTGGAATACAAATAATACTCATGTCAGTGTGTCAGTTTGCAGGATTTGGCCCTGTGCAGTGAGTTTCACTTCATGAGCTCTAGATATGAGGATAGAGCACTCTACAGAGAATCCAGTCTCTTATCTCTAGCCCTATGTGGGGAAGATGCCAAAGGTTTGTGTGACACACCATTAGCTGAAGGTTTGATTAAACAGCATTATTAACAAGTACAACTTGTCCTTTGGCTTCTTGGAGGAAGTAAGGCAGAGGGCTCAAAAGAGTCTGGGATTTCTACCTCCTTTTTGCTCCCAACCTTTTCAGAATGTCTGCAGACATTAGGTCTCCACATTCTACCATCTGACAGGTTGGGATTGGAAGCATGGCCATAGTTGAGTCAAAAACTGGAGCAATAATTGAGGAAATATATTAGAAATTTATAGGACTTGTTGCCTCTGTGGGGAGAGGGAGGGATAATTGTAGCAGCTGTTAATAATGAGATTTTTTTTACTGCATATGGTTTTCTTTCTTTTATGACACCTGACATATCGTACGTGTGTTGGTCAACAACACATTATTGAAAGACTCATTCATCATTTACTGTGTGAGAGACTTTCCAATTAAAGTTGAGCTGAATTTGAAATTGTAAAATATATTCCTCTTTGAGATACCACGAATGCCAAAATGGAATATTACTGGAAAAGTAACTCGGAGAGGCTAGACAATTAAAATGGACTGCCCAGCCAAGCTAATGCTGGAAACAAAAGCAGAGGTCAAGACCTTAAGGGAGGAATCTTCCAAAGTGTGCAGTGCTGGATTACTTTGTTCCACTTGAAGTCCACAGTTTAAATGTCCCCTGACTTCAGTGGGAACAGAGTTAGAGCCATGTTCAGTGCACTTACAAATAGGACCCTGAATGACCATATTTTCCCAAAGGGTATTCACACTTTTGCAAAGGCTCAAACTGAGTTTGAGATGATTATATACATACAGCATTATTGGTGCAAACAGCTCTTGTTCTTGAGTTTAAAAGTAGGACCCAAAGATACTTGCCCAATGTCTCAGTATGAGTCAGTGGCTATATCAGGAATAGAACCCAGGAGTCCTGACTCCTTATAATGAAGAACAAAGGGACAACTAATGAAAAGACATTGCAAAGATTTAAGAAATGAAAGGAAATATGTTGTTTTCTCTATTAGTCTTTGGAATTCAATGCCTCAACCTATTACAGAAGTCAAGTGCTTAGTAGAGTTTGAGGAATTATTATGTATTTACATGGGTAATACAGGTTTATGATTAGCAGCCGTGTTAGTCTGTATCCGTGAAGAAAATGAGGAATACTTGTGGCACCTTAGAGATGAACCAGTTTATTTCAGCATAAGTTTTCATGAGCTATAGCCCACTTCGTCAGATGCATAGAATGGAACACACAGAAGTAAGATGAATTTATATACACAGAAATCATAAAAAGTTGGAAATTACCATACCAGTTCTAAGAGGCTGTTGAATTTGGATGAGACATTATCAGCAGGAGGAAAAAACCTTTTGTAGTGATGATCAAGTGGATCTGTGTCTGACAGTTGTCAGGGTAAAAAAGTATAAGAATACACAGCTACATTAGGATAAATTGGAAGGAATAGATCTTCATACTTGAGGGCATAAGCTAACCACTATCTGATCAGGATCAGAAAAATTTGCCCTTTTGAGAAGGGTACTTTTGCTGTGGGGTTTTTGTTCATCTTGCCTTCAAGCAACAATTGGGAAAAGATTTATCATGTTGGGTAGACTGCTAGTAGGACACTGTACACAATTCCAGATTTTCTGGATGTGGTCAGACTTCTGCTAATCAGAAGATTCCACTCCACTGAAGTACCCTTAACAAAGTTATTCAGTCGAACCAGCCATCAGGAGCAGTTCCATCTGACATTATAAAAAAGGGTATTAGAATGTTCTCTGGCAGGTTATTTAGATACTGGATGGCCATTTGTAACACAGCCTCTCTTAAATTTGCCATGGCCATGAGCTTTATAGCAGCACTCATTGGACTGATTGATGTCTGATCATGCTAGAATATTTCTGCCAGTCTAGTATCCTATTTCTGATGTCGATTTAATCCCTCGTGCTCCAGAGAAAGGTGCAAAAACCATAGATAGGGTGTTAACTTGTTCATAGGAAATATTTCTGCTAAATACCTTTAGATAGCAGTTGGCTGACACACTGAAGCACGAGATTCTATGTTGTATGATGGAGGATGACCCTGAGAAAAAGTGATGCAAAGAAACTGGATGGAATGTACTGCTCCTAATGAGAGATCAAGAACTTCAAAGAAGCAGAAGCGACAGAGTCCTGTGCCACCTTAAAGATTAACACAAGTATTGAAGCATAAGCTTTCGGGGGCTAATACCCACTTCGTTGAATGCATGCAGTATGTATAATTCTGTATGCATCCAACGAAGTGGGTATTAGCCCCTGAAAGCTTATGCTTCAATACTTGTGTTAATCTTTAAGGTGCTACAGGACTCTGTCGCTTCCGTAGATCCAGACTAACACGGCTACCTCTCTGATTCTTCAAAGAAGCAAAGCATGTGCATGTTTGTTTAATTATGATTGTGGGCATTAATAAAAATAATTGTAACTTTTTATTGCGATGCCAGCATGGGGCTGGAGAAAGTTTATTCTTCAGCATTTGGCTAACACAGTAGTGAATTATTAAAGGAAAAGAGGCCCTGTGTTTAAATAAAACATCTGCGATAGCAGTGAGAGAGAAACACACAAAAGGAAAACCCTCATAAAACATCAGCCAGCAACATCCCTACCCTATTCCTAACATCATGGCCCCATATCAGCAAAGTATCTAAGCATGTATATAAGGTTAAGCACATTAATAGTCCTGTTGACCTCACCATTGGCCATATGTTTAAGTATCTTGCTGACCCAGGACCATAGAATCATAGAAAAGATTAGGCCTTGCCTGGTTCTGATTAAATTTTGTTTTTAAAAAATAACTTCTCTGCCTAAAGTCTGATTTTATTGTTCACATCAACAAATTAGAATGCAAGCCACAGCCCTCTCACCGGCTCCACTGCCAAATCTGGCCCTGGCCTGCTAATCATAGAATGCAGGCTGTTGACTACGCCTGTGCTCCATGTGGCCTCAGCAGTAGAGCTGCTTGAAAACTATCATTTTATTTTTTTCATGAAAAAGTAAATAAAAAATAGTTTTCGGTTAAACTTGTCTCTACATTTTTGAGATGTTGCAAACTCATTTTTCCTGCAGAAACTTGGAAAAAAACAGCCACTTTTCATCCAAAATTCCCACAAAAATTTATCAGCTCTACTCAGGAGACCACCTCTGTCATCCTATTTGAGGACATGAAGTGCCTCTGACCATCAGCAGGGGGAGATAAAGCATCAAACTGTACTTGCTTTCTTTTCTTGAAACTCCCCAATATATACATAAATTCTCTATTTGACAGAGTTTGGGGAAATCAAAATTCCCTCCTCCTCTCTTCCCCCCCCCCCACTTTTTTCTGAGGTATTATAATGAAACGGCTTTGTTCCTTACAAAATCTAGCCAAAAACTGTCTACTCACTGGGACTGACTCCTCACCAGTCTCTCTCTGCCCCTTACAACAACAGAGTTTAAATAGTTGCATTAACTGTAACCTATTGTATACATTCTCCCTATGTAGAATACATCTTGTACTGTATGCTATATACACCCAGACTGCAGTGGGTATAGTTTACACACACAACTTTTAACTATAAATATACTTAGAGTTTGTGCAAGTGACTATATACACATGAAATATTGCTGTCTTAAGACAGCATGTCGTTGTATCAATCTCTGGCTAACTATGAACATAGCTTTTTGTAAGCTCAGCAGTAATGTTATTGGGTGCTATTTTTTCCTGAACACTCTAGCCAGCGGTGGTGGTAAGCAGGAAGATGCTTGAGGCTGTACTTACAGTTACATAAAGTAGTTCATATGCTTTATCATCTGTTAGGACCTGTCAAACTCATTTTTACACTAGAAGTTGATTTCCTCAAATAGTGTTCAGGATGCATTTGTTTTCTATCTACACTGCACCCATCCTCTGAGGTTATTCTGGAGAGTTAAAATGTTAGCGTTGTGGGGTTTTTTTTCCTGTTGGAGCCAAGTGTGTCTGTGTTGAATATTTTTTTGGAATTGAGTTCAGAGCACAATTGTACATCATAGGTACTCTAGTGTCAGTTAGCCTTGCATTGGTGGTTGACTCACTGAAAACTAGTGGGATCTTTACAAGAGGGAAAAAGGCAGATTTATTATGATGTAATGCTGGTGGTTTTACCCAGCAGAGGTGAAAAACTATGCCATATACACAACAGACTTTAAATAATATTAAGGAGCAAGTTTCCTATTCACACTAACCATTGATCTCATTTGTAAAGCACTTTGAGATTTGCAGATGAAAAACACTATATAAGAGCTAGGTGATATTATTGAAAGGAAATTAAAGGTTGGTTCTCTAGCTCATCCAATTTTGCCTACATTTTGCAGTACACGAATACGTATCAGGCTGAGGTCAGAAATTCCTGCAGGCATCAGGGTCAGCAAGGCTCTGTCCTTGGCTCATTGCTCTGCTCAGAAAAATGTGGAAAACAAAACCAAAGTAAAATAAGTTTGTCTTCATCTTGATTCTGTGCTCCATTCACAGCGGCTCGCTGAAAAGAACCTTTCTGCCCAATGGATAAATTCTAAGGTTTTGCCATGGAAAAAAAATCACAAAAGAACAGATGTCATGATGATGTCTTCTATGGGCATTGCTCTGCAGATCTAAATTACTGCGTTCCTTGCTCAGATAATTCAGCTGTGGGCACTTGGTAGCTGGACAGATTAGGTGGAGAAACAGAGAGAACTAAAAAAAGAAAAAAATTCTGAGCTAGTCAGGTTCTAAACTCCATCAATGAAATCTGGAAAAGAGGGGAGGTTTCAAAGCATGTACAGTGGTGTGGAAATTCAAATACACCTAGGGTGACCAGACAGCAAATGAGAAAAATTTGTGTCAGGAGTGGGGAGTCATAGGAGCCTATATAAGAAAATGACCCAAAAATCAGGACTGTCCCTATAAAATCGGGACATTTGGTCACCCTAAGTGCATTTGGCATGTTTCTGATTTCACTTACAACCAGGTAAATCAGGAATAACTCCATTGAAATTATTCTGCCAAAAAATCCTGTGTAAATGAGCTCACAATCAGGACTACTGTATCTGTGGAGTAGACAGAGAAGCAGTCCTCCCAGACCTCCAGCTCTTTGTGGCACAGAGTCCAAGCTGAAGGTTTGGGCATTTTTTGGTGGTGGTGGGTTGGGGTTTTTTTGTTTGTTTGGGAGTAGGAGGGGAGTGATACATTTCTCTTACTTCTACGTACTGGTCAGGACCCAGAGCTAGTTAGGGGCCATGTTCTCATGGATTAGCCAGGTCAATTTCGAGAGCTTTAGATAAGCACCTAAGGTAGGATTCTGTGCTGTACTTATACCTGCCCAAAGGAGGAGGGGCAAGGTGACTTTGTCACCCTTTAAACTCCAACCCACCCATGCCCAATTCTGAGCTGACCAGGGGCCTAAACTGTGACAACCTGTTCTCAGGCTGCCCTATGGGTCACAGCATTGCACAGTGTGGCCCCACCCTGACATATCCCTCCCATCCCTAGCCACACCCTTAGGTTTAAAACAACTGATCTAGGGCATGCTATGCCTAAGATTTCCAAAAGGGTCTGCACCTCCATTTGAAACTTTTTTAGGGGTCTGTGACTGAAAAAAGGTTGAGAACTACTGCCCTATATGCAGAAGCTTGTGAGGGGATCCGGTGGGATGGCCTATGGACTTCTTCCACAGTGCCTACAGCAGGGGAATGGTCCCCTGCGTAAAACTGGGAATTTTAGGGCCCCTTGAGGCTGCTCCAGGCCTTTTTCTTGGCACAGCGAAGCAGGGTGAAGATTTCACTCTGACATTTGGAAATGATCCCAGCTCCAAACTTGACCAATTCTTTACTCCCTAAGTATAGGCTATCAAAATCTCTAACAGATCCCAACAGTAGAATATTCTGAGTTGAGACTTATTACAATTTTTACTTTAATGCTGTTGTCTGGGGTTATTGGACAAAAACTCTCTGTTGTACATATATAGCCTGCTGGGTTGAATTCTGCTGGCTTATGAGTTGAGGTTTGAAGTTTAATACAATAGGATGGATACATTCTACAAAGCGTTATTTTAAGCATCTATTTATTAAGGTTGAATTGCACACGAACTTCTGTTGAAAAGTACACGTGACATCCATATGAATAGTAAGTGAATTCACAGTGATAAGTGCTTATTTCTGTTTATTTTTTTTCAGAGCTGCCAATCCTTTGAGTACAGTAGGTTAAATGAATTCTCAACCCTCTATTTAATACAATAAACTTTGTCAGATGTTGTTTTTTGCTGTGTGCAGTACCCAAAGAGTAAGATTTGCATAAAAGCCACATTGATTCTGTGAGCATTTTAAGTAGGATGAAAACACAGTAGAGTTACAAGGAGAAACTTAGCAAGGTAGCTTTTATTTAATTTAGCCAAATCAGTATGTAATGATAGGCATTAAAAATGTCACTGAACTCAGCAAAACATTATTTGCATCCACAGAATAAATCAAGGACAATGCTGGTCAATTTCACCTAGAAGCTGAAAATACAGAGAATGTGGAGTCTTCGGAGATGAAGTGACTGACTGTAGTTACACTCCTACTTAGGGAGCAAACTCCCACAGTTAGCTAACACTGAAGAACCGAGAAATCAGACAAATATGCAGTATCTGAAACAGAGCCTGGATTGTCACCAGCAGCAGGACTTATAGCAAATTGATGCAAATACCTGGGCATCCTATTCAAAAATAAAAATGCTGAACTCATGCAGCTCGTCCAAGAATGCTAAGATCAAATACACTAGCCCCATAGAACATATTGCAATAGAACAACTGATCAACTCTGCAGCTACCAAAGAATTCACTGTCATCACTCCTTAGTTAGGGGACTTACTTATATAGCTACCATTACCATAGTATCTGAGCCCTCCATAACCTTTCATGAATATATTCTCACACCACTCCTGTGAGATAGGGAAGTGTAAATAGTCTTTCTGTAGCTCAATTTTTCATTTGTAAAGAGGGACTAACTAACTTAAAGAATAAAGAATTGCACCCAGGTCTTTAGAGGCTTAACCTAATGCCCTAACCACTAGACTATGACATTTCACAATTTTAGGGCAGCTGTAGGGAAAACAATTAGCGCCTTCTGCTCAGTGGCTCCTCAAGTTTCTAGAGTAGAATCTTATAAGATATTAGCAGTACAGGGCCTATGTCACATGGTTGAGCAGTTCAGATTCCATCCAGTAGAGGGCAGTAGTGTGAGCACAAGCCAGTTCACAACCATTTTCTTTCTAGGCACATATCACCTCACCCATTTTGTGGTGATCTGTGTTTCATTAAAAAGGTCATGACTTTAAGGGAACAGAACCTTTGCGATAAGCATCATCCTGTACGTTGCAGAAACCAGGCAATGGACATGCAATTAGGAGGCCCAGATTGTGAGCAAGGTGGAAAGCAAGACCAAGGAGGGAATTGCTTGCAGAGAAATAGAAGACTGATTCAGCTGAGTATGATACCAAGCCAGCAAATGACTTCATTAACAGCATGAGGAGAGGCAAATGGCAACAAGTAAGAGAGACAGCCAGCAAGACACATAACAGATGGGCAAATGTAATCTTGAAATGAGCTGTACGTTAGTGACAGAAAAGCAAAAGAGAACTGGACAGAAGGGCGAGAACTGAGGCCCAGTATGAAGGCAGAAAGTGCTGGATAAGATAAAGTGGCCATGACACAGCAGTGCCCGCCAATGAGCAATGAAGTTGTGGGAGCAGCTGAGGATGATGATGATGATGAAGAGCACTTACTGTCGCTCTCTAAAGTAGTTGTTCTCTAGAAGGCTGCAGTGCATTGTTCACTTTAACAGGACCAGACCCATGAGCAAAATCAAGGGAGAGCCCCTTTTCCCTGCAACTCAACTGTCCCCGTCATTCATTTTTACTTCTGTCCTTGAGAACACTGACAAGGACAACAAGCCTGATGGGACTTTAACTGGGAAAGGACAGTCATTCTCTCAGTTGCACTAAAGAGGCTTTCTAGGAAGGAGGAAGGTTGTTGGCAGGGTTGAGGTGCTAGTGCGGGACCCCAGAGATCCGGATTCAATTCATGGCTGTGCCACAGACTTCCCGTGTGTACCCTTGGGTAAGTCATTTACTGTTTTCGCTAATACCAGTAGGCCAGTGTGCCAAGCACTGTACAGAGAGAAGGTTCCTACCCCTAAAAATGGAGTCTTAATCTCTCTATGCCACAGTTCCCCCTTCTGAAAAACAGAGATAGCAATTCCTTGGTCCCACCCTATGTCTTGTTTACTTAAACTTTAAACCCTTCAGGTCACGGGATGCCCCTGACAGTGTATATATGTATAGAAACCAGCACAGTGGGGCCAGCTCACAGCTTCGACCTCTAAGGTGCAATTGTACAAACAATTAAGATAATAGTTGCTATTGTGATAATACTGGCAGCTCAGTGGCTGGAAGGGAGAGGGTTAACACAGGTCCTTAGCAGGGGGAGAACAACATAGCTGTGGGTCCTTACAGCAGAGATTGCCAGGAAGCATGGATGAGTCCAGCTGGAGAGAGTTATCTATTTCCACAGGCAACTCTAGCAGGTGAATGAACTGGGGTTACTGGCAATCTGCTCTCTCTCATCCTAAGGACTATGCCAGACTTTGGGGAACTGCCAGAGGGTCCTATCAAACTCCATGATGGACTGTAGCCTGATAAAGGGGGGTGTGGGGAGACAAATTGAGATGCATTTAGGGTTCACTGGAGGCGGGGGGGAGCTCGATACAATATGAATCATCTGAGCAAAGAATGGAAAAATTCCTCTGTCTGAAAGCTTCCTGCAGTACTTCAGTTCACTGCACACAAGGTAATGAAAAGCTACTGTTGTATGTACTCTGTACTATTTTAAGCCAAATATCTTTCTTTTCTTGGGATGGGGGAACTACATCCACAATTCCATAAGTTTGCTATTCTCCTTTTTTAAAGTGTGATTATGTAATCAGCAAGGACTATGAAAATAGTCTCAGGAACTCCACATTCTCTCCCAATGGTTCTGTGTCAAACATGCTCACTTTTCTCTGACTTTGTACTGCAAAGACTGCCCAGAATCTGGTAATCAAGCTAGGTTCTTTTGATTTCTTAATCATCAGGAGTAAAAGTATTTAAGTTTTGCCATATACAAAATATGCTTTTTCAGTGATCCATGACTTTTATTTCAGTGTAAGGAAAACACAAAAGCACCCTTGGATTGTGAGCTTTTGGGGGGCAAAGAAAATGTTTTTCTTTGTTTGAAAGTGACGAGAACATAGTGGGTGCTACTGCACACAAAAATACAAACTCCAGATTGCATACTGCTTGTGGAGTGAGGAACTATACTAAATAGACAGGATAACCCAGTCTGGTCTGCAATAAATAATGATGATTCATGAGCGGTAACAGAAAGCTGCTCTCCCTCCCATAGCAGTAGTGGCTTCAAGGCTAGGAGTACCACAGAAAATAGTTCTTGCTAGCACAGGCAGCAGATGTCTATTAATCTTAGTACTTATATGGCCCCCAAATTACCATAGGTATTTGAATGCTTCTTAGTCCTTCCTGTACACAACCTTGCAACAATCCTGTGAGATGGGGAAATGCTTTTATCCCCCTTTACAGAGGTTCAGAGAGACCATGGCTTTGTCTTCACTTCCCAAAAAAGGGGTGTTTTTACAGTGAGAACTCAAGTTTGCCATTTCAAAGGTTTTTAGGTGCCTAGTGGGATTTTCTAAAGCATCTTTCTTTAAGCACCTCAACACATTTTAAAACCTGGCCCTACATGACTTGTCCTAGGTAATGTGGGAAGTCTGTTATCTGAGGAAGTCAAACCCAGGCCTTGTAAGTCACACTGCCAGTACGTTAATCATGAGACCATCCTTCCCCCAGCAGAGGAATGGAGATCTGAAAAGTAACATACCTAGCACAGTGGGGTTCCAAGGTGATACATAATAATGTTGTCGGAGAAGTGACTCTGCGTGCTTTGAATGAAGTTCACCTCCCAGCAGAAAGTCTATGTGCTAATTATATACTATTTTAAGCCATTATGCAAGTTTTAAGTGGTGCAATATGCCTTATGCTAGCTCTCTGCACGGGGGTGAATTCCCCCCTTACTGTTTGCTAAGCTTTGTTTTCCTCCTTTTCAAGTTCAAGGCACTGAGAAGCTGCCAACAAAAATATGAGAACCTGGGATTTTTATTTGAGGTGGGTAGGGAAGCTAGTCACTAAGTTTGACCTGATTTATTTAATTTTGGAAGAATAATTCCTCTGTGAGCTGATAGCCTGTACATAAAAGTTTCAACTCTATTTGAAATCCCTGAGAAATGAATTCTAAGGGGAAAATAACACTGGCTGTGTAATGGGCATCCTGACAGTGTCTTTGACTGGAATGTTGTTCGCCACCTTAGCAAGCAGCAACTATTTTTTATAGATTGGGAAGGAGACCTGTATTTCATGTGATTAGGGATTGTTTGTATTCCTATCCAATAGGATACAAAAAGGATGAACTTAAGTGTCTTTTTTTAAAAAGCCTGCACTGAACATGTTTCACTCTGGGATTTACTTGTCTCCTTGCTAAAACAGCCACAAGGATGGTCATGTAGTTAGCAAAAATGTGTGTGGTGTTGTTTTTTATATCTACACTGGAAGAACCTGTGGACCTAACCTGACAGTACTGCTACTCCATGCTCTGTATGAGTTAATGTTTTCCTTAAATTAACAGCATTTTTTAAACAAATAATTAATTCCGGTTCCAATTTTCCTCGTCATAGGGTGATGAAAATCAGATGCACCTGATTCACTCACTATCCACTTTCCCTAGTGTCATTTATCATATGAGTAATGTCTCGGTTAAATCACAGTTCAATACATAGCAAAGCTGGCCAAGAAACTATGAAGATCCTCAAATACTTTAATGATAAAATATCTATTTAAGGGAGGGCTGTTCCTGATGGTGTTCGGGGTTTATTTTTATTAAACTCTAATTTCAGAGTTTTAGTTGATTGATTTGTTCTTATTCTCGTAAACTATCCCTCTGGAGACCTTCAAGTACCGAAGAAAATTGGATGCCAGGGTAACTTTCCATAGCTGCTAATATGAGGGTTCATTTGCTAAAGGACATGGTCACAGGAAGCTCGTTGGAATACATGAGTCATTAGGGGGGTTGTGAAGGGAGAAGGGATTGTGGTTTGTTTGTGGGGAGGGCCTGTTTCTCATCTGGTGACTCCTATACAGATCATTGGCTGTTATTCCATACAGCGATTACCTGGTTTGTATACATAAGTGAAGCCAAGATGTAACTTTTAGGCCCTAAACCTGTAAACACTTTGTATGTTTCACTCAAAGCCCATTGATTTCAATAGGAGAAGATGTGTGTGTTTGCAGGAACAGGACATTAGGTCCTGACCCAAATCCCATTGAAGTTAATAGGAAGGCTCCCATTAATCTCCAAGGGAGGCACAGTATAAGCCTTCAGTCCTGATCTCACAAGCTGATCCATGTGGGAGGAACTGTCCCAGAGACCTGTTGGTTTTGATGGGACTCCATGTAGGCCACTGTATGGCTCAGTGTGGATATGGGGGCCTCAATAGCGTTCTCATTTCTCTGGTCCTAGATTCCAGTCTGGAAACAAAAGCTAGGTTGATGGCTTGTGGGGAGACCAATATTTAAGGAGAGCTGGTTTTAGTATGTTTGTAGCTTAAAAAACTTAAAAAATATGCCGAGCCTATATTGCATTCAACTGAATGGCCACATCTTCATTGATATAAGTGTAAATCAGGAAGCTGGCATCCACTTCCCCATAAAAAATTAATAATCATCTCTACAACTGCCCATTAAATTTCATAAATGGATAAATAAGGAACCAAGTGGTGTCACTTACTCATTAACCTGTGGAAATGGGAGTGTGGTGTCATAAATCCGTGGCTACCTCGGATGTAAAAGCTATCACTAAGTGACCTTGAGCTTCGTGGCTGACTGTGGGGCTACAGCTTGGATCCTCCTGCTTCAAATTACCATAGGTATTTGAATGCTTCTTAGTCCTTCCTGTACACAGCCTTGCAACAATCCTGTGAGATGGGGAAATGCTTTTATCCCCCTTTACAGAGGTTCAGAGAGACCATGGCTTTGTCTCCTACTTCTGAAGCTAAAGCAGAATTTCTGCTCAACCCTGTGTATAAAGCCTATGCACCATTCAAGTCCCCCTTGAGCCATTGTGATGTTAGAAGAACAACCTGATGCAATCTCTGCTTCTCCATGGGGTGCTCCATCCTTTTTAAAATCTTTCCCATGGCATGTACCCCTTCGTTTATCTCTTCGTTTTGTATTTATTTATTTAAATTTGAATTCTCTGGTGGTTTTGTCTTACTGTTTGGAATACAGGTTGCAGTAAAGTTACGCAGGATAAGGATACGTTGTATGAAAGTATTTCTAAACAATAACATGATGAACTAGATAAGAAACCATAATACTTCTGCAAAACGGTGTGTGTGTGTGGTAAGGGTGTGTGTTCCTGTTACAAAAATTGCAAAAGCCAAATATTAACGTTTAGTGCATTGAATAACCGTCTGCTAGACCCTGTCCTCCAGTCCTTTAGCCACCTCATTTGTCTATTTATTTACATGGACCACAATTCATCAGAGCATCTGTGTTCACCAAAGCACTCGAGCATATGCTAAGCACTTTGCTGAACTGCATATTTTCTAAATCCTAGCTTGCGAGCTCTCTTGGGTAGGGGGTGTCATTGTGGTATATGTTTGTATAATGCTTAATAGAATGGTGCCTGAATCCCCAACGCAGGGCCTGGCAGTGATTTTTTTTTTCCCACCAATAGAAATAATAATTAAATCCAGTGCCCATCATTGTTGTAATGGCGGTAAATGGACATACTCAGGTGAGCAGGATAATCTGTCCATCCTCAGTGTACCATTACGCAGAGCTGAAGGAGAGAACAAAATCGTCTGCAGTGACAGCCATGTCCCCAAAACTCTGGGTAACAAGAACTGTCACCTAGCTTGTTTATTTGACAGGGGAGAGAACCCTGCTTGCATTGTAGCAAAGCCCCCACCATGAGATGATGGAGGTAAAGGAGGAAGGAATGCTATCCCCGGTTCATAAAGTTACTCTAACAAGTAGTGTATAAATGTCTTTATATTGTTATTTCCAGTATTAGTTTGTTGTTCCTCCATGAAAGCTGATTTATTTGAAATGTTATTACTTGAAACACCCTAATCTTTTTATAATAATTCATATACTGGAGATTACAGTTTTGGAAAGCAGCCTAGCTCTGGCTGGAATCCTATTTATGGATTAAAGGATTTGAACAGCATTGCAAGCTAGATCTCCAAATAGCAGGATAATGTAAACCTGGTTCCATATAAAATGCTTTCCCTCTGCAATAGCAACCCCATTAAAGGCAGCTTGTCTGATGTCCTCCAACAAGAGGGCTTTCATTACAGTAAAGGAAGATAACTTATACCCCTGAAGAGCAAGGGTTTTTCAGAGCCGAGTCTTCCCCTTTTAGATGCCCTGAGCTGCCTTTTTTAGCTCTACCTTCTTCAGGAATCCATTGTGCCAGCTAATTATAGGATCTTTGGGGTAGATTTGGGAAGATATCTATTTCATGAAATAAGTCACACATTGTCTCTCGTGGAATTTGAGCTACCACAAAAGGCAAACGGTCCATGTTATCCCACCAGCATTCTAGTTTCCACCCATATAATTTCCTCTGACCATTTGGCCATAGTGTAATGGAAGAGACAGACAGTGGGTCTGTAAAAATCTACACATATCCAAAAGGATCCCAAAGCAATTCCAAAACTTATTCTGATATTCAATCTAAGCACAGAGAAATAAACTGAAATTCAGCTCCCTGTGGAGTGAAACATGACAGCTGTTTAATAGCCATCCCATAATTGCTGCTATTACTTATTTGTAGAGCACCTCCAGAGCAGTAGGTACTTTGCATAGTATGGATTGCAACACATGGCTTCAGTACCACTGAATTCCTACCCTGAGGATTGACATGAGATGTAATTGCCACATGTGTTTTGTGCTGCTGCTTCGCATAGGAGTCAATTTTATTATTATACCTAGGAAGCCAGTCATGGACCAAATCCCATTGCAGTAGGTGCTGTTCAAGCACAGAACAAAAAGACAATTCCTGCCCTCGAGTATAAGAGAAAAGGCAACAGATAGTTAAAAGGGGTGGGAGGCCCAATAGGCAATGATACCAGTGTTCTAGCAGCCTACCCATTCTCAAGCTTTTTATAGGCATCAAAGACATAGAAAGGGGAGCCAGTGGACAGAAGTGATGTGGTCAAAGCAACAAACTAGGAAAATTATCTTTGCAGCATCATTCTGAATGGGTATGAGCAAGGTGAGATTGCATTTCACAAGGCTAGAAAGGATGTTGCAGTAATTGAGCTGTGAGATGCTGAAAGTCTGGATGAGAGTTTTAGCTCTATGGAGGGATAGGAAGGCTGTATCTTAAAGATGTTATGCAGGAAGAAGTTGGCGTAATTTGGATGTGAGGGGAGAAACTGTAGGGGGGACTTCAGAAAGGTAGGAATGACTGAAGTCTCCCTATCCAGGAAATTTCTGTACGTTCCAGCAAGCTTCTATATGGTGCAAAATCTAGTCGGCAAACAGCCCGCCACTTTGTTTAATAAAGGGAGGGAAAATAAGCCATGAATTAAAAGTTAAACCCTCAATGAACTGTTTTGCTTTTCACAGTAAACTTTAAAAAAAGAAATCCAAGTATAGTTTTACAGAGACTGCATGGTCTGCTGCACTGAAATGGGAGCCAGGAACTTGTGCATTGTAATACTTCTCTCCAATTGACTACTGTGTTAGCCTGTGCAAACCAATTTTACGCTCTGCGTCTCAGCTTTCCCCTCTGTAAAATGGGGATAATATGTACATCCTATGAGTGTTTTGAGTATTAATATTTGTGCAGGAATTAGGCGGTTAATACCTTTCACTTAACCCTTACGTAAAGCTGCTATTAAAGGTCTGCTTAACACCTTGCATTTAAAAAGATACTTTGAAGTAGCATACTACTTGCTATATGGCATATAGTAAATAAGTGTGCTCATAGGATAGCATAAATATATATTTCATGCTATTCTGTTTTGGAATGTTTTCAAATGGAGTATAAATAGATCTTTTGTGGAGCATCAAGTCAGATGGGACAGTAAAAACAGTAATTAGTCCATATGTAAAGCTGTTAATGGTAACTTCCATTGGCCAATTTACACTAGCAGAGGATGTGTCTGATTTATACCAGATGAGGATGTGTGAGAGTGAGGAGCTTGCACAAAGATTGGTGTGTTACCGTCACTCTTAAAAGCATGAAACTCTTTGGCCTTCTTCCTATTTTGTATTTCTAGTGCAACTGAACATTATTGCAGAGGAAATCACTCTGTTTATACTCCCTAATGCTTTTGTAATAATTCATGGAGCCTTTTGATGTGACCATGTTCTAGCTGACAGCTCTAGTGTTTAATGGAGTCAGAGACGGAGTTTTGATGGACACTTGTATAGATTTGGATGCTTTTGCATGTAACCAGCATAATACTCCCTGAAAACTACTTCACCTTAGCCCAGGGTAAGAAAAACTTTCGAAGTCCAATGGGACCAGTTCCCATTTGCCAACATCACCCTCTCTCTAACCTTTGTGCAATTGGGGCACAAAGGGAGCAGACTGGTAGAGACAAACTTTCCAAGATTCTGGACATACTCACTGTCACTACAGGTGTTCTCTGATAGTGCAAAGGAGGTAAAATTCACCCCTGTGCTGGAGCCTGGTAGAAGAACTGGAACTTGGTGATGAATAGACATACTGGCTCTTTCTCTGCACAGAAATGATTTTTAACCTAGTCTTATAACTGTGTGTGTGTTAAATTACTTCTGACGGTTCAAGGTGGAGATCTTCTGCCCTGAAGCATAAGGGTTGATTCTTCTTCTTGTGTCCTTCCATCACAATATGTTGTGTGCCCAAAACTGGAAAAACACGATATGGCTCATTCTTTAGCCCTGGTGAGATCTTCCATGGTGCATGGTACTTCCAGGAGCCAGCAAAACAGCAAATGTTCTATGGTTTGTGGTTCACCACAGTCGCATATATTTGGGCACTGGAATAGCCTCACTTCTGCATATTGAGATTTTGATCTGTCAGCTCTCATCTAAACCACCTCAGAACATCTCCAGGTCACCCAGGTCTTCTCACAGAAAGGCATTCCTCAGTGTGCATTTGTCAACTTTGTGGATATTTCAGACTGTATGTGACACGTTTCCAGTGTGTAGTCGGTGAATTTTTAAGCAGCTCCATTGCAGCTCAGAGCTTTTTCCATGATTTCAGTTGACTCACTGCTGCAGTGAGGCCATGTAGCGGATGTTTGGTATGTTCAATCAGTCATAATCATTACATTTTGCTTGTGACCTCTCTAATAGCAAGTGGAGCAATTCCAACAAGCACATAAAGTCTGGTCACATTTATTGGCTTTAGACATCCTTTGTTGTTGCGAGAGCTGTCATTTACCACAAGGTCCAGCTTCTCTGCATGATCCAATCTTTCCCACAGCAGGTATGCGTACTGGGCCATCGAATAGCAAAGTGCAAGTACATTGGCTCTTAGTGTTGCTAGATTAGTTCCCCTTTTAGAATTTGCAGGCATCCTGTGTATGTTGTTCTGGATCCATATTTTGCCTTTTGTCTTCTCTGTGTGTGCTTTGCAGGAGAGTGTGTCACTCAAAGGTAGATGAGATTTTAACAGGCAAGTGATACCCTATTCCACATGATGATGAGTTATCTCTTGACTTACAGTTCCAAAGATGGAAGAGATTCACTTGTTTTGGCTGGGTTGGCATGCAATTGGTTCTTAGTGTAATTATCAGTGCAGTCTGGGCTCTCAGTTTTTTTTTTGTTTGTTTGTTTTAAAAAAAAGTTTAAATGTGGTTAAGACCCTTGGCTTGGGCACTGGCAGCAACACACAAGCTATTAGCATAGATAAAACTACTTCTCCCAGAATAGATAGGTTGATCATTCATGTAGATCTTGAAGAGTATTTACAAAAGTGCTGCTAGGTCAACAAACACAGCTCCTGTTACCATGTATTGACTGATGTTCAGCACTTGACTGGTGCATGACATGCATGTGACTGTCCCTGATGATCACCCGCGTTTTGTTATGTCCAAGATTATGTTGGCTAGCTAACCTGGACTGTTTGTTTGCATGGCAGTTTTTGGTCAGATGTGATGGAAATACTGTCAATGTCTGTCCACACAGTCAAGACTTCAACATCCTTATCAGTCTTAGATCTTATCACCACCACGACATCAGGTTTGATGGAAACGGTGATGAATATTGTTTGCGTGGTCTTTAAATGGCCAAGATCATCGAGAATCTAGGGGTGGCCATTTTTAATCCTTCTCTCTGTGTTCTGGAGGCAGAACACCTTATAGCTATAGGAGGCATGCATTTTGGCTATGTGGTCCTGTTTGACAACTGGGAGCCTTTTGACCTCTTTGATGCTGATGGTTTTAATATCTTCTTATCAACTTCTGAAGTTGGTCCAGGGGAAGATACTACCTCACCCACCTTGTCTCTAAGCGACACAACTGCAGCAATACTGCATGCTGATGACACTCTCAACCTTGTGTATAGTCAGTCAATTAAGCTGACAACTGCGTCAGCCTGCAGGCATACATATATTATTTAGTTCTATTATAGTGGTTGGTCAGCAGGATTTGCAGGTTCAAAGAATCTCATAGGGCAGTGATGTGGATGTTCCTAATCTGGTCCCTGGGAGGGCTGATAGACTAGGGTAACAAACCCTCTTATGGTTGTATGTTTAGACCTTAGATGACTTTGGCTCTGTCCTGGATCACTTCTCCTCTCCCTCATTTGAGTCAGAATCAAAAGAGCATGTTCTCACTTTCTGTTTGACAGGGATTGCACTCTGCAGAGACTCCTGCTTGCCATGAAGGAAATCATAAACCCATTCTTTGCAATATCTAAACAGGAACCATAGGCCAATCTTGATAAAATGTGACATTCATAAACAAACAAACCAAAAACAAGGAGATAAAGGATAAGAGCTTTAACATAAGTGCTTAAAAACCCCGAGTGATAAATAAATAAATGCTATAATGCAGTGTTGTTTGGGAGGGAACATAATATTGTCTGGGAAGAAAGATGGATTGTCCAAGTTATTTGCCTGACAGTAAAAGTAATAGCTATTGGATGTGATGTTTAACATATCGTAAAATCAGAGTCTGAATATTGTGTTTTTCTTCTAGTTGTCTTTCAGTATTCTATATCGAGTGCCCTAACAACAGCAAACAGAGCATCAGAGATTTGTGTTAATCAAGGCCAGTGCGCACTGGGTCATTCCCAGGCTACTAGTGCGGAGTACAGGGACTTTAGTAGTTTAGAGAGAGACCTAGACTTCAGCAGAATTTAAGTTGAGAAAGGGTTCGTTCTGATCTGGGGCATGGCTCTACACATAGTGCCTCTGTACACATCTGGTGAAGAGACACTCTCTACCGATGAAAAGCTCTCAGTACTTATGTGGGTGTACCTTGGAGGTAGTTTGTTCACACCTTCCAGTGACATACATTCTGCCGACATAAGCTGTAGTATAGTCAGACCTCCTGCATGACACACAGATCAACATCCAGCCCATAAACTTGTGGTTCAGCTAGAGCATAAATCAAGACTGGATGTCTTTCTAGAAGTAAAGATTTCCAGCTGTTCTAATGGCTTGTTTTCTGACTTCAGTTCCCTCTCCTTGATGGCATCATCCTGATCCAACCTCCAGGACTTCTGAGGATGATATATTAGGTATGGCAAGCTCTGGTCCCCTCCTAAACCCCACAGAAACAAACAGCTGCTTCCCTGAGGCCCTGAAATCAGTAATAATTCTGTTAGTAGCAGGATGAGATTCACACCAGTGCAGAGAGCCTCACACAAGGCCTGGTGCAACTTAATTCCCCTTTAAGCCCTTAATGGTAAGTACTTCTTGTATTGCTCTCAGCCCACGGTGGAATACCCAGATACTTTTATCAGTACTTAGATAATCTATCAAGTGGGTGGTTGCTATTGATTTGAATTTTCTTGAAATATCAGAATGCATTCATTTTCTGGATTCCAGTATAGTATGGAGAGTGAGAATTCCCCCTCACCTAAAACACATTTCCCATCTGGTAGGGAAAAGAACTTGTAAAGAATCTCAGTTGGCAGAGTCGGTTCTTCATTTAGAAGGAATCTGAGAAATGCAAATCACTTCTGGTGTGTGTTTCCTCCTTACTCTGGAGTATGGAGAGCGGAGAGATAGTGATGTCTGTGAATACTTGGAGCAATGTTTAGGAGGCTTCACCCCTTTCAAAAGAATGTAGGCCAGTCATACCTATATAGTTGTTGTTTTCCAAATGGCACTCTCTTTATACATCCAGATATGGAGTGATTTCCCCCAATGCCCACCAGCGGAGTGTTAAAAAATAAGGGAAACAAAGGGGTAACCCAAATGTCAGATTCTTTCTCTTTTGAATTTCCTATTGCATCCTTCTACTCCATCCCTAATATTGTGTTGATATTAGGGATGGAGCCAGGAGTGTCTTTACTTGTAGGCTCTTAACAATAAGAACAAAACGCGTGAACAGTGCTATAACAGCACAGGGCCCCTAGAGTGACAAAGTGTGGAGCTGGGGAAGGTAATGGCCTATAGTGAAGGAAAAAAAAGTGCCAGAGTATCACTGCACTTCCCAAGGGATGGGAAGCCAGGGTGGAAAACCGTGTAGGGCAAGGACCATGTCTTGTCTCTTTAAATTAGACATTACTGAGCGAGCATGCACATCTGGCAAGGGAGAGCCAATAATTCAGGACCTAGAGGACACATTGGTGTTTCCCATTTCATAAGCAAGCCAGAACTGTACTGGCAAAGTGCATGGTCTGTTCTAATGACAATCTGCTGGGAAAGGGAGGAATTTATGGGTATATGTTAGCTCCATGGCCTTTGCTAAATGAAGGCTCTGTCACAGTAATAGTTAGGGAATAGTTTCCCTGTCACCTTCATTCATAGCATAAGGCATGGGTCCTGAAATGTGTGTGTCTGCTTATCCACAACCTAAGGCACAAAAGGCAAGAACGTCCCACTTCCTGGAGCTTTCTCAGGATGCAAGTTACAGGGAGTTTTCACTATTCCAGCTATCACTTCCAGGGAGAGCTAATTAAGGAACAGTGGTTAACTTCTCTACTCCCTGCATTGTGTGTTTGCTCAGTGGCACAAGAAAAGCAGCCTTGGGAACAATGCCGCCTCTGTCCAGTACCAGCTCTTTCCCGTACTAAAGAGTTTCTTGGTTTCCTTCACTTTAATTTGGTGCTGTCTGTCTGTACCCGTGCCCTTTGTGCGGCATTTCAGGGTGCGGAGTGCAGCTGAGAGGGAGGTGCTGCTGGATACAATGGAGAGAGAAACCCATCTGTCAGTGATAGTGGGACAATGTGGCTGTTCAAAGGTTTGATTGGCAGACCAGTCTGTGGCTCCACCTGGCATGGCTGTCAAACAGCTAAGCCGTCCCAGGAATGCCTGTGCCCCTTCCAGTCTGAGTGAGGGGGACAAGGAAATTCCAGCTAAAGCCTTTCTGAAGCTGTTAATAGGAACAGACGGAACCTGTTTCTCACAGCTTTTTAGAACTTGCACTTGCCAGTTGGTCCCTTTCATTTTACATTTTAAAAAAATTACCAAACCCTCCGTGTGATGCCAGCTGTAGGATAACGATCCCTGGGATAAAATGAAAGGTGCTTCCATTCTGACAAACTGGAAGCCATAGCCAGAGCTCCGTGAGGAAAATCCCCAGCTGCCTGAACAGTTGGCCAAAAAACCCAAGTCACGTTTTCACCAACTCAGGAAAAGCTGAAATAGAGAATGTACAGTTCAGACTGAGTGAAGTCACCAGTAGTTTCACAATTTCACTCTCATGAGACGTCATCTAAACATAAGGCTCAGGGTTATTCTCTTCTTCAACTCCAAAAGTTTCTACAGCTAGTCACACTGTTTGTTAGGAATCTAGTCCCATGTTTGTTTAGCAATGGCTCTCAATGTTGTGATCAGTGTTCTATTGGTTGAATAGTTAAGTTGGATGAGTTTTCATGGTATCCAGGTTTGCTGTTTCTGCTCCATTCTGAGACTGTTTTCTGGGTTTATGTTGGTGTATAATTGGGAACCCTAAAATTGCCTGGTATCACTTCTGTTCACTGATTTGATATTCATTTAAAAAGTTTGTCATCCACATAAGGAATGCTGGCATTTGGGGAACAGAAACACGATCTCCTGACTGTCTCTTTGGCCTCTTGCAGTGCGCAAATTGGGGTAATCTTATCGAAGCAAATGCAATCTGTGCCTATAATAGTGGAAGGACATCTCTATAATGCAAGATCTAATGGACCTGCTGGATACAGACCCCCTTTAGCTGCACTGGGAACTGCCTATTCAGCTGAGACAGAAAGGGCTGTTCTCTCTGAGTTCTCTCCTTCCTATCCCAAGCACCCAGACTGTCCTCAGAAACCATCTGGTGGTGTGTGTGCGCGCTACGTACAATCTGATTCCTCTCTGCCCGGCACAGAGTATACAGATGGTGGCATGACATCATTGCTGGCAGAAATGTGATAGACCAAGAGACCTGCTTAGCAGAGCCAGTGCTGAATTTCTCTCTTGCTTAAAAATGAATATGGAAAAACATCCCAGATGCTGCATCTGTCCCTCTAACTCTCATTTCATAGAGGGAGGCAGAAAGGGGTAAGTTGGCCACATAATATATTCTAGCTCGCCCTTCTATCCTAACTATGGAAGTGCATCAAAATACTCAGCACAGCCCTGTCTTCATCGGGCCATCAGACAATGTCAGGCCAAACCATCTGCATGGCGAGATGTGGGGAAAGGGGTGTATGCGTGTGTAGGTATGTAAGTATATCACTACTGTTCAGCTCTCCAGAGCATGTGCCAGTTGCTTTACTTACACTGGGTTTCTATAATGATGAGAGCCCAGGTCCTGGCATACCATTGATATTGTGCTATCTTCTCGATCTCCTTTGATGCCTGCCGCTAATATCTTTGGGGCTGATCCTAAAGCTCCGATTCTGGGTTCATTGGTTGACGTTACTCAGGAAGTTGAAGTCGTTTGATGATTTTTGCCTGAATTAAGGTGCAGGTGGCAGGATCCGACCCCATCTTTCTCTCTGTCTCCCTGACCGTGAATTCTAGTGATGTCACTTGATTAAACCTCACCCCATCGTTGTAAGTTCTTAAGCATCCAGTTATTTGTGCCACACAGGTCCTCTTACTGAAATCTCTGGACATTTTTGTAGCAGGCTCAGTGTCTTAGCTCATTTAAATATCTGGTTTTATGGCCTCCTTTTTCTAGCAGCAATAGCCAGGAGGGTGAGAGAGGTGTGGATAAACACCCACTATGCAGTGTCTCATTCCCACTGTTTGAAAGAAGGAATAAGCCATTGACTGGGATTCAGACCCCACCCCAGTCAAATCACTTAATAGCTCTGTGTATGTTTCCTATCTGTAAAATGGGGATAATTCTTGTCTATTTAGATTACAACTCTTCAGGGCAGGGAATGTATCTTGTGTGTGTATGTATAACCTACCACATTGGGGCCTTGATCTGAATTAATGTTTCTAGGAGCTACTGGAATACAAATACTGATCATGCAAACTTTCTCTCTTGGGGCTGTGTTGGAAAACTTGAAAACAAGCTTTCACACTATGCTGACATTTCTGATCCAGAGCAGAACAAATTTCAGAGTGGTATAACTTCACTGACATCAGTGGAATTATTCCTGATCTATACCAGTGTAAGTGAGAGGAAAATAATTACCTGCAGATATGGGGAGGAGAAGGGGAAATAAAAATAACATATCTCACTTCATTTATTTTTCATGTCATATTAATTAAAAGCACATTTATCGAAGTTCTACCAGCAATAAAGCATGTGCATATTTATTGAAATATCCATGTTACATTAGTTTTAAAGCTTCAATAAATATTTGAATAATCAATTGCAGTTTAATTAGTGCTTTAAGTTTTTTAGTTTTAAATAGCATTGGTTATTTCATGTGTACCTTGAGCCCTGATTATTTTGTGTTAGGGACTTCTACTAGTTTTTTATTTAAAAAAAAAATCCAATAAAAGATTCTCAGCTCAAGACTTATGAAAACTAAACATCTGGATTTAATAACCAGATGAAGTTTGATCAACATAATTGTTGTCCTAGAGTTAAATGGCATCTTCATTTAATTCACGTAATTTAAAGTATGACCTTTATCTCCATCTCTAAGACACAGCGAAACTCTTAGAATTCTTGGATGCTTCCCATGATCCTCTTGGGTAATAAGCAAGAGGAATTGGAATGGGTCATTTATTATTATAAATTTGACCTAGATGGTGGTATTGAAACCTGGAGGGATGATTGCTGTGATGGGAATTAAACCTATTTAGGGAGGATCAAGTGAGCAAAAGGAGAGGGGTGTGGCACTGTGTCAAAAATGGCATTACCTGTTTGAGTCACTGGGAAGATAATGCTCTTGACTGTTAATTGATCCATGTCCTGACAGACTAAAACCCAAGGTGGAATATTAGTTGGTATCTATTGCCCTAGGGAATTAGATGACTGCCTCCTTATGCACCTATCTACAATGTGTGCGGAGTGGGGGAAGTTGCATAATTACGGGGAGACTTCAATGTGAGTGACATGCTGGAGGTCTCATTCTGCCAGTGCTAAAACATCCTTGGAATTGCTCGATATTGTAGATGACATATTCCTACCTCAAAAAGTGTTGCAGCCAACACACAGGCATTCTATATGTGGCTTCATCTTCACAGATTAAGAGGAACTGATCACAGAGCTAAAGATTAATGGTAGTTTAGGTATAAAAAATCATGACTTGATATGATTTACAATGTGCAAACAGAGCAAAGTCCAAATCAGTGAAATATATGTGTGGTGCTTTGGCAGGGTTCATTGCACAGTTATAAGCCAAATAAGCTGGGAGGGAAAATTTTAATCAGAAAAATGTAAATAATTGGGCATCATTTAAGAACACCTTACTAGATGCCCAAAAAGTCACAACTGAGGAAGAAGGCAGTATCAGCTGAAAAACCAGCCTGGTTTAGAAGGGAAGTGAAGGCAGCTATTTAAAAAAAAACCTGAAAAAATGAAAGCAGGGAATTCATAGTAACAAATAGAAAGCACAAGCTAAGAATTCTAGAAAATGGATAAGAGAAGCCAAGAGACACAGGAAGAAAGCTATGGTCAGCAAAGTTAAGGGCAATAATAATGTTTAAGTATATGAGAAACAAAAGAATCTCTAAAGAATCTTAACGACATTGGTACCTTAGTAGAAGGAAAAGGTAGAATTCTCAAAAATAATGCAGAAAAGGCATACACTTATGTATTTTTTGGGAGAAGGGGACAGAGTGGTGTTATATGATAGGACTACATAATCTATTTCACTAGTGTCTCAGGACAAAAAAGCAGATACTGAAGTTAGACACTTTTAAATCAGCAGGTTCAGCTAATTTACATCAGAGTTTTAAAAGAAATGCCTCGACCACTAATGTTTGTTTTTTTCAATAAATTTTGTAACACCAAGGAAGTTCCAGAAAGCTAATTTTGTACCAATATTTTAAAAGTCAAATGGGATGACCGCAAGAATTGTAGGGCTGTCAGTCTAACATTGATCACAGATAATGGAGCAGCTGATATGGGACTTGATTTTAATGAAGAATTAAAGGAGGGTAATTAATGCCAGTCAACGAGGGTTTATGCAAAATAGACCCTGCGAAACTAACTTGATTTTTTAATGAGATTATAAGTTTGGTTAATAATAGTGTTGATGTACTTAGACATCTTTAAGGCATTTGGCTTTGTACCATGTGGCATTTTGATTAAAAACACTAGAAAGATATAAAATTAATGTGATGCATATTAAATGGATTAAAAGCTGGCGAAGTGATAGATCTCAAAATGTAATTGGGTAATCCTTATCCAGTGGATGTGTTTCTAGTGGCGCTCTGCAGGGTTCAATTCTTGGCCCTGTACTAGATAATATTTTTATTAATGACCTGGAAGAGAACATAAAATCATCATTGATAAAGTTTGCAGATGACACACAAGTTAAGGGAATGGTAAATAATGGAGGACAGCTCACTGAGAGAGAACAATATGGATTGCTTAGTAAGCTGGGTGCAAGCAGACAATATGCATTTTAATACAGGTGCTCCCTGACTTACACGAGTGTTATGTTCTGGAAAACCTTGTGTAAGTTGAATTTTGCATAAGTTGGAAAATTTTTCCGTAAGCTTGAATTTGCATAACTTGGGGAGCGTCTGAATGGATAAATGTATGCATGTAGGAACAAAGAGTGTAGACCATATTTAAATGAGGGAGAACTCAGTCCTGGGAAGCAGAGACTCTGAAAAAGATTTGGGGATGCTGGTGCATAATCAGCTGAATGTGAACTCCCGGTGTGACACTATGATCAAAGGGGCTAACACAATCCTTGGATTCATAAATGGAGCAATCTCAAGTCGAGAGGTCGTTCCACCTCTGTATTTGGCACTGGTGTTGTGACTACTGTTTGGAATGGCGTGTCCACTTTTGGTGCTCACAATTTAAGAAAGATTTTGATAAATTGGAATGAGTTCAGAGAAAAACCATGAGAATTGGCAGGGTTAAAAAATGCCTCACAGTGGTAAACTCAAGAAGCTTGATCTGCTTAGCTTTAGAAAGTAAAGGTTAAGGGGTGAGTTGATTAGTCTATAATACATGGGGAACTAATATTTAATAATTTCAGTCTAGCATAGAGAGGTTATAACATGATCCAATATCTGGAAGCTGAATCTACAAAAATTCAGACTGGAAGTAAGGTGTACATTTTTACTGTGAGAATAATCAACCATTGGAGCAACTTATCAAGGGTCATGGTGGATTGTCCATCATGGGCATTTTTTAAATTCAGATTTGGATAATGTCCTAAAAGATCTGCTCTAGGAATTATTGTAGGAAAGCTTTATGGCCTGTGCGATGCTTGAGGTCAGACTAGATAATCACAATGGTCCCTTCTGGCCTTGGACTCTGTGAATCTCTTCTGATGAACCCAATACAGGAAGCGAGAGATGGGTTGGCTCCAAAGATTGGTAATGGCCTGTGATATGAAGACTTTTGGCAGCTTTTAAAAATGTTACCCGGTGATGCAGGGATCTAAGGGTAATTAGATGTTTTTCTCTCCTAAGTCCCACTTTGTTAGGTTCCTCAGACACTTTAGCATTGCTGAAAATCTTATGCTTTGTAATTAAGGCTATGATGCTGCAAATGCTTATGCTTTACCTTACCCCTGTGCAGATGAGCAGTCCCTTTGCAGTCAGTGGGACTGTTGTGCATAAAATTCACAGAAGCTGGTCATAAGTTGCCAGTTGTCCAATTTTGGCCCAGGCCAACCTAATCACTGAAAGTCATCACATGTGATGGTGGTTTAGTGGCCAAAAGAAGAACTTACATTTAGGAGGGAAACCAGATTCCCCACCTGTTCTGGGGTTGGTTTGCATTTTTCCCAAGGCTCTGACTGTTATCACTGCTTCTTGCCTGTCACGAATGAATCGCAGCAGCACTTTTCAAGTGAGCGGAACTCAGCATGCACATATTTTATGAGCTAAGATGCAAGTTGTCGTGCTTGCTGACCTTGCCTTCCATGAGTCTGATTTATCAGCTGCCGTACTCTGTCACTAAAACTTAAGGATCTCTCCAGTCTTTTCTTTTTCTTTTGCAAACAAACAAAAGGCTGTTATGGCAAATTAGAATGGAAGCTGGAGCCTGTAAAGAGACCAGAAGCAAAACAGAAAAAAGAAAAGGGTTGTTTGTTTTTTGTGTTTTTATTCTGCTCAGTAGGAGGATTATTGTTGATTTTAGGAAAAGATCATCCTGAAGGCACCAGTCAGTTGCTAGAGTTTAGCAAGACTGAGCTGTTTAATATTTCAACATTGGCCACCAAAAAATAAGAAGAAGTTGTATAGAGAAGAATGTGCTGACAGCAGTAATGTTTTGGTAATAATTCATGTGTTGTAGATAATGCTCTGGAAAGCAGCCCAGCTGGCTAATGTAGATTGGTGATGTTTTTCTGCTGATGGCTGTACAATTGATTGGCATTTCTGCTCCATCATGAAATCAGTTTGCAAATGAAATAGAGATTGTGGTGTGAGGCAAAGGGAAAGTGAAAGTGCTGGAAGGAGGAAGACAATACAAGGTTCAGGGTCTGATTTTTGTCTAAATAAAGTAGCTTGGTTTGATTTCAGTGAGAGTTGCATGTTTTCTTTCCTTCTCCATCTCCCTTGACATACAAATCTGCATCCTCTGAATTTCAGATCATGTATCTTTCCCAACTGGTTTTAAGCAGTGTTCATGAAGACTAAGAAAATATCCCAGACATTACTGGTCCAAGGCGAATAGCTGCGGTTCGTAACTGCCCTTGAAATTCACGCCGTGCAGAGGGTCCAGACAATGCTTACACACCACTTAAGACCCATTTAAACCACCTAGTTTGAGGGGTTTATAAGCTTGGTGTGAGCCTTCTGGACAGGGGTGTACTTGCTTACCATATCAAGCACTATGATCAGTGTTGGGTGAGAAAACATGGCAATGGCTTGATGTTCTGCAGTTTGAAGGACTAGCATCTCCTCTCCTCCAAATGCCCAGACCAGTTATATTTCCCCTCAGATAGCCATGAGCAAAACTTTATCCCAAAATCTTGGCCACCTTGACCAAATCCCCACCACCACCATTACCTCTCTACCTAGATTTTGCACTCTACTTTGCCAAAATGTGTGATTATCACTGTTACCTGCTTCTCCATCTGCTAGTTACAGCTACTGGTTGGGTCTGGTCTTAAACGCAAGCCCCGATTCTGCAAATGTGTCTCTTTTTTAGTAGCTGTTTCCATAGATCCTTAGTCAATGATATCCATGGGGTTCTGTACAGTCCTAAAGCTCTTCCCACACAACTCTGATTAGAGCATCTTGGGCAAATTCTCAAGTGGCACAAAGAAAGCAGGAACTGTCTGTTCTTTCCCAGTACAGTAAGCCATTCCTGTGTCACTCCACAACCCCCGGGTCATAGGTTGTGCCTTTAGGACTGTTAGCAGATGGAATAGTTTGGAGCTAGAGCAGCCTCCAGGTTGCTCTAAGCTCCATTGGAATGAGCATAAAACTTGCTAGAGAACTAAAAAGCTGACAGTGTCATATAAATAATTAATAATAGCTCAGATATTTTTGTATTTGTAATGATTGTTTTACCTCAGAACTTGAAATGATGGGTGATCAAGCTTTCTCAGTTTCCACCATTGTGATGCTGTGGCCCCATAATGGCTCCCTGAGATTTATAAATAGGGTGACCAGAGAGCAAATGTGAGAAATCAGGACAGGGGGTGGGGGGTAATAGGAGTCTATATAAGAAGACCCCAAAATTGGGACTGTCCCCATAAAATCAGGACATCTGGTCACCCTATTGATAAAGCCAAAAAACAAAAATTGTCATCACACACATGACTAACTCAATTGCAAATTTAAGGCCCCACACCCCACTAGAGTCTTAATGACTTTACACTAAAATAAATAAACTTTCTAATTAATGATTTCCTTAATTGGCCAGCCCAAAAATCACCTGCACAAAATGATGGTCTACTCTTACACCACCTCAGCAGACTAGAAGATAGTGCTCTCCTTAAGAGGTCTAGATTTCATTACTCTTACAAAATATACCACAGGCCATTTACCTGCGTAGTATGAAGCATCTTAATAAATAATTGAACCTGAGCAATGCTTGTGAAATAAATTGAGTGCATATGGCGATGCAGACACCCTGCTCTTTCTTTCTGTTTTCTTGCTACTTCACAATATTCTTTCCTATGTTTTTCTGCTAGACAGTCACAATTAAAGCAGGCATTTAAAAGCTAAGAGCAAGGTTCTTGAGGGTCTTCTCTTCTTTTGCTAAAAGTGTGATAAAAAGTGGAGTCTGAAAAGATCTCTGCTTCAAAAACATTTGACTACAAGACACAAACAGCTCTGCGTAAGGGCATAGTCACCTCAGTCAAACAGGAAGCCCAAACATGAGGCGTTTGCCAGTGAGCCTAGGTCCTAGCAATCAAACCCCATTGAAGATGCTATGTGAGGCTACCTCCCCTCAGAAACAATAATCTCCCTCCCCTTGAGCAATTTTTTTAGTAGTTCTTCCATTTTTAGAACTGAGACACTAGGGGAAAACTCACAATAATTTTAATGGTTTTGGCTGAGGCCTCTATTTATATGAGGGGTTATCTTTACTTGTCTTCTCCACGTGCTGTAAGATGAATTATTTCTCCACCAACAGTGCTAATCAAATATCCCAAAACCTCTTTTTTGCAAAAAATTAGTGTAAAAACTTTCAGATATTTCTGGATCTTGAAGTCAAAAATCCAATTTTCAAACAGTTTGGTCGGGGTTAATCCTGCCAGTATCCTTCTGGAATTGACTATGGCTCAGTCTGTTACCAATATCAACTTTCTGCTTCTTCATAGGCTTCTTCTATAGCCTCTTTCTGTTTTCATTTTAAGCAGATTCTGTGGTCTGCACTATTTTCACTCCAAAGTGCATTAGTGATACAAACTCCTAACAAACAACTGTACCTAGAACATAGCGACCTGATTTATCCCTGCCTCATACAAGTCTGAACACATTCCCATGTCTGATCATGTTAAAAGGGTTATAAATTTGTCTGGCAGGAGTCTGCATTTTGGAATTGATGAGTGTGATCAGCAAACTATTCAAATAAACATGATTATTAAAAAACTGCTAGAAGCAAGGTGACATGCAGAGAAACTAATTCAGACCAATCTCTCCTCCATCTCTGGATCTCATCTGGTTTTAATTTTTGCTACAGAAAATTAGAAGATAAATTGTTTAACGGCATTGACTCTTCTTCCCCCTTCTTATTTGTATAACAGGTTTGTGCGAGACCATATGAGGGGTGTGGGTAGACATGTACCCTGATACTAAAATCACCAAAGGACATTGACAGAGTTAGACTAGAAAGAAGACCTAACATCTTTCTTTTTTCAATGTCTGTATTTCTATGAGCTTGGATGTAATGCGACTACCACGAATTGGGCCAAATCCAGAGGTATTTACTCGATAGCTAATCAGTCCTGATTCAGGCAAAACTCTCATTTGAGTCACTGGGACAGATCTTCAGCTGATTGTGATGGAGTCAGACCAGAAGGATATAGGAGAGTGCTGGAAGGCAGGTATATTAGTCTCAGGATGTGCAGGTCCCTGTTCCCTGGATAGCCAAACAAAGGCTACTCCAGGCCAATCAAGACACCTGGGGCCAATTAAGAACCTTCTAGAAAGGAGTAGAAACAGCTAGCCTGATTGGGACACCTGAAGCCAATCAGGGACTGGCTGAAACCAGATAAAAACCTCCCAGTTAGTCAGGTGGGGGTGGGTGTCAGGAGCTGAGAGAGGAAGTTGTGCTGTTGGTGAGACTGAGTGTTGGACAACATATCATACAGAAGGAAGGAGGCCCTGAGGTAAGGGTGAAGTGGAGTTTGAAGAAGCAGGGACTGCTGTGGGGAAGTAGCCCAGGGAATTGTATTGTGTTTTGTGCCTAAAAGGTCAGCCATCTTAGCTGATACTGTTAGGGTCCCTGGGCTGGAGTCCGGAGTAGAGGGCGGGCCCAGGCTCCCCCCTTTTCCATCTTCCATACTGGCCTGTGGTGAAGGTAACTCACTAGGCGGTGACTCTTGCCAATTATACTGAGAAACGGAGGTCACTCTGGGGCCTGTATGAGTTTCTGAGGCCCCTAAATCTGCCAGGAAGCGCAGGACCCACAAGTATAAACTTGGAGCTTTGTCACATGATCTATAACAGCACAGATCATTGACTCCACTGGAGCTATTCCAAGTTACACCAGCTGCAGTTCTGATCCACGATGTACAGTTATACAAGTCCTGGGATTTAGCCTTGTCCATGCGACCGTTACAGAATATCCAGCTGTGTCCCACTCTTGGCTTTGCCTTTCGAGAGCAGACTGAATGGTTTTATGCCCATGTTGAGGAAACCCTGCTACAGCCCTTCAGGGGATAGTCTCATCTGCACAGGCAAAATCATTGTAACTCTGTTTTATAACTCTTAGGGAACAGTCCTGCTGTGACTGGGTTCCCTGACATAGTGGTAATTGTAGTGTAGATGAATGAGTGAATTGGAATGAAAGCTCCAAATTACTTTGCCAAGCAGCATACTCTCCTGGTAATTAACATGTTCTGTGGGGTTTTTTTGTGTTTTTTGTTTTTGTTTTGTTTTGTTTTTTTACAAAAATCCTCAGCTGGTGTAAGTGGACATGGTCCAATGATTTCACTACAAGATGGTACCATGGGCGTACACTGGGAATCATTTTTCGAGGTATCTCTAGTCCAAATCTGTTTTTCTTTAGCCTTCTGAGACTGGCCCATTCATAAGTCCTGAATGATCCAAGGTAATTTTTTTTAAAAAAAAGAAGCCAGGAACAGACTAGTCCTTGACCAACAGCACTTATTTTCCAGCAATTGTGAATCTACAGTGCTTCAATCAACACTACATGCATAAAGCTCAGACCTATCTCCATTTAGCAATAATAGTTTTACTCCGGCTTTCAACATTCAGATTCATTTGCAACAAAGCCCTAGCTTTCCTCCTTTCAGTTTTGTTGCTGTAATAATCTGTTTAATGGGGAAAAAATTCTATGTTATTAAACAAAAGGACTATGTATAAAAATACATTGTGTGAAATGAATAGAATTAATTTGAAGCTCAGAAGGAAGCCGTTAGTTTCACAACGTACAATTGCATATAGTTTTACATATAAACATATGGGGCTAGATGATCAGGTGGCTTATTATTTTGTGTGGCCAAAGCACCTAGCAGTCCCAGGGCTGGACCAGTACGCCATTGTGTTGGATGCTGTACAGCAATAGAACAGTCCTGGCCTCAGAAGTGTACCCCTTAATTTACAATTAAAATAACTCAAAAAGCAGCCTTGGTAAAGGAAGGGAAAGGGATCCTCAAAATGCAGGCTAAAGAAGGGGCAAGATAGAACCCATCATGGCTGGAAGCATGCTCCAGCAGTTGCTTTCGAAATGTCACTTCTTAAGGATGGTGGACATTAGTATAAGCTCTTTCTTTGATCTGCAAAACTCTTGGAGATCTGAAGGTCTGGATGATGAGTGTAATGAGATTAGTTACACATTTATTCTACGTGGTTTTCGTTTTAAATTCTGGAGATGAGATAAGGTCAAATATGAAAGGGCAATGCAAAGGAGTACAGTCTGAAGACCATGCGAATGATTTGTCTTCCTGTTAACATTGCCACATCCCTGTTGGATGTATTTCAGATTTCCCTTTCTCCCTAAGAGTTGGCTGGGGGGCTCACTTTGTTTTTCCTTGCCAATTTGAGGTTCAAAGACATTGAAAGGAAAGGAAAAGGCAAGGTGAGATGTGGAGTTGTTGGAAGAGGAAAAATGGTAATTGCAAAACTGGAAAAAATAGCAAAGAGGTGAAAGAAAGGGAAAGGTGTGTGTGTGTGTGTGAGAGATCTGTTACTTTCGTATGTTGCATCCAGGGCATGAAAATGCTCTGTGTATTTTCCTTTGTAAAATAAGATTTACGTAACCTAGATATTGACAGGAAAGTTTTGGATTTGAGCAACTCCCCCAATATTCAAATTCTGCTCCTGGAGAAGCAGAGATTAAAATCCCTAAGGAGGCTTCTCAGGTGACAAAGACATGAGTATCCGTTTTTCTCTCATTAAACAAAGCCATCTGGAGATTTGTGCCAAGCATCTTAACTAAGGTTATTCCTACTGTGTGGTGGGGGTGGGAAGGAGAAGGCAGCCAGGTCTGAAATGCTCTATTGCCTGCAGATGCCTTCAAAATTATTTTATAAAAGAGAAACCAGAGAATCCAGGATGACATTTGTTCATGAGTCTGCATGCAGGATCAACTAACAATGAAACTGAAGTGTCTTTAACTCTTCCCATTCGCCGTTACAGTGCTTACCCATAAGCGGTGACATTGCTAATCTGGGGATAATTCCCACAACCGGTAGAATAATTGCTGATGAGAGGGGTGAGTAATGGGGGAACAAAACTGAAAGACTGACAGACAAATGACAGTTTAATTGAGCTTTGATAATTTCCAGTTTAGAGGTCTTAGGTAGGGGTATTTCACTAAGTGCATTTAGAAACCATTCATCTGAATGAAGAAGGCACCATTGCAGAATAGATTTCCCCACTTCTGTTACCTCACTCATTCTGCTTCTCTCGCTCGTGGCTCCTTGTTCACCTGTCTGATGCAGTTTACAGCAACAAAGGGTTCCCATCACTTTGTTCCCTCTGTAAAGGGACTCGCAGCCCACACTTACATTCTGATCAAAGCTGTGCAAGTCCTGCCCTCTGTGGATGCTACTCTGCTACAAACAAGCAGCCACCCTGCTGGGCTGTAACTATGTTGGGGTAATGGGTTGCAACTATGTTTGGCAGAGGGAGTTTCAGAATGTATGACAATGGCTTACAGATTAGTTCACAGCAGAATTTTAAAGATAGATTAGTCAGGGGTTGGCAACCTTTCAGAAGTGGTGTGCCGAGTCTTCATTTATTCACTCTAATTGAAGGTTTGGCATGCCAGTAATACACTCCAATGTTTTTAGAAGGTCTCTTTCTAGAAGTCTTTAATATATATTAAATATATATTAATATATACTAAACTATCGTATGTAAAGTAAATAAGGGTTTTAAAATGTTTAAGAAGCTTTATTTAAAATAAAATTAAAATGCAGAGCCCCCAGCCAGGACCCGGGCAGTGTGCAGGCCACTGAAAATCAGCTCGCGTGCCATAGGTTGCTTACCCCTGGATTTGATGATGTTTGGAATTTAATCCCTCTTCGCTCCCTATATGGTCAAGCCCTAGTCCACACTGTATTCAGCACTGGCTTATCTGCACCCCTTGGTGACTCCTGTTGTCAGCTATGGGTAAATTCCATAGTGTAGACATTGCCTTTAAGTGCATTGCTTAAGCAGTTGAAAGTTTTTAGCAGTTATGAAGGCCCCAATCCAGCAAAACACTGGACTGTTGACTTCAGTGGGGCTACTCCTGTGCTGAAGATTAAGCCACCTGCCTTTAAATGGTTTTAAACTGTATTTTAGGGCCAAATCCTGTGACGTGATGAGTGACCTCTGCCCACAGGGAGGTCTGTACTATTTCTGGAATTAGATTGCAAAAGTAAGCTTTTCAAAAGCACTTGGCACTGGCTGAATCTACTCCAGTTGAGGTTGGTGGGAGTTTTACCCTGAAAGTTAAGCTAACACTGAATGCTTATGCACATTCCCTGGCCACCCCTTTTAGGTGTGGGGACTTTCTTTTTCCCTGTCATGTCGTCTTCAGTGCTTGCCATGTAAGAGATTATACCACTATTTTTCCACTTCCCCTATCTTCTCCAAGGCCATGTCCTTTCATGGCAGAACCTTTGGCCAAAACTTGCAAACATAATGTGAGGGGTTTTTAGGGGATTCAAATTTTGGGACCCTCACTTGAGACCTGAGAGGATTGGCCTTTTTTTCAGAGGGCATATGCTCAGCACTTTGTGAAAATCAGGCCAAGGTCTTTCAGATTGGGCATCCAGAACTTCATTTGAGGGATCTTGGCCCTCAGATAAGATCGGCCATACTGGGTCAGACCAAAGGTCCATCTAGTCCAGTATTCTGTCTTCTGTGGCCAATGCCAGGTGCCCCAGAGGGAATGAACAGAACAGGTAATCAAGTGATCCATCCCGTCACTCATTCTCAGCTTCTGGCAAACAGAACTTCACCTTTAACTTCAACCTTTTTATAGTATTTAGTTTTCCCCTCCATGACTCAGCTGAAACGAGATGCTCGATAATTGTACATTATCAGCCCAGGAGTAACATTTTTAAAAAGCACATAAGTCACTTGTAAATTTAAATCCCATTTTCAAAAGGGACTAAGGCACCTAAATCACATGGTTTAGGTTACCCTAAGTGTTAAATCTTAAAACCCAGTTCTGTTTGGACTGGTTTGAGTTTGATCAGTCTCCCTATTAGTGAATTACATGAAATTTCAAGATGGTGGATGTTTTGCTCATGCTAAAGATCCCAGCAGGTCAGGCCATCTCTGATACATAATTATTTCCCATGTCATAAGAACATAAGAATGGCTGTTCTGGGTCAGACCAAAGGTCTATCCAGTATCCTGTCTGTGGCATTGGCCAATACCAGGTGCCTCGGAGTGAGTGAACCTAACAGGTAATGATTAAGTGATCTCTCTCCTGCCATCCATCACCACCTGCTGACAAACAGAGGCTAGGGACACCATTCCTTACCCATCCTGGCTAATAGCCATTGTGACAAAGTTCCAAGTCTGTATTTGTGGGTCCTGCGCTTCCTGGCAGATTTAGGGGCCTCAGAAACTCATCCAGGCCCCAGAGTGACCTCCCATCCTCAGTAAGTAATTAGGGGACACAGAAACGGGGGAGCCCGGGCCCACCCTCTACTCCGGACTCCAGCCCAGGGACCCTAATAGTATCAGCTAAAATGGCTGACCTTTTAGGCACAAAACACAATACAATTCCCTGGGCTACTTCCCCACAGCAGTCTCTGCTTCTTCAAATCCCACTTCACCCTTACCTCAGGGCCTCCTTCCTTCTGTATATGTTGTCCAACACTCAGTCTCACCAACAGCACAACTTCCTTCCACAGCTCCTGACACCCACAGCCCACCTGACTAACTGGGAGGTTTTTATCTGGTTTCAGCCAGTCCCTGATTGGCTTCAGGTGTCCCAATCAGGTTAGCTGTTTCTACTCCTGTCTAGAAGGTTCTTAATTGGCCCCAGGTGTTTTGATTGGCCTGGAATGGCCTTTGTTTGGCTATTCAGGGAACAGGGACCTACACATCCTGAGGCTGATACACCTGCCTTCCAGCACTCTCCTGTACCCTTCTGGTCTGACTCTGTCACACCATTAATGGTCTTAACTTCCATGAATTTATCCAGTTTATGCAATTTGTCAATTTATGTCACTGCTGAAGCTTATTAGAATACATAACACAGTATTAGACTTACTTCTCACCTGCCACTCAGCTTCAACTGGGATGTTTTAAAGGGGAAGCCTTAACTCTAGTTTAACCAAGTTTCTCACACCCCCTCCCACACACAATTTGGGAGTATGTTCTGCATTGTCATCACTTGGCATCTGTGTATTATACTGCAATTTTTATAGACAAATACATGCACTACCTCTTCAAATACTAAACCAGCTATGAAACCATTTTTCTTAAGCTGTCTAAATTCCTTTAGTCATAAGAGGCACTCCAAAAAAAAAGAGATGACAGAAGTGACAAAAGCTCTGAGACAACTGATGCAAGCTCCCATAAAAGGCACCAGCTACAAAAGGCCTTTGCTGATGCTATTATCTACTTACCCTTTTCTACTTTCAAATGTAGTTTTGTGTTTTAACAAGCCAAATGTTTTCACCAAGCAGTTTGCAGTGGTTTTTGTTTGGTTTTTTGCTAATTCAAGGAAGATTTTGCCCAAATATTCCTTGTGTGGTTCCATCTCCTTGACCTCCACTCTTTGAAGCTGATCACCTTCAAGGTGAATTCTCTTCCTCAGTTAACCAATTAAATATACATAGTGTAGTGTTCTTGAAAAGATGTGCAAGGAGAGTATTGGGAAGATAAAGCATTTTCTGATGAATTATTGATCAGGATTTCAATAAAACAACTGTCACCGTGTCTTATGTGGCTGAACAGAATTGCATCTTGTGGCCTTCACAGGGTTAAAGGAGATAACCCCTTTGCTTGACAGTTAATTCATTCACTAAATAGCAAATGTGTTTAGCGCTCTTTTGAGGGACCATGTCCTGAATCATCATGTTTATAAAGATCCTGAAAGAAAAATGTAAAAGGCTTAACATGTAGCAGGCTTTGGGATATCTTAGTCCACAGTCATGCTATGAAATCACTTAAAGATGGATAGACAGGTGATAAGGTTAAAGACATGTGTCTTTAGCTCTGCATGGTACTATTCATTAAAGTACTTTCTAGCTGAACAACTTGGTGATCTATGAACTCTTATTTATTAAGCCTCCCAAAGCAGCCAGACCTATTTTATCAATGGGCAAGCAGCACAGAATAGTAAGGGTCCAATAGGAAGTTAGTGAGGGAGGGAGTAATGGAAGTCAGAAGCTCAAATTCCCTGTCTCCTGCTCTGATGTTGATCAGAAGGAAAGCAAGGATGAAAAAATCTCTGAGCAGTTATGGAAAACAATATATAAATGCTGTTTGCCTCACTCCTGTTTGAGACATTGTGCTTGAGTAAGAAAAGCAGAACACAAAGTACTGAAAAAGACCATCTAATA
>ML677412.1:11777066-11815404 GCA_007922305.1 Dermatemys mawii | reverse complement strand
TTCATTTAAAACTAATAAAACATTTAAAATGGGAGAGGAGGGGGAATAGTAATGAGAAGGGATGAAGACGGGAAAAGACCAGGGAGAAAGAGTTGAAAATGAAAGAAAAGCCTGAGGAAGGGAAAGAGGTGAAAGGGTCTACAAACCTCCCAGTTGCATACATTTCATTCAGCTTCAGGAGCCATCAAGTGAAATTAATTAACAACTTAACCTGTATAGACTAATTTCAGAACTGAAGCCAGGCTGGAATCTCTCCTGATCAAGTTGAACAGGAAAGGATTTAAATTGAGGTCCCTGAACTGAAAAGATAATACATTAATCTAACTCATTACACGAGCCAGAAATGAATTGATTTATTTTTTCAATAATGAAGTATCTTATCTGCCAGAGAAGTGGGTTACTAAATATATAGAGAGATATCATTGCATGACATATAACTGGATGTCTGCATGAGATTAACAAGGGATGGAAGCTGCAGAAAACAGTATTGGCCAAAATGATCTTTTGCTCTCACATTCCTCTGTGATCAGCCTCTTGCTTCTGAATTTTTGTTAAACTCAAGTAGTGATCATGGGGTAGGTGGATGGGTTTGTGAGAGGAAAAATAATTCCCCGCCATACACACACGGCCAAAGATTCAGGATATTTCCCTCTGTTGACTAAAATTATATGGACTGTGTTTGCGAGGAGGTCAGATTAACTGATCAAAATGATCTCTTCTGGATTTATATTATATAACCTTCATCTGAGGCAATTCCAAAGGGCTTTACTAATTCTACTAATGGAGTTCACAATCTATGGCCCAGATCCCAAGGTTCTAATTTAGGCCAAGATTTTAAAAAGTGACGAGTGATTTTTTTTTAGTGCTTAAATCCCATTTTCAAAAGAGACTAAGGCATTTAAATCACATGGTTTAGGTTACCCTAGGTCCTCAGATCTTAAAATCCTGTTCTGCTTGAGCTACTTTGAGTTTCAGATTAGTTTCTCCCACTAATGAATTACACAGACGGGACCTTTTAAGCTGTGTAACGTTGGGCACCAAAAAATTAAGGCACCCGAAATTGCTGGGCCCTTTTTTAAAATCTTTGCGTCAGTTGTTATCCTGACTAAGGACTGGTTAACTCCATTTAAAACCCCCCGGGCGAGAGTGAAGACTGAGTCAAAATTGAGATCCCAAAAAAAATCTTACAGGAGGGAGTTTAGGGGGAGGAAATACTGCCTGCAAGGGAATCTTGTCAATTCTCCCCACTCACTCCACTGGCTGGGAAAAGTTGTTCTCTACATAGAGAGTATTGCACAAGGGCCACCACAACCCCTGTGGATCTTAAGTAGTCACCTGGATCCCAGGAGGCCGGGGCATTCGCAGACCAGTTCTGTGCCATGGCTCAAGCTCTGTTTCTCCTGCAACCCTTGCCACCCTAGTTGCCTGTCAGCCAGTCTCTAATGGAGCAAGAGCTCTATTAGAGCTCTAATGTGTACTAGGGCTCCTGCTGGAGTTCTGGCATTCGACCCACTGTGGAGTGAAGAGGTTCCACAGATGTATATTTTCTATCCTGAGATTGTATCTCTAGGGTGTGGCTTTCCCTGTCCCCTCTGGCCTGTCCACTCCTCTCCAGGGATGCCCACTGCCCACCATGTGCAGATCCTGCTCCTTCCATGGACTTTGAGAGAGGGGAGCATCCAGAATCCAATACTGTAGGGACCTTGTGGGTATGACTGAGCCCAGAGAAAAAACTTCAGGAGTGAATGGAGTGAGGTGGAGCAGCAAAGGGCCAGGAGCGGGAGAGAGAAATAGGACACACAGCTAAGTAGACTGCACTTCCTTCAACTCGTGCTCCACCTCTTGACAGTCAGCAGAACCTGGGTGAGGCCCAGAATGATCTGCATAGTCCAATCCTACTCATCATCCTATAGTCTCTTCTCAAACCACAGGGACATCGGACTTCTAGCACTCCACAGAGATGTGGTCAGTGGATTAGAAGGCATGTTTGAAATGTTGCTTTTTCAGCGCTTGAATTCATGCTAATTAAACAACAAAATTCAGAGGCTTTTTGAAGCAGCCAGATAAACCAGGCCAAGGGCAAAGTGAGGACTGCCTTAGAAGCATGGAAGGAAGAGAATTATCAGCCCAGGAAAAACATAACTACTTTCTCGTTTAAATTATTTCTTTGTTTTAAATTTCAACACACAATCTGTGTGTGTGGAGGGTGCTGGATTAACAGGCCTGGTGACTAGAGCAGTTAAGTTTGATGGGCCATTTAAAATGAGGGATTCCTTTGGAAATGGAGTCTCTGGACAGGGGATGTGATGGTGAGGGGTCAGTTAACCAAGTGCCATGTGACTGTCTGCGGGAACTATATAAAGAAAGTTTCCTGGCTCAGGCTTGGAAGGAGAAGGATTGAGAAAAGGTCTAGAGAGGAGTTATCTGGAGAGAGGGATGTGTCCCTTCACTTCTGAGCTTGTAGCAAGTGGATCAGTTTGACTTGTGAATACTCTGTTTACTGATCAAACAAGCCGTGGGGTAAGGGATGAAAGTTCAGACTTAGGTTGGGTCTCGGTTTGACTATCACATCGAGTGACTGCCAGCCACTTTATAGGAGCTATCCCTCAACAAGGTGTGGGGAGCACTGTCTACCCAAGCCAGGAAGAGAAGGGGAAGCTCTGCTTCCTCCTCATTCCTTCTCCTTTCAAGCCCTGGTATGTATTCTCAGTACCCCACAAGGCTGACAATGTGTTTGGTTTAAAATAGTAAACTTCCTGGAAACACAGGGTTAAATCCTGGCCCCTGGACTAGCCAAGCCCTGTCCCCTTTTGATGCAAACAGAATTGCACAACATTCACCATAGAGCTGCAGAGTGACTTCAGGGCAAGGTCGTACACTGACATCCTTTGTGACGAGCGTAAACATTACAGCTAAGATGAGTCAAAGCCAACTGAAGGATCTGGATGACTGTTTGTATTTCTGCAGTGTCTAGGAGCCCCAGTCATGGACAGGGCCCAAGTATACAGACAGCCCCTGCCCCAACAAGCTTGCAATGTAAATAATTGGAAAATCTCAGGTTAAAGTCACAGGGCTTGTCCATTGGCCCACATCTTCCTGTCATTGATACTGGTGCAAAGTGGGTCTAAAATGAACATAAAGGAGAATGGTAGCCATTCATAATTGCTCTGCATTCACTTTACACCCCTGTGAAGGGTTGCATAAGGGGCAGAACAATGAAGAATCAGACACTTTCTGTACTGGCAACATATCTTGCTTTTACTCAGCATTTCCCTTGCCTGTACTGGAATGCTCTGTGAAATTGGTGCTTCTGCCCTCAGGTGACTGCAGCCTGATCCTATGTGCTGGTAGAACTGAAACTGCTCAGCACCTCACAGATTTGTACCTCTGGGGACAGATCCTCAGCTGGTGTAAATCAGTGTAGCTCCACTGGCATCAAAGTTGTTCTGCTGACATACCAGTGGAGAATCTGGCCCACAGTTTTGTTTTGAGGCTTATATAAATGTACAGCATTGTATTTATTTTTACTCTTCTTTCATATGCTGTATAAGCTCTCAGGATGCCAGAATGCAGTTGACTCTGTGTGTGTGTGTGTGTGTGTGTGTATTGCTGTATTGTAATCGGAGCCCACTGTACTACTGACGGTCTCTGAACACAACTGTCCATGAACAGCTTGCCAAGCTGCATTGTCAATCATCACTATACTAATCTCTTGTTTGGATATTGTGCTTGCTATATCCATATTTGGCTAGGATATGACATCAAGGTAAGACTTGGCTGGATTGAATTATCACTCATACAGGGCCTGAGTCAACGTAAAATAATTATCCAGGCAGGATTGGGTCCTTACATAAAGCCACACTAGTGCTCCTCTGCCTCTGTCTGTCAGATTCCTTTGAGGGCTCTAGGAAATCAAGCTAAATCTGAACACTAATGATCACTGTTCCAGATATTTTGGCACCCCAAGTCATTCTTTGTCCCAAAAAGCTGGTTTTTTTCAGCTAAACTAAGAATTCCTTAATTAACTTTTAGCCTCATTAAAATAAGACACACTCTTTTCATTATAGCAGTGAACAGTATGTGCCTATAAAATGACTGTTAGAATTGCCTTAATTATCCTGAGCCAAATTCCACCTTCATTTGCACCAGTGTAATTTCATTGACTTCAGTGGAATTACTCCTGATTTACACGAGCGTAAATGAGGGCAGAATTTAGCAAAATGCCATTAATACAGTTAGGGGACAAGTGGGGGCTTCCCTTCCCATGCAGTTAAAATGTTAGATTTTCTTTTTTCCCCTCCCCACACACCCTCTGTTCGGAGAAGGGGATAAGTCTGGAACTGTTAAAGGAGAGCAGTGAACAGGTTTATTATGAGAGAGAGAGAGAGAGATTCCTCAGATGTTTGTGGCACCTGTCTTCAGTGGAGCCCAAACTATTAGTCATTTTTGGACAGATTTACAAAAGTATTTAGGTGTCTAAAGATGCAGAGAGGTACCTAGTATTTTTTTTCGAAAGTGCATGAGCAGGGCAGTTGACAAACTTCCGCTGATATCAAATCATTGACATGCTTTTGTCAATCTGGCCATTTGCCCTTTGCCCTTTAGAGAGTGGAAGGAACAGGATGAAGTCAGAGATCTAATTGTGATATTTAACAGTAGCTGAATTAGATCTCAGAATTTCAGTGTTGGGTGGCTAGTGCTTAGACCAGCTGCATCACCTGGAGTGGGGAGCTGGTTCCTGTAAGTCCCTGGAGTCAGATTTGGGCAGCAGGGCAACATGACTGAGTGACTGGTGCGTGCACGCTCTGGGTTTATCAGAAGGCTGTTTTGAAGAATGCCTGTCAGTCTCTGTGCAGTGCATGCGGGATTTGTGTAAACAGAGATGCACTCACTAGCTTTAGTGTCATCATGTCAAACTTGCTTGTTCATTCAAACTTCATTATGTATTTATTTCAGTGGCCCCATTGTACAACAGTCTGGGAGCCCAAACCAACGAATAAGTTTCTTCCTCTTTACTCCATGCTGCCTGTTAGAGCACATCTGGTGATTTTTCTCAGTAGGTTGATCTCATTCCAGCAAAGAGGAATGAGAGAAAGATGGGGTGCAAGGAATGCATTCGAAGTCCCCCACCCCAACTTGCCCCTAAGCTCTCAGTGACATATATCAGACAAACTCTGCAAAGGCTTTGTGTGTCAAGAGGCAGCTGAAATTACAATGGACAGTTTTTGGGCAATTCAGTCACCTAAAACTAAAGCAAAGCAACCAGTCGTGATCTGTGCACATTTCCCCACGTTTGCAAAAAGCAGAGTGCAGATGGCTTACATAGACAGCAGCTCCAAAAATCCCCACTGCCTGCTCCTTTCAATCAAGCTGCATGCTTAATGTGTGAATTTAACCAGACTTTGTGAGAAGCAAGGCCTGTGAGCTCAGCGTGGGCTCTGGCATACAGGAGAGTGACCAAGCCAGCAATTGCATGCCTGTTTATATAAACCATTCCAATGGGCAGAGCAACCAGCATCTGTCTCCACATTAGGTATTTACGGATGCTTCTCTTCCTTGGGCCCACATTGCCTCCTGTGTGCAGTGTTTTTAAACACTTTCTTTTTGAAAAATGTGTGAAGGGTGAATCCTTTTATTAAAATACAATGAAATAAAATACATAGGACGGGTGTCTAGTAGTTAGAGCAGCGCCTTGGGGATCCTGGGTTCTAAGCCCAGCTCTGCCAGTGATTTCACTGGTGTGAGCCTGAGCGAGACACATTCAGCCACGTTTTCAAAAGTAGCCATGGGCTGTAGGTACATCGATTACTGGGAGCCCAATTTGAGACTGATTTTTCCTGAGGTCTGAGTACCTTTGAAGCTTTCTGTGACTTCAGCTGCAACTATAGCTGCTCATTTACTCTGAAGATCATGCGCAGTGGCCAGTCGAACCCTCCAGCCTGAACAAAGCCTGGGCATAGTAGAGATGTGGAGCGGATGGGGCACTGTGATAGTCAGTTGCCCAATTCTGGGCATAAGGTTAAAGCTGCAGGAGGGCTGAAGCAAACTATGGGCAAAAGGTCCCTCAGGCAATTTACACCAGAGCAGAATTGGGCATCGCTCAGAAATTCTCTGGTGCTATCTCCAGCCACTTTAAGTTCACATGTGGTGCCACCAAAGGGAATATTTAGCTGGGGAGATATTTTGTGCCTCCCCCTCTCTTACCTGCCCCCTATCTCCTGGCTGATGGCATTTTTCTAGCTGCTGGACAAAATCTATAGCAAATCTCTCTGCAGCTACTAAGAACCTTTCAGCAAGTTTCCCTGCCCAGAAAGCAAACATGCTCCACACACTTAGCCAGAACTCTAAGTGTCACATAATCAAGGCACTTCCGCCCAACCCCCTTGAATCCATGCCCTCTCCTGAGCGGAGGACTGCCAAGTGTGCGGAGTTGTACTGCACAGTAACTCAACTGGCTCTAGATCTGGGGTCAGAAATCCATCGGTGTTTAGAATCCAGAGTTTTGATCCTCCTGTTGCAAAGCGTTTGGACTTTGAATAGCTCCATTCAAGGACAAATGGATGCCTGACTTTGGTAGTGGCCTACATGTAATTTTCTGATGTGTTTGCTGTAAATGAGAATCAGTAGGGCCAACCTAACTCATCTTCTCATAGGATGGAATATGAAGCTGCCCTATATGGAGGATACTAAAGGTGCTGACTTCATACTAGAGTGACGGGTATATTAAAGAGTCTAAGGTGGGCTCTGTTCTAACCCAGCATTGAGCATCACTACCGTGCACTCACTTTGTGCTCAAAGGACCTACTTAGCTCCTATAAAAGGGAGAAAATCCCTTCTTTTCTGCATGGAAAGTAATTAATAGAGCTGGGAGGGAAATGGGTTTCTTGTCCTGTGAAAACTTTCAACATTTTTGAATGTGGGGGGCATCTGTCCCAAATCGGGATAAAATGTTGAAATCTTGAAAAATTGTCTGAATGGGGGGAAAAATCAGTTGCTCAGTCAAAACATTTCATTTTGATTTTGAGTGTTTTCTCCTCCTATAATTAGCTTAACTTTTGAAAGGAAAAGTTGTTTCAAACCAGGAAGCCAGAATTTTTTGTGCCCAAAAAGGTTAAAATGAAATACTGTGACAATTTCAAAGTTCTTCCCTGAAATTTCCCATGGGTCACTTTCTGCAAAAGTTTCTCTTTTGCCAAATTGGCATTTTCTGGTTGGAAAAATTCCTGACCAGCCCTAGTAATTTCTAGCTGGTCAGAGTTCACTGGTGGCTGACATAGAAAGCTGATCAAACCTCAGAGAGAGGGGAGGATTTTGCAGGATCAGACTTATAGGCAGGTAGAAGGAAAGGCTATACACCACTACTGTACTGCCTCATCTCCTTAGTGCAAGGATATGCCCCCTCTGCTGTCACTTTGTGAGGGTTAGGGGGTGATACAGATATTATCAGTTGGCCTTTGTCTGGCCCTTAACATCTGAAATACAACAGAAGCTTCTCTGATACCTCTGGGAAGAAAGCCGTATGGTTCTTTCTACCTTTGGGTTGTTCACCTTGTCCTTTAAATCATCTGAGGTCTCCTGCAGAATCTCACAGTGGCCTGACTTTTTCACTTACAATCAGCTTCTGCCTTGCTGGATTTAGACAAAACTGAAAACAAACAGATTCTTCACCACTGTAAACACCCTGTTGTTTAACAGACAATAACCCTCTGGTCTATTCTCCAAAGGAGGCTGTGTAACTTCCAGCCCTTCCTCACCTGCTGGTAACAGGAAGTGGCTATTAACAACATTGATTTCCTTCTTAGCAGTAAGAGATCCCCTGAGGTTCTACTCTGAGGGCTGCGACCCTTAGATGCTCATTAATGAGCTGCCTGTTTTTGCACACAGACCAGGACTTGCATGTATGCAAATGACACCATGCAGCTAGGGGAGGTGGCAGGGCCCAGTCTGCCATCAAAGCCACAGCACAATCAAACTTCAACAAGGTCTGCTCACAGCTTGAAAGAGAGAGCCACTCATCTCCCCACATGTCTGGAACAAAAACCCATCGGTGTTAGTGCAGTTGTGTCTGTTTGTGCACATGGGATTTTCCTGTTCTCTTATCATTGCTCAGCAGCAGGAACCATTTTTTTTTGTACTAGTCATGAAGCTTTCTCAGCATTCCACTGCCAAGTGGCTTGACTCATCTTGCAGCGTAACTCTCAAAATTCTTCCAGTGTGCAAGTTAAATTGGCTCCCCATTCTCTGTGTGCTGCCAGCACATTGATCAATGCTCACTTACAAATGAGTGTTACTGGGCCCAACTTATCTGAGTGATCAACTCAAGAACCCTTCAGAAACCTTCGTGGTGGGAACACCCAGTCGGCTGCTGGTGCCAATCAGGCCCAAGGAAATGGTTTTTCTTTGTCATGCCTCTCTGGTCTGTAAAGCTGGCTCTCTAACTATTCTCTGTCATTAACCCTTGTGTTTCGATGGAAAACATTCTGAGCCATTCACATGCCCAACAGCTTCCCTGAGACTCTTCCCAACTGAAAAAGTTACATTAGTTACAATATTAAATCAATTAATCTAGAGCTACTTAGGAGCTTCATGGTAGTCACTATGTGGCCGGGCATGGTCCCCTCTGAACGTCACAGTGAGACTGCGAAGAGAAGATGTAACCTCTTGCCCTCATAGCACAAGTCACGACTGCACAGAATTGCTGGAAGTGTAGGGTCAATAGAACCCAGTTCTAGTTCCACCCAGTAGAGAGCATGTGCCTCCACACACTAGTTACTTCATTACAGGGCTCCTAGAAAAATGGAAGTCGCATGAATTGGTGCACCATCTTTTGCCCTGAAAGATCCTTTATAGACCTATTCTTACCTTGCAGCCACCTCTGGGGTGAAAGATGGCATGCAGCAATACTGCACAGAATTTCAGGCCAGGAAATTAAGAATACTGTGTCCGTTTCTCACTGCAGCGGGGACTTGGGCAACTGCATGAGCTGGAAATTGTCTGGAGTTGGAGCTACCATACCTGTGAACAGTTCTGTGACATTTTTAATGACCATTTATGGTCAGGACTTTGGTTTTACACCTCAAGCTACACAGTGCAAGGATTACCATTCCATTTTTTAAATGGAGAATCTGTAATACCCCTGCTACCCTCATAGGCTTGACAGACCATAGTAATTTTCTATCTTCTTTCTTACCTTACACAGAGATGGAGAAATTTGTGCCCTGCTAACATGCAGAGGGCTACAAGAAGATTTGCTCACATTCAAACTCTTCTAAGAAGTGATGTTTTGTGCAGGGTTTTTTGTGAGGGAGGGCTTAGAGTTGGCAGAATCTTCACCTCCACTGTCTCTAAATTAAGCATGAAATAGCCACTTGGTTGCCTCCATTTTCCATATTGGTATCACCTACTCGGACTATGCTTCTATAAGATGGCTTAACTGTAGGTCTTTCATTAGCCTTTTTGTATCCCTCTAAAAATTACACCAACCATACTGGCCAATTGTGATGCATTTCAGTCTTTGATCCAAATGCCTTGCCCCTGTTTTGGGTTCTGATTAAATCCTATGCAGTAACTTAACATAGCTTAACGTTTCTCTGTTTTGGGGAAGAATGTAAACTGAGTATCTAGTATCCCATTAGCCAGAACTCTATGAAAAGAAAACAACCCTATGACACGCATCAAGCTTTTCATGTGCTGCAGTCCATCAGCCAACGCTTGCATTTCATTCTGTGGCATACCTAGCTAGAGGAGCACTGTATGTTTTATTAGTCTTTTGATTAGATTCACACACTTTACTACTAGCAAGAAAAAGGCTAAGAAAATGTGTTTTCTCCTGGCCACATGTTCCATGATAGAGTCTGGAATATAGAAACACTTCAATAATTTCTGTGACCATTCACCAGAGATTTAATAGACCAAAAAGAGGAAAGTAACAAACTCACAAGTGTAAAGTAAGAGATTCACCAAGCAAAGAAAAGAGTTTGTTAGATATTGCAACCACATGCGGTATTTGTGGGGGAACATATGATAATAAGTTTATGTATCCTTGTGGGCCAGGGTTAGTATGTATGACTGTGATGTACTTCATGAGAGTGGGTTACCACAGCTCCTTCAGGAACTGAAATGGGGATGGACGAGTATGATTAAGGTGATCATTCACTTTGTAAACAATTCTAGAGAGGTACAAGCCTTTGGTACCTCTCTGGAATTGTTTGCTTATACCAGGGGTGGCCCACCTGTGGCTCCAGAGCCACATGCTGCTCTTCAGAAGTTAATACGTGGCTCCGTGTATAGGCACCAACTCTGGGGCTGGAGCTACGGGCGCCAACTTTTGAATGTGTCGGGGGTGCTCACTGCTCAACACGGGCTCTGCCCCCACTCCATCCCTTCCTGCTCCCCCCACCCCAACTTCCTGCATGCCACAAAACAGCTGATCGGGAGATGTGGGGAGGGAGGGGGAGGCACTGATCAGTGGGGCTGCCAGTGGGAGGGAGGTGCTGGGAGCCAGGGGGAGAGAGGGAGCTGATGGGGTGACTGCTGACATATTACTGTGGCTGTTTTGGCAATGTACATTGGTAAATTCTGGCTCCTTCTCCGGCTCAGGTAGGCCACCCCTGGCTTATCCTGATTCAAACTGACTTTCCGGAGACTGGGGTGGAAAGGGCTTTTGGCTTTCCATGTTTGAACTGGCTCAGAGGCTTGCTTTTTTCCTCTGATCCAGAATATGAACTGTCTCTGGGGAGCGGAGGCAGCCCTGGTGGAAGGTGCTCTCTACATATCACAGAAGGGGCTCTTAGAGCCTCTTTGTATCAGTTTCCTTCCTTTGCACTATAACCTAGTAGGAAGCAATCACCAAGAGAGTTCAAAGGAAACGGCTGTATGTGTGAATGGACCGTAACACAGCGTCTGATCCTTCCTACAGGTTATTCTTGCCTCCTTTCCCCGTTCTTCCACCGCCAGACATTCTACGGAATCCTATAGCAGAGACAGAATTCTCCATGACACTCCATGGGATGGTCTGAGAAGCATTCATTTTTAATTAAATTTTATAGGGCTTTTCCACCGGGATAAATAGCCATGACTCTCAAATCACCAGTCAGGTACCATGTTACACACTGCTATTTAATCCTTTGGGGCTTGATAAAGCAGCAGCTAGAAGAAAGCTCTGAATATCTGGTTTGGCTTTTCCATCCTATCTAAGCATCAGCCGCCTGAGATTGTTCTGGGTGGATGGTTTCTTGGCAATCCGTTCACTCACATTTAGAATGGGATGCTGTAACTGGTGCTTAGACTCTACAACAGATGTAAGTAATTAGCAGAGTCCTCCGTGCAGTGACGGTCTTGCTGTCCGCGTGAAATTCAAACCAGGATCCTCACAGCATACAGGAGACGTGGCAGCCAAATGGGGCCTGATTCCCCCAAGTCCAGGCAGTGGGAGGTTTGTTCATCTGGTCTCAGCTAGGTCACATTTATGTGTGAACTGGCTGCAAATGATTGAGGGCCCAATTCTGCATGCCTTACTCAGGCTAAATCCAAACTCCGCTCAGTAATTCTGCCCACTGCTGAGCTGATATTTTAAAAAGCATGATGTGCTAGATGTAATCCCTTACTCACAATGGCAACCTTCCTTGTTCTGATTTCAGTGCAAGGTGCTAAATGCCTGAGAGAGGACTGCAGAATAGGGCTGTGCATTTGTAACACTGTAATTGTTCAGTGTATGTCACACACCCTCCCTCTACTGGCTGCTCCACTTAAGAAAATAGGAGCCAACTCTAGCTACTAACTAATGAATGTATTGCTTGAGTTCCAGTGATAGAGGTGCAGGCTTTCAGTGCTGCAAGTGCCAGATTCAGTACCTGCTAACGACCTGTGCTTCCTTTGTTACTAGGGAGATGAGCCTTTTAACCAGCTTAGCCCCTTGTAGTAGTAATTCTTGCATTTGTGTAGCACATTTTAGCCTGTGAATCACACCGGGCTTTACAAGTGTTCTTTAATTAAGCAGCAGCTGGTAAAGCTGATATGAGAAGTAGTAGTACTAACCCATAATACAGGGAAGTAAATTGAGGCAGCGAGCACAGAAGGGATTTTCACACAGTCAGTGGCAGAGCTGGAAACCAAGAATATCTGAAAACCCAGGAGTCTTGATCACCAGTCTGCTGCTCCAGCCAAATGTCAGCTCATCTAGATACTCGTGTATTTAATTAATATAGGGGCACAATAACTTGGTTTCAGTGGTATAACTTCCTGGTTGGTTGTCCAATTAGTCAGTGGGATTAAAGACCTGTCAGTTGTAAGCAACCTATAGAAACTTTCACACAGTAGAAGAGCATTTGTATTTTATGTTAAGGTGGCTTAGCTATGAAGCGATTCCAATAAAAGCTCCATTAACCTCTCTGCTTGTCGTATATACGAGCTGGAATGATTTCAGTGCCACGAGTAGAAATAAAGAAATCTGATCTTCATTTTTCAAGCAATTAAACTTTGTAAAATAAACTATATGCATTTCATTAAGGAAATGGATTCATCAGCACTGGGAATGCCACTTATGAATATTTCCTTGTAATGGAAATATGCACATGTTGACAGAATAAGCTATTAGAAATATATTTACAAACAGCTATTAAAAGGTCCATGTATCTTTGTCTATCTCTTTTTTTTTTAATGGCATTTGGTTAAGTAGTTTGACAATCTCACCTGACTAGCTTTCCACAAAGGAGGGAGAACCTTGCTAAATTTATTCTTACCTTAGAGAGATACTATGAGAAGGGGAAGACCACGTTTCTGAGGTTATCATCTATCAGTCACTGGAACATCTGAAAGCCAGTATCTGCAGTGTGTGATATTTTGCTGTTCTTGTCTGTGTGAAATTCATCCAAATGTAGAGGGCCAGCCTAAAACCTATGCACTCTTTACCTATGCTTATTTGTGCATCTCTTCCATGGAAATCCCTGAACCTGATCCCTTTCCACTCAAACTGGCTTTAATGGAGACCAGTGTAAGTGAGAGGAGAGTCATAAGAATGGCTCTATTGGGTCAGACCAAAGGTTCATCTAGCCCAGTATCCTGTCTCTGGACAGTGGCCAGTGCCAGGTGCCCCAGAGGGAATGAACAGAACAGGTAATCAAGTGATCCATCCCCTTTTGCCCATTCCCAGCTTCTGGCGCAAACAAGCTAGGGACACCATCCCTCCCCATCCTGGCTAATAGCCATTGATGGACCTATCCTCCGTGAACTTATCTAGTTCCTTTTTAACCCTGTTATGGTCTTGGGCTTCACAACATCCTCTGGCAAGGAGTTCCACAGGTTGACTATGAACTGTGTGAAAAAATACTTTTTTGTGTTAAACCTGCTGCCTATTTCATTTGGTGACACCTAGTTCTTGTGTTATGAGGAGAAAACAACACTTCCTTTTCTACTTTCTCTATACCAGTCATGATTTTATAGACCTCAATCATATCAGTCAGACCAATTAATGGGATTTTTGACTGCAGGATTAGGACTAAATTTTGTTCTTGATTACACTGTACAACATAGGCATGATTCAGAGGGAGTTACTCTGGATTTACTTTGGTATAAACGAAAGCAGTCTCGCTAGCTAAGGCAGGACGAGGAAACCCAAGTGCCATCTTTCAAATGTGTCATGTAAGAATTGTGATAAATCTAAGAGTGGCAAGGGCTACCTAAGTATCTAGATAGAACACGATGTAAAATATTTAATGAGATGATTGCTTGGAAGTCAGGATTTTTGGGTTGTCCTTGTGATAGTGTTGCTGTCCTGCTGTGTGACCTCGAGCATGCCACTTCACACATCTGAGTCACAGATATAACAGCATTTGCCTATGAAACAGATGGAACCGGTCCAAGGTAATGCTATTCTAGGAGATGCCGTTAACTGTTTGCCAAGTGCTTTGAGATCCAGGGCTGAATAGTACTATAGCAGCACAAAGCAATTACAATTGTTGTAGCCTTTTTCTGCCTTCCCAAATGCTTTACCTCCCTGAAGTAATGTTGGCCTGCCTCTAGCAGATGCTTTCTCATTTTTCTCTTTGGCTAGACACCATGTGGAAAGTTCCATGTGTTACTTGCATTTGATTGCAGCAGCGTCTGCTGATTCATGACAAAACTACTGAGAGTGGGGAAGGAACAGCTTTAGTCTGTGCACTCCTTTGTTGATGGACTCATCCATTTTGATCTTCTAGGACATGTCCATTAGGCTAATTTTCTAGAACAAGTTCGTTCGTTCTTTCTCTCTCTCTCTCTCTCTCTCTGTGTGTGTGTGTTTCTCTCCATTATGGTGCCAATTTAGCAAAACAGTTAAGCATGTACTTAAGTCAGTCCCTACTGAGCAAATAACTTCAGCACCTGCTTGAAGTCAATGGGACCTAAGCACCCATGCTTACGTTTAAGCACATCTTTAAGTGCTTTGCAAAACCTCTGTCAAGGTTTTGAACATAGCCTGGAGATATAAGAAGATTTAGAGGGACAATTAATTTCATTCAGAATAGTATCTTCAATTAATCTAGATTTTTATTTGCAGATATATTTCTCCAATCACCAGCCAGCTGTGCAGATGGGCAACAATTAAACTAATCAATGAATTAATACTTTAATTTGAATTAATCAAATTTTATTGAATGTTGTTAACCAGCTGTACCAGGGAGTAAATTCTGATGATAAAAATGTAGGACCATGATCTGCTGGCACTGAAGTCCTTGTAGATTTGTCAGCTACTGAGCTAGTATTGATAGATCATAAAGCCACAAGGATCACTAGATCGTCTAGGCTGACCTCCTGCATGACACAGGCCATAGAATTTCACCCAATGATTTCTATATTTAGCCCAATAACATATAGTTGAACTAATAAGGACACCACATCCAATAGGGTTTGGTTCCTGATCCTTCATTATGTCCATCCTAGACCTCTATTATTTGACCTGTGTAAGTTACAGCAGCCGTGTTTCAATGGATTCATTTAAAAAAATCATTTAGGCCCCAAACTTGAAAACACCTATGAACATGCTTTGACTTCACTAGGACTACCAATGTGCTTAAAGTGAAGCACATACGTGTGTGTGCAAGATTGGGACCTTACCTAATCCAGTGAGGCTGAAATTTGCACTTCTGTAGATGACTCAGACAATCTCCACCTTGCAAGTATAAGTCTTAAAATCCTTTGTCTCTCTGTGCAGAGATGAATTTCACTCACCGAGTCTATGAAGCTGGAACTCGGTAGGAGGAATGGGGCACTCCATCTGTCGTTAGCTCCACATGGAACAAGGCAGAATGCTTTTGTGGAGTCATTGCCTGAGACTCAATAAGGAGCCCTCCAATCCCATTTTCTAAGAGGAAAGGGCTGATGATTGGAAGTGAATCCTTGGCTCCCACAGTATCTATAGATAACTCCTTCACCATTTTCAAATCTCTTCCTCCCTCTGTTTCAGTCATGTGTGTCTTGGAACTGTTCTAACTAGCACAACAGTGACTGAAAAATCCTTAGGCAAATCCCATGAGCTGGCCACGGCCACTGATTCTGATGCTTTAACTGCTATTTGAATGTGTTGCTAGATAGAATGCAGTGGAAGGGATTGGTTTTGGGGTTCAGAATCAGAGGGGTAGCCGTGTTAGTCTGGAATTGCAGAAGTGACAAAGAGTCCTGTGGCGCCTTAAAGACTAACTAAAGTATTAGAGCATAAGCTTTCGTGGGCTAGTACCCACTTTGTCGGATGCATGCAGCGGAAGTATCCAGGGGCAGGTATAAATAGGTAGGCAAGAACCAGGTGGGAGACAACAGGGTTAGTCCAATGAGGCTGAACCAGCTTATCTCTAATCAGGGAGGGTGAAATGTTCCTCTAGCAGCTGAAGTGGAGGTGTGAATAGTGAGAGAAGAGAAGCTGCTTCTGTAGTTAGCTAGCCACTCCTAATCTTTGTTCAATCCTTGATTGATAGTATCAGATTTGCAAATGAATTGGAGCTCTGCAGTCTCTCTTTGTAGTCTGGACTTGAAGTTTTTTTGCTGCAAAATGCTGACCTTTAAATCTTCTATAGTGTGTCCAGCGAGGTTGAAGTACTCTCCTACAGGTTTTTGTATATTGCCATTCCTGATATCTGATTTGTCCATTTATCCTTTTTCGTAGGGACTGTCCAGTTTGGCCGATGTACATGGCAGAGGGACGTTGCTGGCACATAATGGTGTATATTACATTGGTAGATGTGCAGGTGAATGAAACAGTAATGGTGTGGCTGATCTGTGATGGTGTTGCTGGTGTAGATGTGTGGGCAGAGTTGACATCGAGGTTTGTTGCATGGATTGGTTCCTGAGTTAGAGTTATTATGGCGCAGTGTGCTGTTGCTGGTGAGAATATGCTTGAGGTTGGCAGGTTGTCTGTAGGCCAGGACTGGTCTGCCTCCCAAGGCCTGTGAAAGTGAGGGATTGTTGTCCAGGATGGGTTGTAGATCCCTGATGATGCGTTGGAGAGGCTTTAACTGAGAACTGTAGGTAATGGCCAGTGGTGTTCTGTTTTCTTTCTTGGGCTTGTCTTGCAGCAGCAGGCTTCTGGGTACATGTCTGGCTCTGTTGATCTGTGTCCTTATTTCTTGTGCGGGTATTGTAGTTTTGAGAAAGCTTGGTGGAGATCTTGTAGGTGTTGGTCTCTGTCTGAGGGGTTGGAGCAAATATGATTGTACCTCAGTGCTTGGCTGTAGACAAGGGATCGTGTGGTGTGCCCGGGATGGAAGCTGGTGGCATGAAGGTAGGCATAGCTGTCGGTAGGTTTTCGGTATAGAGTGGTGTTGATGTGGCCGTCATTAATTTGCACTGTGGTGTCCAGGAAGTGGACCTCCCGTGTAGACTGGTCCAGGCTGAGGTGGATGATGGGGTGGAAGCTGTTGAAATCATGGTGGAATTCTTCCAGAGTTTCTTTCCCATGGGTCCAGATGATGATGATGTCATCAATGTAGCGTAGATAGAGGAGGGGCGTGAGTGAATGAGAGCTGAGGAAGCGTTGTTCCAGGTCAGCCATAAAAATGTTGGCATACTGTGGGACCATGCGGGTGCCCATAGCGGTGCCGCTGGTCTGGAGGTATATATTGTCACCAAATTGGAAATAACTGTGTGTGAGGATAAAGTCAGAGTTTAGCAACCACTTGTGCTGTGGCATCATCAGGGATACTATTCCTGACAGCTTGTATTCCATCTTTGTGTGGGATGTTTCTGTAGAGAGCCTCTACATTCATGGTGGCTAGGATGGTTTTGGGGTTGGAAGTATTCCTTTGTAACACCATGGCATGCACTATGACTGGGAGAAACCAACCATTGTGACATTTAAAAATAAAACTTTGCGAAAGTTGATCCTTTTTATTTTTTACAACTTTTGTGAAACCTGCCTTCTCATTAAATCACACAGTGATTGCATGTTCTGCTGTGCTTCCGCACAGCTCTCTTCGGATGGGCTGGAACTTGGTATTGGAGGATATAAACCGTCTGTGTTTTGTTTAGAAACAGTGAGACAGCTAGAGAAAAGGCTCCGCACAAAGCAATCTGTTATCTGGGTAACAATCAGCAGGCAGAGTTTGTTAAAATGGTGCTTTAGGAATTTATAGGTACGGAGAGGAGGACTTGGGAGATAACTGGATGGGAAAAAGAAGCCTCCAGTTCCATTCATACAAGAGCACAAGCATCTATTGAGCCAGAAGTCTTTTTGTGTAAGAAAATATAAATCCATGAATGAAAGCTGCTGAGGAGACTGGTGAATAGAGTCTCAAGCATTTTCCAATGCCTAGTCCATCAGCTTGTCATAGTAGTAAGAAAACCCAGGCCTTAGTGAAATGTTTAGCACTCTAATAGGTAGATACTGTCCTATTTAATCCAAGGGTACCTAATATCTGTACTGATACATTTACCTTCACTGTATTATTCAGCCACTAAATTTCTCTCATGCTGTGTGGAGTTCCAGGAAGTGTATGGCCGCTGGTGAACAAAGGAGACTAAGCTAGAACTCAGAGTGTCGAAACCTATTTGTTTGTGTCAGTTGTTGCTGATTTTTTTAGTAAATATTTCATGTTTTTAATCTACAGGGAGGTCTGTGAGATACTGCCATGATACATGGAAACAGAGCAGAGATGCTTTAAAAAAAAACAAAACCCCAAAACCCTCCTTTAAAGTTAATTAAAGGAGCAAGTCTCCCTCCAAACAAGTGAGATTTTTGCATGGCATATGTATGTGTGCACACCTGGTCTTGAAGAAGACTTCTGGAAATGCAAGTTTCCTCCTAAGTGTGCTTCAGTTGAGAATCTTATTTGTAAGGAAAATCATCTTTGAGAGCAAGATTTTTTTTTTCTCTGCCAAGCGATTGATTTGGTCCATAAGATGCATCAGATGGTTGCATCTGGTAATATAATTTTGTTTTGTATATAATCAATATGATAAAAAACACAGCGGCCAAGTAGGTTGTTTCTGACTATAGCGGAACGACAAAGGGGCATGCTCCATCTCCATGCTGTGTGTCTCATGAAGCAGAAAAACAATTCAGTCAGACTAAAGGCTGCAGATGAGGCCATATACTCGCGGCAATAAATGCAAATGATTTGAATTCATTTCCCTGGTAAGAGAAGGAGGAAAAAATTAAAGCTGGAGATGTTGCAGATCAAGGAATTCAACTTTAAGCTGGCACAAAATTAATATAAAAGAAAACACTATACTAAAAGGGAAGAAAAGATACCACTAAAATAATCTCTGTGCTAATGAAGAGACCTGCTCTCGGATATTTGTGGTGTTTTTTTGAAGTACCTCTTCATACTATTCCCTCTGCATTCCCATGCACTCCCCCTCCCTGTCCCAATCATGTGCAACAACATCGGGCCTAACTGCAATCAGTCTGCTGAGAACAGCTTGTAAATATTTGGATGTTCATTGGCCCATGAGAATAAATCGTCCTCCCTTAGCATCAAACAGTGTCTTTGCCAGTTCCTTTGTTAGGTAACAAATGGTTCCTTTTTTCTGAAGCACATTCATGTTTGCGTTGTTTTGTTAATGAGTTATGACATTTCTTTTCTCTCCTGTTTGGTGGGAGAAGTGGCCCTGGCTTGTTTGTTCATCAAGAAACAAAAAATAATAATAATTTTATTCTTTTAATGAAAAGAGAGACAGGAGCTCACCAGTGCAGAATACAAACCTAACTGGATTCTCTTATGAAACATTTATTGCAGTGAAGCCCCTAAAGCCTGCTGACTTTCTGTTGTAAGTTGTGGTGTTCTGGACCATTTATAGCAAAACTGCTATTTGCTGTAGCAGAACTGGACCGTTGATAGCAGAGCTCTTCAGGACAGGGTTTGTTTTTTTTTTTAAATGTGCATACACAGTACCTATCACAACGGTGTCCTGGTCCATAAATGTGGCCTCCGGGTGCTACCGCAATACACATAATGAGGAAGAGCACTGTAGAAATGTTTTTAAATAAGGATTTTACACTGAATGGATTTTTTTCTTCTAGCCTCCATAAAACTTTTTTATTGTCAATTTTAATTTAAATTACTTGTACATTTAAATCATGGTGATATTCTGTGGGTTTTTATCACGGATTCTAGTAGATCAAGGAAGGAGGAATATGTGCTCCTCTAGAATACTATAGTAGTCATTGTATATGACAGGAACAGTGGCCTTTTAAACAAGGCCTTAGAATGGGATTTGAGAGCTGGGTTCCATTCAGACCTGTGTGACAACTTAATCTTTCTGTAGTGCCCCAGTTCTGTCGCTAAAATTGGTATGACAATCTTTCTTTTGTCTTATCTATTCCTTATGCCATCTTTATTCAGTTTATAATCTAAAGCACCAGTTCACTAGGCCATCCCTATTCAGCAAAGCACACAAACACATGCTTAATTCTAAGTACATACTTAAGTGCTATTGAATTTAATGGAATTTAAGCAGATCCTTGAAGTTAAAATATGATCAAGTGCTTTTGTCTAAATATGGATGGACTGCTCACTCAGGGGCTTAGCCTATAAGCTCTTTAGGACATATACTACTTACTATCTTTTACTATGTATATGCACAGCAGCTAGCAAAATGGGGGGCCCAGTTTTTCTTGAGGCCACTAGAGGCTTTTGAAATACAGATAAGTAATAACACTCTAATGCAAACTGATGATCAACAGTGGTCCAAACCACTGAACTGTAGTAGTTTGAAATGTTAGTGAAGAATACTGTGGTGCACAGATCCTACAATGATGTCTACCATAAATACCTATAAATACATGTATCAGAGGGGTAGCCATGTTAGTCCTGATCTACAAAAGTGACAAGTCCTGTGGCACCTTATAGACTAACGGATGTATTGGAGCATAAGCTTGCTTTTGTGGGTGAATACCCACTTCGTTACATGCATCTGACAAAGTGGGTATTTGCCCATGAAAGCTTATGCTTCAATACATCCATTAGTCTATAAGGTGCCACAGCACTCTTTGTCACTTGCATAAATACATGAATGCTGTAATTTTGTGTAAGTGCATAGAGATTGTTTTAGATTAGATATTTACATTTAAAGGAATCTAGTTTTGTCTGTACTGTTGTATGGGCTAAATCTTGCCCCATGATCTAAAGGCTGTGGAATGGGGACACATACGATCTATGTTCTCAAAGCAGTTTTAATCGGTGCTTTTTATTCTGGCTCCACCTACAGCCCTACTCAGCAGAGAAGAGATCTGAACATGGTGGTGAGGTTGAGAGGGGCTATGCGCATGGGTTCTGTGGCTGCTGAGGTAGGGGTCTACTGTGGGTCCACATGAATGCGGAAAGAATCTTCAGAACACTTACACTGAAGTGACACCTTTCCAGGCAACTCTGCTAGATTATCATGGTACATCTCAGCTGCACCATCCAGAAAAAAATGTTCTCTACTTTTCCTGCAATGACCTCTGCTCCCTAATAAAAAATAAAAGTGAATGCCAGCCTCTTGAAACCCCATTGCACCAATGTCTTCTAATGTGACTGATGGCCCAAGGCGGGGGGTCACAGACACTTAAGTTCAATTACATGGGAACTGTTTTATGGGAAATAGGCAGTGGTATGAAGGCCATAGCCTGAGTTTCAGGAAGGAAGACATATTGCAGGCAGGCAGCCATCTACCAGTGGCAAAAGCATTAAGTACCAGTACGTGTAACAGTGCTTGGTAATCTCTTATGCAGAAGTCACTCATCATCGTAGCTACTGTGTAAACTGGAATTATAACACTGAACAAATATGATTTATGCTTTGTTTTCAGGACCACTTATGAAAATTCAGAATGATTCAAACCCTGAAAATGCCAAGGGAAATGGAAGGCTGGAAATATTCCTGTGCCAGGATCATTTGGGAATTTGAGAAGTTCATCAGATGTTGGCAAAATTATTTCTTTGGTTTCCTCCATTGCCAATCAAAACTTCCCCCCGCCCCCCAGCTCTGTCTGTAGCCCAAACAACATCAAGTCATGCAAAAGAAATATCTAAGCATTTATAATTGGAAGCGGTCTTTTTTCTTTGTCTGGGCTGGTATATTCAGTGGGTTGGGTTGCAGTGCCAACAAATATTTGCCAAGGAAAACTTTCTTATTTAAACCTTCAGCTTATCCAAATAATGAGGGAAGAGCTGGAAATAGGCCTTGGCAGAGTTGGAGGATTTCAGAATACACTGCTCCTTTCTATTTTGATCTAGTTCATCCTTATCACTTGGATTGAAATAGGTGGCTGGTCTGCTTACCCATATGACCAACAGGGCGCATAGCTGTATAGCATGTGGAGGAGTTTATAATGTCAGTCACGGTGTCAGTATAATGGCATTTGTAGCTGGACATTTTTAGTTCATTTTTTCTGCCATTGCCTCATTCAAAATTTTGGCCCCTTATTAATCTGGGGCCAAATTCCACCACCAGCACTCATGCTGAGTTGTGCTTTTTACTCCACGAGAAGTGCTACCAAGGCCATATATTCTCAGCAAGGCACGAGAGGAATCCCTTCTTGGTAGAATCAGGGGCTCAGCCATGATGCCTGGATAATTCAGGAACTTGATAGTGAGGTACAGAATGGATGGGGATGAGATCCTCAGCTGATATAAAGGACTTGAACAAAACTACATTGATTTATGCCAGTCGAGAGTCTGGTCCTTCATGTAGCTAGTTTTAACATGGTAGCTAGTTTTAATCCGTCCCAGGTCGGCAGCGATTGAAAGCTAATGGGGGTGGGGTGCGGACTGATTCCATATTGATAAGATGAGCGTGTGACAGGAAAAGTTTGGGCAATGCACACAAGAAGCAGCATGTGTCGTGGTGAATGTGAGATGAGCTGCAGAGGGGAAGGCAGGGAGCATGGATCACACCTCCCCCAGGGGCACTTCTATCTCTGGGTGCCCCCCACCTCCAGTTCCATTATATCTTTCTCTATCACTTGTGAGGAAAAGAGAGGCAAGCAAGCTGCATGGATAGCGCTCCAAAGGGATGAATTTTTTTTAACTTCATTGCTGTTGCTTTCATCTCTAGGCTCTTCAGACAGGGAATGTTTAATTGGGGTCCTGGTGAAATAAAATGTGAAAATATATTGAAAGGCAGCCTTTTTTCCTCTGTTGTGACGTTAATCCCCCAACATCCATGGGCCCCTTGCCAGCTATTGAACCAAAGAAAGGAGCTGGAGGAGGTCCCCCTTTTGTACATCTGGCTGTAGTGAGAAAACTCCATAGATAGCCTTATCATACAGAATCCAATACATCAATTAGAGCTGACAGATCTTTCCGCAATAATCACTTACACACACACACAAAATAAGTTTCCCTCTGTGATTTGTCTTTCTGACTCAGAGCAGACGTCTCTGTAACTGTGGGGTAGAAAGGGAAAGGGGAACATTTGTTCATGCACAAAAGCTTTGGGAGTACTGTCTGATGTGCAGCATGTAGTGAGAAGGTGCATTGTTAAGTCTCATTTTACGCGCGTGCACACACGAGAATCTGAGGCGTGGAGGATGGATGGACACATTGACTAGAAGCAGCCCCACTAAATTACTGTTTGAAAAAAAGTATGATGCTCTCACAAATAAATAAATTTCAATAAATCTATATTCTTAATAGCTTTTATCAGGATTTGTACAAAAAAACCCTTAAATCCTTACCTTATCCCCTCTTTTCTGAGCTTGGCTGGGCTCCCTCAGGAGAATGGAGTTTCTTTTAAACTTCCATGTTTGTATTTGATTATGAATGTCCCCCCATGCTTCCTGCCCCTCACAAAGAAACTCCTAAGCAAGGATGAAAATCCAGCAAAAGAATATGAAATGATATGCAGATTTGAGGCACTGCGTTCCTCAGTTCCTTACAAAATGCTTTATAAAACTCTCAGCAGAAAGATTAACAATAATATACCCACCAAAAAAAGGATTTCCAGCTCTTTTTTCCTCCTTCCATTATGCAGTGAAAAATCCTGATCTTTGAACTACTGTGGGAGAAAAGATGAAATTAGGGTTTCACAAAGCTTGTGTTGTATTTTTATTAAAATGCACTAGATAAAGGATCATTAAAGGAGATAATACTACAGGATAAAAAACCAGACAGTCTTGACAATATGCTCCACAACTTGTTTTCATTAGGACAGTAGGTCTGAAATGATTTCTTTGAGGATAATGCTAAAGATGCCCAGGGATGGCTGTCAATAACATACATAGTGTGCACTTTTATCCTTAAAGTAGTCTGCTAATAACAGTGACCATCTTTCAGACATGGCAATACAAATGATATGGTGTATGGTTAGTCTGAGAGGTGCCCACACCGTGTGCTGGAGATAGCACATAAAAGCAAAAGGCCTCACTTTTTTTATCTGGTCATGTTATGGATGAGCTAAAAAACCTAAACCCCAGATTTAAATTTGTCTCACTTTTTGAAGAAGTTCACTTTAGCAAGACATTCAGAAATGCTCATGTGAACTTTGAGCCACATTTTCAAAAGCGCACCGGTCACTGACTGCACGCTGGGTGCTGAGCTTTCAACAGTGTAGTATAAGACAATGGGACCTGCCAGCCACTGAGATTTCTGCAAATCTGCCCCCAACTGTAAGTTCTGGCAACTTAACAACCTGGTTCTAAGACTCAAAGAATGTACTGTGACAAAGCTCCAAGTCTGTACTTGTGGGTTCTGCGCTTCCTGGCAGATTTAGGGGCCTCAGAAACTCATCTAGGCCCCAGAGTGACCTCCCTTTCTCAGTATAATTGGCAAGAGTCACCACCTAGTGAGTTGCCTTCATCACAGGCCAGTATGGAAGATGGAAAAAGGGGGGAGCCCGGGCCCGCCCTCTACTCCGGACTCCAGCTCAGGGACCCTAATAGTATCAGCTAAGATGGCTGACCTTTTAGGCACAAAACACAATACAATTCCCTGGGCTACTTCCCCACAGCAGTCCCTGCTTCTTCAAACTCCACTTCACCCTTACCTCAGGGCCTCCTTCCTTCTGTATGATATGTTGTCCTACACTCAGTCTCACCAACAGCATAACTTCCTTCCACAGCTCCTGACACCCACACCCACCTGACTAACTGGGAGGTTTTTATCTGGTTTCAGCCAGTCCCTGACTGGCTTCAGGTGTCCCAATTAGGCTAGCTGTTTCTACTCCTTTCTAGAAGGTTCTTAATTGGCCCCAGGTGTCTTGATTGGCCTGGAGTAGCCTTTGTTTGGCTATCCAGGGAACAAGGACCTGCACATCCTGAGACTAATATACCTGCCTTCCAGCACTCTCCTATATCCTTCTGGTCTGACTCCGTCACAGTACCCTGTGATGGTAATGCTTGCAGGCAAGAGTGATTCTGTTTAGATTGTAAGCTCTTTGGAACAAAGACTACCATCATTTATTATGTGTATGTACACCTCACTTAGCATGGTGAGGCCTCTAGATGCTATTGAACAAAAATAATGAATAGTGATTCAGGAAGGAGAACCCCACTGCCATTCATGACAATTCAGCTTCGACCCGCAAGAGCAAGCAAATCAGAGTTGAGTGGGTGAATCCAAGATTTACAGGGTCAGCCCAAGCCCACAGTAACAGAGGAAGGGAGATAATCTGAGACCAAAGAGCACACCAGACATCCATGGTGCCAGTCCAGATTTTCAGGCTGAACTCTGAATATCTTTAGAGACTTCTATGAATAGGAACTTTTAATTTAACTTTGGGTAAAATCATAACAAGGAGAGAAGGATTATTTCACCCCACCTGTGCCTGCTGCCCATTGATGGCAAACCAGGATTGCTCATATGAGGGCAGGATTTGACCCCTAGAGATTATTAAGATGCACATTCTTAGAAGAGCATTTACTCTAGCCTGTCCTGCTCTTTCATGTGGAGGGCTATGTAGAGACTCCTCATCAATCTAGTGGATGATTGACACAATGGCCTGTAATAGCTCATTCTGTTCAGTTACAGTCCATTGAATGAATGCATAGTCCACTGGATGAATGCATAGCCCATCCCTGCTCTGTAAGCCATGTACTCAAAGCCTTCTGAAGTTCTCTGCCTCTAATTGAAACAAAATCAAACCATTGTTTTAAATTTCCTTCCAAGAGCCATAGTTTGTGCAGTTGTTTTAGAGTGAACACAGCAAAAAGCAGCCTAGAGGCACTTGATGATTCAGGGGCAATTGGTAATTGAATACAGAGTCTGTTGGCAAAGATTTCAAAAGTGACTACTGATTTAGGTTTAAGACTAGCAGCCATGTTAGTCTGTATCCATAAAGAAAACGGGGAATACTTGTCACACCTTAGAGACTAATCAGTTTATTTCAGCATATTTAGTTTATTAACCAGTTTTATTTTTTATTAACAAGTTTTTATTTCAGTTTATGCTGAAATAAACTGGTTAGTCTCTAAGGTGCCACAAGTATTCCTTGTTTTCTTTACTGATTTAGGGTTGTGTGTTTTTCCTCATAAGCCCTAAAAGGGGCTTGATTTTCAAAGTGTTGAGCACCTGCCTTCTGGGACTATGGCCCCTTTGGAATTTGAACGGAAATATGCAGCCCCAGAAATGTCAATTACAAGGATGCAGCAGGATATTTCTGGAAAGAGTTATACAGGCCTTTGTGACGTTTAGACATAGAATGGTCGCATTACTGGAACATTTTGGATCCGTGAATGAGGTGGATGTGTCTGTAATTGCGCTGAAATTTGGCATGCTGCTTGTTTTACTGTCATTTCGATATTTAACCAACCTGGAAGCTACTCTGCTTGGGTCTGCTCAGATTGCAGGGCAATACTAGTCACTGAGTATTAATGCAGTAAAGCTGCAAAGATGATGATGATGAGCCGTAATATGTTTTAGGCACAAATAGTTTTGTGCAGCAGGTCTAAATATCTTATACATGCTTCTGTGGAAAAGGATCGGCAAAGCAAAAATGTAATTAGTATTCTGCATGTTAAGAGAATTAAAGAAGGCAGGCTGAATTTTATTCCACCCTCATTGCCCCGTTGAAGTCCATGTATTGCAAGGTCAGAAGTAAAGCAAATTTCAGGCTTAGATATGTACAGTACCAGTAATGATGATAGGTGGAGATGCTTTGGCCTGAAGATAATGAACCAGATCCTCAGCTGATGTAAATCAGTGTTGCTGCACTGATATCAATAGAGTGTAGCTGATTTACACCAGCTGATGATCTGGCCCAGTATTGTTGATCCAGGCCACTCAAGACTCCATGGTCACTCATCACCTCACAGCCACAGTGGCTTCTCCAACTTGCATCCTCCTGCTCCGGGAGCACAAAGTTCGGTCACTTCTGCATCTCTGCTCTTAATCCTATTACAGCAGGACTTGGAGGCTCCAGCCAAGACTGGGCCCCAATGTGCTAGGCGTGGTACAAGCACGTGGTAAGAAACAATGTGCCTGCCTTCTCCCTCCACCCCACGCCCCAAGAAATTATAGTCTAATTAGACAAGGCATATGGGGAAACAGAAGCACATGGAAATGAAGTGACGTGCCTAAGAGAACATCCACAACACAGCAACAGAGTGAGTTCTAGACCTCAAGTTCCTGATGTCCAGGCCAGTGTTCCATCCACTCCACCCCAATGGCTTCAGCTGATCATCAATATTAGTAATATCAGACCAATGACACACATAAGAAGAGTCATTCTGGGTCAAACCAAAAGTCCATCTATCCCAGTATCCTGTCTTCCAACAGTGGCCAATGCCAGGTGCCCCAGAGGGAATGAACAGAAAAGGTAATCACCAAGTGATCCATTCCCAGCTTCTGGCAAACAGAGGCTGGGGACATGATCCATGCGTATCCTGGCTAATAATTCCATCAATGGCTATCCTGCATTAACTTGTCTAGTTCTTTTTTGAACTCTGCTATAGTCTTGGCCTTCACAATAATTTCTGGCAAAGAGTTCCACAGGTTGACTGTGTGTGAAGAAATGCTTTGTTTTGTTTGTTTTAATCCTGCTGCCTATTTAATTTCATTTGGTAGCCCCTAATTCTTGTGTTACGAGAAGGAGTAAAGAACACTTCATTTACTTTCTCCACACCAGTCATGATTTTATAGATCTCTGCCATATCCCTCCTTAATCAACTCTTATCCAAGCTGAGAAGTCCCAGTCTTATTAATCTCTCCTCATATGGGAGCTGTTCCATACCCTGAATCATTTTTGTTTCCCTTTTTGGAACCTTTTCCAATTCCAGTATATCTTTTTTGAGATGGGGCGACCACATCTATATGCAATATTCAAGATATGGGTGTACCATGGATTAATATAGAGGCAGTATATTTTTCTGTCTTATTATCTATCCTTTTCTTAATATTCCCAACTTTCTGGTCACTTTTTTTTTTTTTTTTTACTTTTTTGACTGCTGCTGCACATTGTGTGGATGTTTTCAGACAGTTTTCCAAAATGACTCCAAGATCTCATTCTTGAGTGATGACAACTAATGTAGACCTCATCATTTTATATGTATAGCTGGGATTATGTTTTCCAATGTGCACTACTTTTTATTTCTCAACAGTGAATTTCATCTGCCATTTTGTTGCCCAGTCACCCAGTTTTGTGAGATCCCTTTGTAGATCTTGTGACGGAGTCAGACCAGAAGGATATAAGAGAGTGCTGGAAGGCAGGTATATTAGTCTCAGGATGTGCAGGTCCCTGTTCCCTGGATAAGGAAACAAAGGCTACTCCAAGCCAATCAAGACACCTGGGGCCAATTAAGAACCTTCTAGAAAGGAGTAGAAACAGCTAGCCTAACTGGGACACCTGAAGCCAGTCAGGGACTGGCTGAAACCAGTTAAAAATCTCCCAGTTAGTCAGGTGGGGGTGGGTGTCAGGAGCTGTGGAAGGAGGTTGTGCTGTTGGTGAGACTGAGTGTAGGACAACATATCATACAGAAGGAAGGAGGCCCTGAGGTAAGGGCGAAGTGGAGTTTGAAGAAGCGGGGACTGCTGTGGGGAAGTAGCCCAGGGAATTGTATTGTGTTTTGTGCCTAAAAGGTCAGCCATCTTAGCTGATACTATTAGGGTCCCTGGGCTGGAGTCCGGAGCAGAGGGCGGGCCCGGGCTCCCCCCTTTTTACACCTTCCATACTGGCCTGTGATGAAGGTAACTCACCAGGCGGTGACTCTTGCCAATTATACTGAGAAAGGGAGGTCACTCTGGGGCCTAGATGAGTTTCTGAGGCCCCTAAATCTGTCAGGAAGCGCAGGACCCACAAGTACAAACTTGGAGCTTTGTCACAATCTTCACAGTCTGGCTGGGACTTAACTATCATAAGTAGTTTTGTATCATCTGCAAATTTTGCCACCTCACTGTTTGCCCCTTTTTCCAGATCATTTATGAATATGTTGAATAGTATTGGTCCCAGTACAGACCCCTGGGTGACCACCATTTACGGCTCTTCATGGTGAAAACTGTTTATTCCTACCCTTTTTTTCCCTTTATCTTTTAATCAATTACCGATCCATGAGAGAACCTTCACTCTTATCCCATGACAGCTTATTTTAAGACCCTTTGGCGAGGGACCTTGTCAAAGGCTTTCTGAAAATCTAAGTACACTATGTCCACTGGCTCTCCTGTGTCCATATGCTTGTTGATGCCCCTGAAAGAATTCTAGTAGATTGGTGAGGCATGATTTCCATTTACAAAAACCATGTTGACTCTCTCCAACAAATTATGTTCATCTGTATGTCTGACAATTCTGTTCTTTACTATAGTTTCAACCAGTTTGCCTGGTACTGGAGTCAGGCCTATAGACTTGTAATTGGCAGAATCACCTCTGGAGCCTTTTTAAAATTGGCATCACACTAGGTATCCTCCAGTCATTTGGTAGAGAAGCTGATTTAAATTATGGGTTACAAACCACGGTTAGTAGTTCTGCAATTTCATGTTTGAGTTCTCTCAGAACTTTTGCATGAATGCTCTCTGCTTGTGGTGGCTTTGCTGAGTTGTTTGGATTTTACTCAGTAGAGGGCAGTCACACACATACACACCAGCTTGTTCATTACAGTTTGCTGCTAGACTAGAGCAATAAGAGAGAAGGGAAAACACCAGACTAAGATGTTGTTTCTTCTCTACTCACTTGCCTCTCTCATTAACCTTATTTGTCTAGTCCTCTAATTAACATTTTCGTAAAGACATGGCAGAGTATATGCTCTTAAAATGTCTTTGTAAACATTCTTAGTATGTTGCAAAATTGTTCAATACTTCCCCCTGTCTTCATAACAGGCCTTGTTCTTGAGCTATTTTTAGGTGCCTGATGAGATTGGTTAAAAATGGCACATTATCTGAGCCTTCAATTTTTGATATCTCAACTCAGCACAGAAATTGTTGGCAATTGTGTTTTTTTGACAGTGACAAGGCATTCTGTAACTCAGGAATCATACATTCTGTTCTCCTGTCATTGAACTTAATGAAAACATATTTAGTTTAAAAAATAATCCATGTTAATTTTTCATCTCCCTTCAGATCATAGGGGGAAGAGCAGAATGCTTGCATGTGCCAATATAATAGTGGGAAAGGGGAAAAATGGATGATTTTTTTTCTTTATCGATCTTCCAAAGAGATACTATGAACAAAGAGCAAAATATATGAAAAATTACTTCACAGGCTTCCTTTAAAGAAGAAAAACTACAGGTTACATTCCTATTCTTTCATGCAGTTTCATGTGCATATGTGCACTTGACTATTTGATATTTCCTTTTACTGTCAGAAGTAATAACTGAGTGGAAGCAATCATTTCTAAATAGCTGCCTGCTATTCTCTTATTGTAGTGATTAATGCTGAATAATTATTAGTTCTGAATATTGCATTGGATAGATACGATGCTAGTAGCTAAAAGCTGTCAGAAACTGGCATCAGCACTGGTGAATGAATTCTCCCTAGATGAAGCAGTGCTTGGTTTGCTGAGGAACCTATAGATGGCACTCTTTTCTCTCCCAACGTCAAACAGCTGTGTTAAATCCAAATCAGCTGTGATCTTGGATTCCATTTTCCATGACCCTGGTGCAATGTCCTAAATAGACATGTGGAAGTAAGTGAGAGATTTGCCTGTTTATGAAATTAGCTGAGAACAAAATCCATGTTGTTATCCTTGGGAGGGCAACTATATAGCAAACACTTTTGCTGTTGCATAAGTGTGTGAATGCCCAGAAAAACACTAGAGGAGAAACAGAGTCATGCTATCCAGGCCTTTTAGAGAATATGAAATTCTGAGCGTTGGAAGGATTGAAAGACCTAGGGAAGTGCATGGCGCAGAGAGATTCATGACTCTTGCACACTAAAGCAGGGGAATTTTTATTAAAGAAAGAGAGAGAGAAATCACACATGCATATGCTAAAGCAGCTGATGGATCTCTCTCTCTCTCCCCCCCTCCCCGCATCTTTACAGGCTGTTAGAAGACACTGGTTTGCAAACTACAGCTCAGTGCCTGAGCTGTGGCCAAGGAGTGCTCAGGGCAGCTCGGGAGAAGGGTATATAGGTGGTTTTGAGCCACTTTGCACCTGTGACCCTAACTGTCCAGCATAAATTAGAGCATTCTCCTTCCCCACCAATGCACAAACTGACATGGATACTATAGCCTTCTTTTGGTAAGGGCCAATAGCCAGTTACCCCAGCCCTGCTTGGAGGAAGGTAGAAACAGGGAAGGAGTGATATCTTTCTGAAGCAGGATTTCTTCCCTGGGCTGTTCCTGGGGTGGCACCGCTATATGCCCCCTATTACATAGCCACAATCTAGCCCAAGGAACAGAACCCTGGCAGGCTCATGGCTAATGTTGCTCTAAGGGCTGTGAGAGTAACGGTATGGCCTATTGGCCAGGATCAAAACGTTTTAGAGTGAAGCCCTGGTTAATTTGCAAATGTCCATGACCTTGTGTCTCCAGCAGCAGCAACCCTCCTGTTATAAGTGTGAAGTAGCCTAGAATTATTGTTTACCTGTAAGGGGTTAAGCTAAAGGTAACCTGAGAGGTGGACAACTGACCAATGAGAAATTCCTTAGGAGACAAAGGATTTTAAGTTTTAGGTTTTTTCGGATTTTTTTTTTGTTCACCTTGGCTATGGGATGAACACAGCTATGTGTTTTAAATTTACAAAATTTCATCCCACCGCTACCACCATGTCAGGATTGCCTCCCCACTCTGAACTCTAGGGTACAGATATGGGGACCCGCATGAAAAAAAGAAATAACCCCCCCAAGCCTATTTTACCAGCTTGGGTTAAAATGTTTTTCTCCAGAACACAAATTCTTTTGTATTTGGACCTGGTACGCTGCCACCACCAAACTAGGTTTAGGGTAGTTTGGGACCCTTCTTTCCCTTTCCACTAACCGCACAAACTTCTTTCTTCCCTGGGAAGCTTGAGAGAAAAAAAAATAAACCTCGCCTGCTCCTGCGAGATGTGCCCAATCCAAAACCAGGATCTTACACAATGAAAAACAAGCAGTTATCTTCTTAAAAGAAAGATTTTTAATAAAAGAAAAAAAGAAAGGAATAAATCTTTTATAACCATCAATAGAACAGCATCTACCATAATCAACAAAAGGATTCAGAAACCAAACCTCTCCCCCGAGGCAATCTTCTCCCCCAGTTCATATCTCTGCTGAAGCTTGCAATATCAAGAAGCACCCAGCCAACACTCACTACTGAGAACCCTCCAAGTGATTAAAAAAAAAAAGGTAAACTTACTGACTACAATACTTAATAGAATCTATAGTTACAGTGAAAGACATAGCTGTGTCCATCCCATAGCCAAGGTGAACAGAGAGAGACCCAGAGAGAAACTGAAACTTCAAATCTTTTGTCTCCTGAGGAATTTCTCATTGGTCAGTTGTCCACCTCTCAGGTTACCTTTAGCTTAACCCCTTACAGGTAAACAATAATTCTAGGCTACTTCACACTTATGACACGCCCCCCAAATCGCAAACGGTGTCGGAATGTCACTGGGTGCGATTTCTTACTGGAGCTCTAGGAAAAAAACAGAATTAATAAGACACATGCACCTGTAAACATACTACTGGTTACAATACAAGCTTCCCAGAGAAGAAAGAAGTTTGTGCGGTTAGTGGAAAGGGAAAGAAGGGTCCCAAACTACCCTAAACCTAGTTTGGTGGTGGCAGCGTACCAGGTCCAGATACAAAAGAATTTGTGTTCTGGAGAAAAACATTTTAACCCAAGCTGGTAAAATAGGCTTGTGGGGGTTATTTCTTTTTTTCATGCGGGTCCCCACATCTGTACCCTAGAGTTCAGAGTGGGGAGGCAATCCTGACACCTCCCTTCACAGGAGAGAGCCTTTCTGGTTTCAAAAGATTGCAACACTGCTCTTGCTGTGGCTGATTCCTATGGCCTCTCTTGTTACGTATGGTGGGTATTGGGAGGTTGGATTGATAATGCAACAAGGATGGTCGGGCATGAACTAATATTTGCAACCCACACAATTTAGGGTTTTTCTCCCTGGGAGAACGAGGAGTGTTGGCATAAGTTGCTCTGTGTGTTTGTGTATATAAACATGCAATTGTCCATTGTGTTTTGTGTATGTGCCTGTGTTTCTGTGAATTAGAAATGGGCCCATTAAAATCTTGGGGATTCAGACATTGATTCAAATGCTTAGACCTGATATGGTCCCTCAGTTTTTGTTCCAAAGCAGTGTGTGTCTGGGTGGGGGGGTGTGGGCATAGGCACAGGCGGGCGGGAGTATTTTGTAGTGCAGAAGCAGATGGAGTCCCATTAGAATAACCTTTCTTGCTAAATTTCACCGTGAGATGGTGGGAATCTTGAAACAAATGCCAGACTTGTGAGATCTGCCTTTTGGGCTGAAATCATTTTTTTATTGATTGAAATTTTCAGTTTGTGGGAAATTTGGAGGGGGCAGACAACAATTATTTAATGGCCGTAGACATTGAGATTTAAAAAGCTAAAGCTTTATAACAGATCAAACACAAATTGTTAACATCACATGTCAAAATTATACAAAGTAAACACCCTTAAATCAAACTCTCATAAAAGTGCTCCAGCATTTTTCTTTGTTTCTCTATCTGTAAATTCTGATCATTGTCAATGGAAATATTTTTTCAGCACACAGTGTTTGGTGAAATTGATGTTTTCTGACATTTACTGCTCAAAATCTAATGCCTTCCAAGCCTATATATAAACAAACATTTTCCTTTACCTTCCACAAGAGGCAAGTTACAAGAACTGGCCACAGGCAAGCTAGCAATTCCTGTCTTTCCCAGTAGGAATGATTGAAGACAGCGTGGGGAGAGGGGATGAGTGAGAGGGAGAGAGAGAGAGAGAGTGTCTCTTTCCAGCCTCCCTCCATCTCTGTTTCTCTGAGCCAATGAAAGCAGAGACAGCATAGGATTAAGCTACTGCATCTCGTTCATTTCACTACACTTTATTTCCCTCACCTGAAGGAGCCCAGGCTACACCCCCTACAAAGGCCAGGCAGCCTTATGCAAATCCCACTTGGTCAGATTTAAAGGGAGCTTGGCTTGCTGGGAGTGTTTGCGTAAACAGCACCTAAGGACTCCTGTTTGAACCAGGCTCAGGGATGCTATTGCCAGGTGTGATAGAAGGGCATGTTCAAGAGACTCTCTCACCACTTGCAATGCTCACAAAGCGGGGGAGGAAAGGGGAGTGTGGCTTGTGGTTAGCAGTGAAGGACTCCAGTCCTGCCCTGTTTGATTCGCAGCTCCAAGAGCCAAGCTACTGTATAAAGTACACCAGAAAGTGGGATTTGCATATGGGAGAGTACCAGTGAAAGGGCCACAAAGGCAGACGCCTTGGTGAATTATTGCTTTTCATGCAGGTCCTGCCTGTTTGGTTCCCAACAAGGACAACTTCTTGGCTCTGTGTGATCTGTTTTCTCCATTCACCCTCATTTTGCCTGTAAATTACCCATGGCCACTTTCCTCTGGTGTCTCTTTGCTGGTTGTAAGATGCCATGATTGGACCCACTGGAGAAAAGGCCGAAAAGTGAAACACAATCCCCACGTGCGTGCTGGGGGCCCATCCACATGTCCTAGCAATGATGGTTATAATCCATTCACAGCACAACAGCCGGTAAAAGGGATATCATGCAGTCTTGTTAGTTTTCTTTTTAGATGAGTACACAATATATATCACAAACAAAAGTGCACATATGGCAAAGAAATATGTATGTGCATGCATATATTCACAAGGCACTGGCACAATATTAACACAAAGCACAAACGTGCACACAAAAGATGTACACAAAATAAATGCAAATACACACGTTAAAAAAAAAGAGGCACAATACCCGCACAAAATATAATACATAAATACCCAAAACACGTACACAGAAACACACAAAGTACAAAACACACCACACACACACACACACACTCCATCTACACACATGAGACACATGCAAACACACAAGATGGATGCACACAATATTCTGGTGTGGCACATACACAAATGCACAGGATATGCACACACACAGGTGCAGCACACACATTAATACAACAAATAGATATATTCCCTCCTTATATCCCTTTACATTCCCATTCTTCACCCCACTCCACACAAATAAATACTGATATTTACTGCATGCTTCTAGTGACAAAGGGGGTCTTCCTGTGATCCCCAGGCACCCATCCATATCATCAGCTGCAGGGATGAGAGGGGACATGCATCCAGATGAGGATTTCTCTGATAGTTGTTTCAGATAAGGACATGCTAGTGCCTTAAGCACATATGGCCACAGGCCTGGTCAGGCAAATGGCATCGTTCATCAGCTCATGTTCTCTAGTACTGTCAACCTCCCAGTGAATCCCAGACCAGTGCTGTTTTGCGCCTCATGGCCCAAAATAAACCCTGGCTCCTCACTTGCATTGTATAATGGCCTCCTCTGCTACCCCTCTTAAGCCACTCACTAGCTCAGAAGTCCTGTAATTAGACCCTCCATGCCCGAAAACAATTTGCCACTAATATATAATAAACAGGATGCAGTCCTGCAAAGAGGAGAGAAATGATTGAGACGCTCTGATCCGCCTTGTACTGCTTTCTGTGAAAGGAGAAATTGCATTAGTGGGACAAGCATTTAACCAAAGCTGGTATTTGTAATGGGATTTAGTGCAGTTTGCTGTGAAGGAAAGACACAGTCAATATATCAGGCAGGGACAGAATAATGAAAAAGCAGAGCTTGCTAAGGGCGTGAGTGATCCTTTCAGGGACAGAGCACCGTCCTGGTCTAGGCAGCTGTGTCCTGTGTATCCTTGCAGTACATCAAAAATATCCCCAATACAGGGTCCACACCAAGTCCTAGTAAAGTCAGTGGAAGTCGTCGTCTTTACTTCAATGGCACAGAGATCCGGGCCTTAAGCGGGATAGGTGGGACAGGACACCTCCTTTCTATGCTCTGCAGAATTGTAGGGATATGTTTAAAAAGAAAATCTTTCTATGAATATTAGCAAACATATGCAGGGGGGGAATTGACCCATCGTAGAGGAGTATTTACAACCTACTGTGCAACTTTGTCTCTGGGGGAGGAGGAGTTTGGTTTGTCTTTTACAACCCCCCACCTTCCCAAATTGGGAAGCTCCTTTAAACTTGAGTTGCAAGCAACAAATAGGTTTGTAGGTTTGATTCTTCTCCCCTTCCTACCAGCCTCAAAAAAGACCCAAAAAACAACAAACACATTCCTAACCCACTCCTGCAAGGGAAGAAGCCCCAGGGAGAAATACTGTTGCCCTTCTCTTTCTGGCATGCAACTGAGCCTGTTTAGCTCTGCTTCTCCTGGCGGAGGGAATATGGAGAGCTCAGGGGGGAAATTTCCCTTCTCTCCCCTCCCAGGTGTGTTTAGCTGCAGACATGTGACCTGCCACTAGAAGGCAGCTAGAGCATCGCTACACTAGAGTTAATTTCTTTCCCTTGATTGTGTTCCTGGATTTGTGGGCAGGAGTGTGGATTGATTAAAGTCTCTCCTTTATTAAAAAACTTGGGAAGTAGAGCCTGGCAATCCTTTTGGGGTCTGAGTCAGGCTTTAGCTTTCTGCTGTGGCTAATGAAATGTGTTCATTTGAAATACACCTGTGTGGTTGTAGCTGTAAGCACCAGGCAGCCCTATGACTTGGCCCTGCTGAATAAATAGCAGCCTTTGGCAGCTGCTCTTATTTCAGTGCTGAAGGGGTGGGTATGTTCAGGAGCTCTTCACAGAAGAACTAGGAAGCCATGTAGGTAGCTGTATTGTCTGTCTGTCTCCCCCCCCATGGCAGTGAGTGGAGTTGATCAAAAGTTTCAGCTGTTCTCCTATGTACCTTTCCCTTCTGATTTTAATTTGCCTTTCAGTTACTACAAGTCTCCCCAGATGTGATCGTTATCTAAATCAGTCAAAGGACTTCTCTAAAGAAGTCTTCAGCTCTGAGATCACCGCACCCAGGCTCTTCCAGGTGCTATGCCATGGTAACTTTCCAGAGGCATGACACAGGGCAACATTACACCCCTGGCTTAAATCCCCATGGGCAACAATCTAGCTACTGGCAACCCACCACTGTGGGTGGGAGGGCAGCACCAAACTCCGATACAGGAGGGAAGTGACACGGGCTAAGGAGAGGAATGGGAACTGTTTCTGTTTTTAACAAAAACCAATTTAATTAACTTCTTTTACCCTAGAAGACCCCCTGGCTGAAGCCAATAGGTGATTCTGACAGATATGCTGAAACGCAACAGCAATGCCATGGTGTGCAATAGCACAAAATAACACCCTAAATTGCCCAACCTTCCCCTCCTCCTTCAGCTGCCCTTCATCATGGCTTAATAGAGGACAACTGCTTGGGTTAATTCAGGCCCAAAGGGGAAGCACTTTCTAAAGGAAAAGGGTCTGAAATGACTCTTCTAGTAGACCCTTCTTCTCTAGCAACCTGGGGCCCAGATGGAGTAATTCCACCGATCACACCTGCGGTTGTGGATGAGGAGTGAAAGGAGATTCTCCATGCAGGAAGTTTCAAGACCTGGGGGCCTAGATTTCCACGTGCTCTGCCCTCACAACTGGAGACAGGCTAATAGTGCTTGGTACAGGACAATGTGGGGGATACAGAATGTGGGGGGTTCAGGTTTTGGTGCAGAGTGTGTGGGTTGTGGACTGTGGGAGCTGGTGTTTTGTCTGTTTGGTCTCTCTGTCTGCTGGTTGTTAATTTGTTGCACTTTCCTGGTTCTTTGTGGCCCAAGAATCTCAAAGTGCTTTACGAAGGCTAGTTATGCCTTCTGTCAGTTCAGTGAGGTTCGCTCCTTGTGTCATATATGGGGAAACTGAGGGAGAGAAAACTGTTCTTTAGTGCATGCTGTCCCCTTGCCTTCATTCCAGCTCCATAAGAAGCGCAAACTGCGGGCACAAAAAGCACTTAGGGAGAAGTCTCTTGTGTACACCCGCGATGGGGTTGTGGCTAGTACCCACTAGGAGATAAGGAATGCAAATGTTTCATAAAGGTAAGTTCTTCCATCCTTCTTCCCCCTCCTTCTCTCTCTCTCTCCAGCCTGCACTGAATGCAGACAGATGAACTGAGATTCTAGGGGAAAAGAGGTTTAAGATTAGCAGCCATGTTAGTCTGTATCCTGTATCCGTAAATAAGATGAGGAAGACTTGTGGCATTGTAGAGACTAACCGGTTTATTTCAGCATAAGCTTTCGTGGCCTACAGCATCCGATGAAGTGGGCTCTAACCCCCGAAAGCTTATGCTGACATAAACTGGTTAGTCCCTAAGGTGCCACCATTATTGCTCATCTGACTTGGGGTAAAGAGTTTGATGTGCCTACATTCACTTAGCAAATCAATGGCTCAGACTTAGGGTGACCAGACGAGCAAGTGTGAAAAATCGGGATGGAGTGGGGGTAATAGGAGTGTATATAAGAAAAAGACCCAAA
>ML677412.1:11455590-11776666 GCA_007922305.1 Dermatemys mawii | reverse complement strand
TTCATTCTGCAGGCATCTCTGGGGTGCAAGAGCCCAGTGCATGTGGACAGGAGGGACTGAGGGAGACCCCCCCACACACACTGTCGTGTGGCCGGGGCTGCGTGTAACGTGTTCCTGCGGGAAGGGCTCCGGCCCCGTGTGTGGCTGCGGGGCTCCGGCTGGAAGCGCTAGTGACGCGTTTGTCTTCCCAGGCAGTGCCCCTCCGGAGCGGGGTGCGTGTGCGGGCAGTCAGGGTCGGTGGGGGGGTGCATCACAGGAGACCAGCAAACAACCCTTGCCGTTGATAAGGGGAGAGGGTTGTGGGGTTTTCTTAAGCGCTTGTGAATACCTAAAAAGTGTTCCCACGAAAACTGCCGAATGCTGCGGAATCTCTCGTGGCAGCCGGGTGGGCGAGGGAAGGGGGTTTAGAAGTGAATCCGTCTGTGCTTTCTCCGGAGATACTGTGTGTGTTCGTGCGTTCCTCGATCCCAGCAAACCCTAAATTGTTTAGCTGGCCCATGCAAGGGAGGCTTGTCACTATACACAGGACATCTACGCCCGCTGTCCTCTCGCCTTCGTGCCCCCAGTGTAACCCAGACCAGTCCAATTCCAGCCTTTCTTCTGGGCGAGCCGCGCCAATACTTTGGGGGGCTGGAGCGACCGGGGTTCAGTTCATAATTCTGTGGCCTAAACAGTATCCTAGGCTAGCGTTAAGGGGGGATTTGGTAAGTGATGGGCGGGCAGTTGTGCATGTGTGATCGGCAGTTCAGGGTATTGTCTCAGCGGTGAGAGAGGATGCTATAAAATCCCATTTCTAAGGGGTCTCCCCCTTTATTTGTCTAGCTCTTTCAGTGCCGAACTGATTCGGTCCGATAGCTCGAGGCTGAGTTCTGGGAGACGGACTTTGCTCTCCATCCCCAGTGTTACCCATGTCTCTGAAAGTTAAGTCAAATGACCTATTTCTGCAGCCGAAAACCTGCTGTCTCAAAGAGAATCTGCCCTCTTCAGAACAGAGGGTTTTATCCAAACACAGAGATGTTAGACCTTTTATCAAATAATTTACCTCCGCTGCTGTCCTTGGCCTATTTCCCATTCACTCTGAGTGCAATAGCATAGTTAAGAGAGGTTCAGGGAGCTGAACGAAATAACTTTGATTTTGGAAAAGCGGATCAGCTAAAGAGTAACTAAAATGTACAATTTCTCTTGTGAAATGGCTTGTATAGCAAAATACAGCACTTCATTCAACTCTCCCAGCCCTCTCTGCTGTGCTCGTTGCAGGAAGATAAAGTAACCCAATTTACTCTTCATTGCCTTTATATCGTTATTGAAGGTAATTATTTGTGGAGTTTCCCCCGGCTTATAACAAGTTTGTGCAGTGGGAACAGGTAACAGATGCTGTTTAGAATCTGCACAGAATCCACAAACATGATAGGAACAGTTTCTCTCTGTGCTGTTCATCACACCCTGTGTTACTCGTCCTGTTAACCCTCAACTCTCCCCTGCTCCTCAGCAGAACAACCTGAACTTCCTCCAATGTAGTTAACTACCGGGAGGGAAGAAACAATAGATTCTGACCCCTGTACACCTGGGTATATGTGACAGTGGAGAAGAGCTGACTCCAACTGCCCCGTGCTCTTTAACTCTCCAGCAAATCGCACTGATATGTGACCAGTTGGCTTGCAGAGCAGCTAAATTGGAATGACATTGGGAGCTGTTTGTGGGGTGCCTCTGAGGCACTGCCTCCAGGAAGCCATGCGATTCTCATGCTGTGCATGAGGGCTCCCATTGACTGGCCTCTCAGAGCCTCGCTGCTTCCAGGCCGGCTTTGGAAACTCCGTGCAATTGAAGCCTGGAGCAAGTCGTGAGAGAATTAACCCGGTGGCTTGGGTGGATTTTAGCACTGGTGTTGTCAGGTGATAGCAATCTTACTACTGAGCCTGCTGCTTGGGAGATAAGGGCTGGGTGCTGCAGGGTACGTGTGGAGGGAAGATTCTAGGGCAGCAGTGCCCAATACGTTAGCCACTAGCCACATGTGGCTAATAGGCTATTGAATTGTGGCTAATGCATGTGGCTTTTTTATAACGTGGCTAATAAAAAAAAATTCAAAACCACAAGTGTGGCTAGCATTGAATTTCTATTGGACACCGCTGTTTTAGGGGAAATCAGGTGCCAGCCTGATGCATGCCAAAGGTTGCCAGGTTACTTGTCAAAGTGTCTTTGTTTGAGGAGGCCTGGTTTAGTGGGTAAAGGTAAAATCCATCACAGGCAGGAAGATGCCCACATTCACACGCATACTTCAGTCCAAATGCTGCACTGATCAGATTGGCCCGGCGCAGCTTGAACAACAAACACGTAATGGGGTAGCAGTGGAGAACGTCTGCTCTTCTCATATTTGTTCTAGTGATCCCTTTCTATGAGGAGCAGCAAGCTCTGTGCCCATTCCCTCCACTCCCCCGTCTTTCCCATTCCAACCCTGGGGCTTCTTATTTTTTTTAAGCGCCTGAAAAATTTGCTTCCTTCCTCTGTCTCTAGACAGGGAGGGAGGAAAAGATTGAAGAGGGAGGAAAGATTGAGTGATGAGCTTGAGCCTGTGGTGCTCCTGAGACGGGCCCTTTCACATTTCTAAACACTCTTGGTTATTCAGCTAATCTTTATTTCATGGGCCTGTTACAAGAAACACACAAACGGGGGAAGAAAGTGGAAGGCAGTGAGATGTTTAAAATACACAAGAAAGGAGCTGGCAGCAATATAATCGTTCTTATGCCGGTGATATGAAATATTTATGGGTCTAAGTTGTGGCAAGATTTTCTCCCTGCTTCTTCCCCCACCCCCACCCCCACCCCAACCCTCCTCAAATGCTTTCCCGTAGTAAAATAATCATTAAAAATCAGGTGCAAGGGGCCTGATGGTGGTTTCTAGCTTATCTCTCTCCTTCCCCAGCTGTCTCCTGGTATAGTCGCACACAGCTGTCTGTACGCATAGCCTGGGGGGCACAATGTACTTCTGTCCATCACTACCAGTGAGAGAGCCAGGGACTGCTAGCCAAGCTACCCAAATCCTAAAGAGACCAGAGCGTTGTGCTACAGTCTGTTAACTAGAAATAATTCCGAATCATCCCTTTGAGCTGCTTGCATTTTATAGTTGTTGTCCACTTCCCCTTTGGGCATTCTGCTATTAATTCATTACATCTGAATTTCCTATTTTTTTGCTCCCTTCAACCCCCCCCCCCCGCCCCCAATCTCTCTCTGTCTCCCCTGCAATTCAAACAATGATGAATGGACAAAAATCCCTCAAGGGAAACATTTTTTCACTTAGTTACAAAGATTTCATGGCTAATTAGAGTAAATGTGGTTTTTAGAGTGTTAATCTCTTAACCAGCTTGGCTAGGAGGCTGCCAGGACAACAAAGAAGAAGAGGGGAAGCTGCGGGGAAGGTACTATCAAGTTTTTTTCCCTAGGGTTTGGCCACAGTCTTGATGACTTGATCTCTGGTGCCTTTATGATTATTGCCAAGACCCATCCTACATGTGACCTGAGTATGTCCACTTACTCCTTGGCTTCTTCAAGCCAGGCATCTTCCCTTTTCTGCCCTCTTTGACTCCCTAAGGTCTAACCTCAGTTGTCTGCGAGACTAAAAGGCATTTTGGGCTGAGGCAGTGGAAAGTTCTTTGTCTCTGAAGACTAGTTGTTAGACAGCTTCAGGATATAGAGGAGAAATTGGGAATACAAGAAGAATCCAGGCAATATATTGGCCTGGACGGTGGAGGCTGCTGCTGCTGAAAAGGATTTTATATTTGTATTCTTTCTCTGTAGCTAAAGGAAGAATATATATATATTGGGGTGTGTTTGAAGAGAAGGGCATATGGCTGTAGCAAGGCTGCTGTTCCATTCTAAGCCCTACGCCTACCCAGTTTTGTTCCAGATCTGGGAATCAGGCTGGTTAAGGAAATAGATCTTACGGAAGAAAACTGAATTGAGCACATCAAACTTGTGTCACTTGCGACTTGAACCTTGTTCTCAAATCCAGGCTTCTGAGGGTGAAAAACCTGCCTAAAAAGCCACCCTGCTTTTGCTTTGCAAAGGGATTTTATGGTCAGTTTAGGTCTGGGTTATTTTTAAAAAATCTTTAATAAACTGCGAATGAAATTTGTGCTCTCCCGCTCCATCATTTCACTCTTGTTTCTGCTTGTCTCCTCCTCTCTCTACACCAGGATTCAGCGTTCAAATCCACCTTTGGCCTAAGCAGTTGGAGAACAGCTCAGGCCAAACAGCAGTAACAATTCACAAGCTAGTCCAAGTAATGCATCCTCAGGCTGTGAGTCTGAGTGGTACTGAATTTTCTACGATTCAGGGATTGCTGGAAGAGTGAATGAGAATGGGTTGTGGGCCACCTGAAATACCATCTCACTCCACTAGAGGGAGACTCCTGCAGTTCAGGCTGAAAGGTGCTAAACAGCTGCTTTTGTGGGAGTTGAAAAAGGGAGAGGGGAGTGAGGTGTCACCAAATTTAACTTGGGAAGTCACTAAAACTGGCCATCTTATCGCTTGAGTGCCACTGGTCCCTTATGGTGAAAGGAGACACTAAGATGAGTAGCACTCGCTGGGAGTTTGACCCACCATTTTGCTGAGACCTACTTGTTACTGGAAACAACACGTTGGGGGAGGCAAAAATTCCCAGATAAGTCAGACTGGCTGTATCTGATGTGCCCCCCTCCCCTTTATCTAGGAGAGAGGTACTCTTGGAATCTCCTCAGCATGGTTTGTCTTTCTGCCTCCCCTGCTGTGGCCTGAATGCAATGGCGAAATGTTCTCAGTTGGTGGTAAAAATGCTTTGGCCAGACTTGAAAATAAATAAATAAAGTGAGATAAAATAAGCGAGCATACCATATGTCAGTGATGTATCTCTCTAATCTAATCTTCCGCTGTGCATTCTCTGTTGGGTCTTTTCTCTGAGTTATAATCCAACCTTGTGTTTCAGTGGGGTTGAGAATTATTGTTAGCCTAACTTTGCTGGCTAAATGGTGATTCTGGCAGCTCCATGGGATGGTACGTGCCCAAGACGGGGTGCTGAGAAAAAAGTGGCCTGTGTCATTCCGATCAGATCTATGCCTTCTCATATTTCTCTGTGTAATCTCTGCTTCTCGTTGGGTGAAATTGTAGGGGAGGGGGAGAGGGGATGAAAAGCGAGATAAATGTATCATGTTATGAAAGTTTAATCCTGCTTTGCCTGGGCTAAAATTATATTCAGAGCAGGAGATAAAAGGCATCAGAGTCACATTATAAAAAAAAAAAAAAAAAAAAAAAAGTCCAGATCATCTTAAAAGGAAGAGTGATAGTGAGCTGGGCTGAGCCCTGTCAGCCAAGCCCTCCATCCTGCCCAATGCAGATGAAGGCTGTTCCGCTGCAACAGGAAAGCAAATGAGGTTGCTCTATAGTCCCTTGTCTGAAGAGCACCAGCAATCTACAGAGGAGATTAAAGGCCGCTCAGGTGAATATGCCCATTTTGTTGTAGCAGGAATATAGGGAGCAGCTTGCAGTCTGTGCAGGAATAGCCAAATCACTGGGTTTATCCCAGCATAGCTGATATCCTCTGGGGTGAAATGCCATTATAGGTGTATGTTCACCATTGCTCAGCTGGATGGAATTAGCTGTGTAATGCCATGTGTCATAGGCCCTTCGGTGCTAAGGAAGGTTCTCCTTGAGCTGAAGGTATGTGAGGACATGAGTTCGATCCCCACTATCTCTGTGACGTTCCAAGTGACGCTTGTGTGAAGAGTAGTGCTAGGTGGCTGGGCATCTTGATTTTGACAGACCTCGTCTTGTGTTTGCAAGGCACTGAAAGGTTTGATGGTGGGCCTCTGAGCGTGATACCCTGGAGCATGATGTTAAAGCAATGATTTGCCTTAGACACTGTTAATTTTTGGTATTTCTCTCATCCTTTTTATCCAGTACAAAAGTGCTTTAGATGTATTAAGCTTCTCCATGGCTGTAGGAGACAGATAAATTCTACCTCTGGCTTGATCAGGAAATGGAGGCAGTGTGAGGTTATTTTCTCACAGTAAGGCATTGATAGAGCCAGGAATAGAACCCAGGAGTCGTCCTGATCTAGGCACAGGCACGCTACACTTAGCAGTGTGTTAATAAAAGGTTTGATATACAAACACCTCAGTCAGTTCCACATGATCAGTCACCAAATGAGAAATTAAAAAATCTTACCTGTGGCGTGTCTCCATCCTACCCACTCGTTTCTATATTGGTTTCACATACAGCGTGGCCTGTGGCATTAGGGTGCCTTAAAAGATGTTGCACTGAAGAACAGGCCCATTTGTGGGGCATCCTCTTTGTCTACCTTGGGGTCTCCCAGAGAATTACAATGAGGGTATTGGAGATCCATGGGAGTTTCAAGCTCTCCAGAGATCCTGACGACTCCTGCCAGCTTCCCCGGCCTCCCACCCATCTCTGCGCACTCTAATCTGCCTGGGGTATGGGTGGCTTGCAGGACTGAATTTTAGCCCCAAAATCCAAGCTGCTCTGAAATGAAGGGTGTTCAGAACCAGGGGGTTTGAAGTTGGGGCCCAGCAGCCAAGCTGCAGGTTACCTGTGGTGGGGTAGGACTTCTGTGGAAGAGCTGGAGGCCAAGAAGAGACATTAGAGAGGGAAGGATAAGCAGACTCCTAACAGTATGAGGGGTCATATGGGCTTATGGACCAGAGGTTTGGAAGCACTGCCAGAAGATCCTTGGGCCTCCCTTGCCTGACAGGAGCTGGGCTGGAAGTGGCTCTATTGTGTTAATGTGAGTACAGCCTCCCCAGCAGACCCGGGATGTGTCTCGCAGCCCTTCCTTTGCTTTGAAGTGACTTCCCCGCCAAGCAAAAGTGAAAGGTGACGTCTGGGTAAATATTACGTTGACCTCTCACCTCGCCCTCCTGCTGCTCCTTTCTTATGGCTCATTAATGAAACAACCAGATGCTCTGGGAGTGAGTGAGCTGCAGAGGGAGAGGAAGGAGTTGCTCCAGCCAGAGGCTCAAGCATTAAGCCTCGGAGGGATGGCGGAGCAGGGCAAGTGGAAGTCCACTCCAAACTGTAAGCGAGACAACAGTTGTTTCAGCCCCAAAAGCCAAACAGGAAAGGAGAGTCTCCTTCCTCTCAGCCTGGTGAGATTGTGCATCCCTGTCCTCTGGTAGTGAGTGTTAAGAGAAACATTTGCTCAGACCTGGAGTGCCGCTGTTTTGTTGGTGAGGTGGGAGCCAGTCAGCCCTTCACAGCTGTCTCCCAGCTGGTTAAAAGAAGCTAATGCCCGTTATACACTTAAACGTAATGACAGTTGGGGTGTGGTTTCTTATGACATTTCTATCCTGATAGAAGTCCTAGGGTAGATACAATCATACCGGCATTTTTTGTCAGTGTAGCTTATTTTGTTCGGGGGGACTAGTGTAAGCTATACCTGAAAACGCTCTTGTTTGCCAGCGTAAGCGGGGGTCTACTCTAGGACGTTTTGCCAATACAGACATTTTCTAGTGTGGACTAGGCCTAAGAATTTAACCTTATAAAACTTTCAGGGTTTGCTGTTCGGAAAGTCTGCCCCTTTGTAACTCCCCCCATAACCACCACATTTGTACAAATGCACACACAGTGCTAGGAGTCCAGGTCCTCGGAGCAGCCTACTGGTTACAAGCAGGGTGACTAGATGTCCCCATTTTACAGGGACAGTCCCTATATTTGGGGCTTTTTCTTATAAAGGTGCCAATTACCCTCCACCCCCTGTCCCAATTTTTCACACTTGCTACCGGGTCACCCTAGTTACAAGTCAGTACATTCAGTCCAAAGCTCGTAAGGGCCAGCACGTGGGGCTTGAGCTTATGGGGACCATATACTTTTAGCAAGATGGAGTGAGCCTTGGTGTGGGCAAATGCCTGGCTTCTAAGCACCCCTGGTAGCAGGAGAGTGAGCACAGCCAGCCTTGTCCCCCTTGGGGTGACCCGAAAGTGCTATTACCAAGCTCCAAATAAATGCATGAAGGCTGCCAGCGTGACAAACACCAGGGACTGAGCTGGAGACCTCCAGAGATGAACCCGTGATCTGCTGAGGCTTGAGCTAAAGAGTCTGGGTCCGTAGGTGTGGCTGTAACAGCCTCATGTCTTCTGTGGATCTGCACAGAAGAAGAAGTGTAAAACACACTGCGCATCCAAACTCCACACCCCTTGAGGAAGGGCTTTTTTAGCCTTCATTTTCCCAGCACAGAGCTTGGAGGGAGGTAGGGTAGTGGTCCAGGGATAGGCGATTCTGCATATGCATCGTGGAGAGCTAAAGGAAACAGCTTATTATAGTTTTCAGCTCCTGACTGGCGCTGACCACCATTTGGAAACAGCTATTTTAATTCATTCAGCAGCAGTTACTGATCAGTGTCAAGCTACAGAGCTCTGACTGCCCTTCACCTTGTGTCAGGAAGTCCAGTAATGCTGGAGAAAACAGGAAGTCTCTCAGGCAGTGTGTCACTGATTATTCACATGCGCTACTACATGAGGAGACTTTCAAGAATGTGGCTCTACCATGATTTATTCCAAAAGGTGCCGTCAAGACCCAACTCTGTTTGGCTCAAGTTACCTATGTTCTGTCCACGCTTGGTGAGTTGGGGAACAAATGCATGTAAGAGATTTCTCCAAATGCATCAGGCATTGCAGTTTTTGATTTAGGTAGATTCACTTGTGTCATCAGGACGTAGCTGGCAGTTGCTTCCCTTGGCTTTGGGACAACATGCAGCAACATATAAGCTAGACAGGAGGTGGCAGCTCCATGGCTCATGTCTTTGGTCCCCATGGCAGGAGTCTTATGTAATCCAACCCTACAAGGATGCCAGTATTGAACAGGAAGATGGCAGGAGAGGCCTGGTCTACAAACAAACTTCGATCCATTTCATTAGAGCTGTGTGTTAAAACTCATTTAGTTAAACTCATACAAGTTCGTGTGTAGACAAGACCAAAGTGTAAGGGTCCTGTGAGTAAGATACTGCAATCTGGGGCTACAGTCTGGTCAAGTAAAGGGTGGTCACTGCATGCCCTGCTACCCAGAATGCCTTACAATGCTTTGCTGCTGTAGCTCTCAGCTACAGCCTTTGTTCTAGGTAGATTTCTTACCAGACTTTGGTCTCTCAATCAGGGCCTCCCACAGAAGCACAAGGGGGCTGGCCTCCTTTGCTTTGGTAGGTGAAAGATCTTTGCCTAAGCAGATATCCGTAACTCTTCATACACACCGCATACGTTCATCATGTACAGCTGTTAATAGTCAGCGAGTTTTCCGGTGCCATGTTACCTGACACCTTTTAGACACAGATTATAACCCTAATGAGTTGGGGTATACTGAATTGGTCAGGCCAACTAAAACTCATTACCTGGTACCAATGAGCCCCTTGCCCTCTGGTGCTGGGATGCTCTGAAGGTTACAGATATTAAATGGAGTTAATTTGTTGTTGTGTATGAAGCATTGACAACCTTAAGCACTCCAAAATAATGGGTATGGCGCCTCAAAGTTTTGAGATTGGCTTAAAAGTTAGGTTTTTAAAAGACTGGGTTCTTTTTATTTGCCACCAGTGGAGTTCAACTTTACCAGCCCTTCTCTGTAATCATGAGGCTAAAAACCTAATTTTAAAAAGAAGGAAAGCTGAGATTCTCATGACTCCAGGAGCTGGGACTTTAACAAAACCATCAGTTAATGTGTGTGTGACATTACCCAGAGTACAATCTGGACTGTTGAACAGCTGTCCCCTTAATTCTTTAGCTTAGGATACCTTTTATGCTGCTTTTCTGTGAGAACATCCACTCCTGGTCTGTTCATGCACCCTTCACCATGCAAAATCACTCGCAGCTATGTTACATGAATGCTCTGGCCAGCCACCCATGAATTTACATAAAGGGTGACACCTGCAAATTCTTAGTCCCAGCCTTGTCCCCCAGAAAAGTATGTTGTCTTCTGTTTGGTAGACTTTTGATGAGCTCGTAAAGTTCAGAAGGATATCATTTCATCAGAGGAAATGGATATGCACTAGCCTTGTTATCCCTAAAGGAGTATTCCCACGTACACTTATCCAAACATGCTGATTAAGATTAAACAAATAAGATTAGTTTATTAACTACAGAAAGATAGATTTTAAAAGCCAATATTGGTTATAAAAGAAATGAGTAAAATGCCTGCTAATAACTTACCAAGCTACGTGAACTTGAGACAAAACTTTTTTGCTTTCACCATATGTGTACAGCAGTCTGGACTGGCTGAAAAGCCTTCCAGCCAGGATCACTGCTCTCCTAGTTCAATGATGCTTTTTGTTTTTTGAGTCTCCTGGCTGCTGTGAATAGGGGTTGAGGAGGAGAAAGGTGATTTGGAGGCCTCTCTTGCCCTCTCTCATTCTTATACCACTCTCCCCTCTTTGAAGATTACCCTCAGCTGGGGTGTAGATGACAAGCAGTCTGGATTGCATGTGAGGTCTGAACTGTCCTTGTAATGGAATTTACATTTTTTAGGGTTAGGGTTGTGGGTTTCATTCTTTGGTCTGTCAGTGTGAGACTTTGGTCTTGACACCCAGAGTTTTCCTCAAGGCTCAAGACATAAATTTGGGGCCTGATTTCTGGAAAGAGCTAGCCAGGGTGAGTGCTGAGCATTTGCCAAAATCTGGCTGTTGTTTATGTGCCTAAATGGGAGCTGAGCTCTTTTTGAAAGCTGGCCCCAGCTGTGGGTGTGGAACAGTTGGCAATCTGACCCTGAATTCACTTGACAATCTGGCTCTCTGTGGTGCTTCTCCATTTCCCTGTCTATGAAATGGGTTTGATATGTGTGTACCTTGCAGGTGTGTGAAAGTGTAATTCACTTTGGGATCCTTTTATGAAAGATGATACAGCCGGGGTGGGGGGCGGGGGGAATTTGCATTGTCAATAATCCTTTAGCAGCGAAAGTTCCATTACAGAATTTTTCTCTTATTGACCGTTTATCAATATCGAACCTTAGAGCTTTCTACCACTAGTGCTGGGTGAACTCCAGCAGAGATGATGGGATCTTCTCTGTTCAATGTGCTATGTTATATTTTGTTTAGGCTGGTAGACAGAGAGCCATGGGGAGCAGGGGCTGTGCTAAGTGCTTGTGCAGTAGCAGTTGGTCTGTGCAAGCTTTAAATTCACATAGCAACCACGAAGACTCTGCAAACACTTTTGAGCTCAGCTGAAGAAAGGATTTGGAGCCCTTATTTGCTTGTCTGCTCAGGATGTAATAACGTTCTGATGCAAGGTCTTGGGTAATGGGGCTTTTCAAGGCAAAGAAATTGTGTGGCATGGGCTGTTCTGGTACATCAGTTCCACCAAATAAATTTTCTGACTTAGAGGTGGTCACAGATTGTCACGGGTTGGGATGTGCTAGAACTAATCCTCCAGAAGAGACAAAGGCAGCTGCTATTTAAGGGCTTGGGAGCATGTTTTGTAACTTGTTTTAAAAAAATAAAACATGCTCAAGGCATTGTAGGCCACCAGGAAACTCTGTTTTAAAGATTCGGTGCTAGAAAGTTGGATGGGAACTGGAATGATTTTGCAGATGGAGCTTCCTTGTTCTGATTTGGCCCCAGAGTGGCAGTGACTGAACGTTGTTACCATTCAGTAGCTGGTTGGTGGTCTATATGGGTGTCAGTCTGACCCCTGGTGGGCAAGGCCTGTGTTTCCTAAAGTGAATAGTGATTTTTGGATACCCAACTTGAAAGGGTCCCATTTTTCAGAAGTACTGAACAACTGCCTCCTGAAAATCAGGTTCCCTTAAAGATCTCTCATGTTGAGCAACCAGAATCACTCATAATAATTTAGGCCCCAAGCCATTCACAACACAAAAGAAATGATATTTGGCACCAGTCAAGAGCGGCACCAGCTTTTTTGCTGCAGCGAAGAAAAAAAAGGGGCAGATAAGCTGCCACCGTCGGGAATTCCCGCTGGCGGCGTCAGCAGTGTTGAGCTGCCGCCGAATTGCTGCAGGTGGTGAAATCAGCGAGCAGTTCCTGCCGTGCCGAATTGCCACTGACAGCTTCAGCAGCATTGAGCTACCACTGAATGGCTACCGAGGCCGGCAATTCGTCGCCCCCCCCAAAGGCTGCCACCCTAGGCGGCCACCTAGGTTGCCTATTGGCTAGCGCCAGCCTTGGTGCCAATGAACCCCCTTGTGGAAACCTCTGGTGACAGGAAACTGATTATTTGTATTATGGTAGTGCTCAAGCACCCAAAGAGGGATTGGGGTCCCACTATTCTAGTCACTGTACAAACAGATAACACAGAAAAAGCCTCTGCCCCAAGGAACTTGTGATCTAGGATTTAGGCTGGTGATTTAACATAATTTTGGGGTCCCACAGTAAGAAACCAGTTTGTGCAGCTTCTAGCCTTCATAAGCAACCTACAATAGGGAGCATGTGAACAACCCCATAAAGTGGAATACAAAGATGCTCTCTTTGTGTGTTCTATTGTTCTCACCTCAGGGGTTTGGAGTAGAGGTTTACTTCCTTCAGCTGGCAATTCTTGTAGTTAGTCTCTTACTTAAGGCTGCAAATGACAGCTGACAAACAAGCATCCTCTGGCCAATCTGATACCATCTCTCCCTTTTTAAAATATTTTTTAAAAAGCTTTTCTAAATAATGCAAAATGTACCATGAAGAAAAGAAAAATATTGAGTCAGAAATGTGTTAATCCCTGGCAATTTCTGTTTCCTCTTTTGCAAAATCCCATCTATAAACATGCATTGCTGGGTTATCTAATCCAGCCATCTTGCTACGGAATAGGATGTAATGTTAATTTCCTTGTAGCTCAGTTTTTGTGGTCTATGCTAGTTCATTTGCTTAACAGTATTATGGACCTTATCACTGCCTAACGCTGCCTTTACCCTTGCTCTCACTGAAGTCAATGAAAGCAGGACTGGGCCTGTATTAAGGGAGTGTTTCCCAAAGTCTGAGTAAAACACATTACTTTTAGTCTGGAGGAGGTTCCGTTTTACCTGGGCTCTCATCCTCAGAGCTTCAGTTAAAGTTCTAAGTCTCAAAACTTTAATTTTGCCTGGTTTTGACCTAAAACAATTGGCCGGGCTTGTTTAACACACAAGTCTTACACATAAAAATCTCACGATTCTGGCAATTACGGGCCAATAAACCTAGTTTTTTACTACCTGACAAATTGGTTGAAATGATCGTAAAGAACAGACTCATCTGACACACAGAAACACAAGTATGTTAGACAGTAGTCAACACAGCTTCTGTAAAGGGAAATGCCTCACCAATCGATTAGAATTCTTTCACGGTGTCAACAAGGGTGATCCAGTGAATATAGTATGTTTGGACTTTCAGAAAGCCTTTAGCAAAGTCTCTCACCAAAGACTCCAAGAAAACTAAGCAGTCATGAGATGAGAGAAGGTCCTTTCATGGGTCCGTGACTGATTAAAATACAGGAAACAAAAGGTAGAAATAAATAGTCAGTTTTCACAGTGGAGAGAGAGAAATAGTGGGGCTCCCCAAGGATCTACACTAGTGCTATTCACCATTTTCATAACTGATCTGGAGAAAGGGGTAAACATTGAGATGGCAAAGTTTGCAGACGATATCAAGTTATTTCAGATAGCTCAGTCCAAAGCTGACTGTGAAGAGTTACATAGAGATCTCACAAAATTGGGTGACTGGGCAACAAAATGGCAGATCATGATGAAATTCAATATTGATAAATGCAACGTAATGCACATCAAATCTGGACTGCTGGCACTCCTGTATACTATGGCCTTTTACAGCACTCTACCTGCAGTGCAGAGAGGGTGAAATTAACCGAGGTCCATATGGTGCTGATTGCGTTCACTGAAAGAAGACTGTTGTGAATGGGTCCAAAGGAAGACTATTCTGATGGAACAGAGGCGGGGGTGTGGGGGAGCTCTAGGCATTTTTGAAATATGTAGGTTTTGCTGTTTCCCTGTGAAATATGGTCCCACAAGTCCTGGGTGAATATTCTGCATTACAGGCACTGCTGGATCTTGTCCAATATAGTCTGAATGTAGGAAGGAAATTACTCAGTTGTTCTACAGACAAGTGCAGCTTTGAATTTGAAACAGGCCGGAGACAGCTGAGACTTCTAAACTTGTTTCCCAAGTGAGTCAAGTTTTTGTTGGATGTGTTGTCAGCAGTGCCAAGAGGCCCCAGCCAGGGATTGGAAACCCATTGTGTGAAGCACTGTAGACACCCAAACAGCAGTCCCTGCCCCAAAGCACTTGCGGTCTAAGCACATTGAGAGACAGCAAGTGGATACAATCAGTAGACAAAGGCAGATGGAGGGGAGAGAGCATAGGAGTGAAAAACGTGTATTTGGTCTAATTAGCAGCAATCATGAGATGCCACTGTCTATTGTCAATTGTTTGGTAAGCATCGTGGCACAGGTGAGTTTTAAAGAGAGTAGTGCAGTGGCTTTGCAGGTTTTTATGAGGAGCTTCCCTTGTTCATAAAGCAAGAGTGTCATGAGAGATGCTTGAGGGAAAGTAGAAGTGCTGTGGGCTAGCAAACAAAACTCTGGATAAGGAAACAGGCGACCCTGGGCTCCATTCTTACCTCTGCTGCTTAGGCAAGTTGCTTTGCTTTTCTATGCCTCTGTTTCCTCACACTCCCCCTATTTTGTCCGTTTGGTTTGTAAGCTCTCTGGGGCTGGAACTGTTTTTCACTGTGTTTGTACAGGGCCTGGATCTCAACGAGGCGGCTGGCCACTACCATAATTAATAAGAGATGGATTGTTTACACTATCCTAGGCAGGCTTTTGGGCCCTCAGAACCCCATCATGCCGTCCAGTCGTCCTTTGGTTACTTCCCTGCTTCCTGTGTGATAGCCTCTAATCATTGTCATGCACAGGCCAAGCAGCTGCGTTCTCCATCCTGTTATCAGCTTGGTTTGGAGAAGGAGAAGTTTCTAAATGACAGTAAAATCCTTAGCGAAGAAACAACAGTTAGTGTTAAAAATAAAGAAAACAAGACAGCTTGTTTCATCTAAACAGAAGGGTTATTAAATAAGCTTGAATTAATCAGTGATCTGCCAGTGCTCTGAAATTGAAAAGCAGGGCTGAGGAGTGCAGAGCAGCTGAATGGGAAGAAGCCACTTTCCCAGGTAGAAGACTACATCAGAATCCTGCAGGAAAGATGCCAATGTGTTCTTCGTGGTGGGAAGCATTGCCCGGTCCTCTGCTTCCTTGGGTAGGTGCTGAGAATACAGTGGGCTCAGGGGCTCTTTAGCTGTCACTCTCCTCTTAGCTTGATCTCAAAGGGTGCAAGCTACAATGTCTGGAAGGACTCCACCTGTCAGTACCTCAGCGCCACTGGCAGGAGTTGGTGTTAGGGCTGAGAAGCCTCTAGAGACTTGCAGAGGATTTTCAATCTCTGTCACATTTTTGCTGAATTCTCCTACAGCTGCCAGTTGTCACTCCTTGCAGCAGACTAGGAAGGAGCTGTTCTGTTCATACCAATGCGCTACATTTCCTGAGCATCTCAAAGCTCTCCCTAATTATACGTTAAGCCTCAAACACCCTAATGAGGCATTTTAACAGATAGGTACATGGAGGCCCAGAGAGGGCCACTCCCCTAAAGTTGGTTACACTTCATGGCCTGAAATGTCCACTAAAGCTTATGCATGAAGCCAGGCAGGTTTAATGCACACTAAAGGGTTCGTTAGTGGCATGAGATGTTCTCTATTAGGCTAGACAATTGAGTTTGGCTGTTAAGGGCTTTCAACACTTGCATCTCCTTTACTGTTTATCAGATACCTTGCACACCTGTGGCAGTACAGAAATAAACAGTAGTAATTCCCCAGTGGAAATCCCAGTATTCCAATTGATGGCTAGATTTTGGAACCAAGTAGCTGGAACTCTTGAGTCCTAGGGCTACTGGAACCAACAGAGACCAATAGGCAGGAATCTGGCAGTTTACTGGCATGTCCACTGATGTATGCTTAGAGGCTGTGATGAACACACTTTTATATACTGGAGTGGAGGGGGAAATGTCAAATGTGGCAGAACTAGAATATAACACCCAGGAGGCCTGGCCCCATGCTAACCACAAAACATGCTCCATTTAAATGCTTACATGCACACTTGTTCCTCTCCGGCCACATTTATAGCTAAGGGCTTGTCTCCACTAGCACTTTACAGTGTTGCAGCTTTCTCGCTCAGGGGTGTGAGAAAACACCTTCCTGAGCACAACAAGTTTCAGCGCTGTAAAGCACCAGTGTAGACAGTGCCCCAGTGCTGGGAGCTGCACCCCTCGTGGAGGTGGGTTTTTTTAGAGTGCTGGGGCTCTTTCCCAGCCTCTGCCGCAACTACACAACGCTTTAACATTGCCAGCATAGACTAGCCCTAAGTTATCCCTTCCCTTCCCCAGAATGGTAAGAACTAGAGTAGTGACGGCTAGTGTAAGGGGCTATATTTCTGTTGATGCTGCTCAAGTGCTTATTTCAGATGTTGAAAAGATACCTGCCCCCCCTGAAATAGAACTAGGTATCATGTAACCACAACACACCTTCCAAACAGGGATTTGCATTGTGCACCAACACGCAGTTGAATGTTCTTAATAATTTCTGCACTGCTGGCGGAATGAACTCTATAGCTGGACAGCTGGGGATTCAGCATATCAGAATGTAATTTAACCAATGTACAGTTTCCTTGTTTATCTAGGTAACGGCACTGTGGCTGCAGTGTAAATACATCTAGCTGCCATGGGAAGTATTCAGGATAATAAACACCACAATGCTTTGCTGGCTGGCACAGCCAAAGGCTTTCAGGCTTGGGTTTTGTGTTTGTGTGTTTGGGGACCCATTTAAATTTGGAACTGGGATTCATTATCTGCCTGCACTGATCTGGGAGTGGGTCCAGGAGAAGAGAGCACCCATTTTCCTCCTCCAATTCCAAGGCCACTCTCTGATCCTCTCCCATAGTGTGCCATGGGGCAATCTGAGTTCATCTCACGGATAGAGCACTGACTTGGGAGACATGGGGCTAGTTTGCTACTTTGCCTCTGACCTGCTACATGACTTTGGTCAAGTCACTTAATCTGCTTGTGACTCAGTTCCCCATCTATAAAATCCTACTTCACGTTGGGAAGGTGTGTATAAAATCCATTAACGAGTGTGAGATGTTCAGATGCTGTAGGTGATATAAGCACCTAGATAGCTCAGTTGTTTTGAATGAAGTCAAACCTCTATTTTCCTGGGTTTGGATGAAAAAACTCCCCTCCCCTTCCCAATGTTGAATGAAACATTTTTAAGGTTGGGAAAAAAATGGTGAAATTGTGTGTGTCTCTTTCATTTTTCAAGGCATTAAGAAAACTCTGCAGAGTCTGCACTGGATTTTGTGCTAAATGGCTGCATGGTGAATAAAGCCATCTCTCTTCTCTTCCCTGCCCCTTCCCTACTGATACTGAGTAATTTAGATGCTGTTTTGCTGCAGTAAGTTTAAAGCTGAATAGCTGCCAGCTGTACTCTACAAGATAACAGGTGTTTGGTAACAGTGCAGTGAGAAGAAAGGGTGTCTTGTTTCTGCTACCTAGGTGTTCTAGGGTGCTGGTGAATTTTGCTGGTTCTCTTTTGGGTTAGTTGGTACTTACATTTAGAGAGTGTTTCCAGCTGAGATGAACAACTGGATGCAGTTCATATGTAGCAGCCAGAGCTGGGATTCTGCTTTAGATCCTTACATAGGATTTAAGGTGAGATCCTGGCTTCGTTGAAGTCAGTGAGAAATTTGCCATTGACTTCATTGGGGTCTGGATTTTATCTTTAGCGTGGAATACCTCCTGTGCCATTACACACCACATCTATGACAACATCATTGAGCTGCAGTTCATAGAGTTAGCTGTGTCCATGTTCATTTGCATTACAATGGTGCCTAGAGGCCTCCGTGTGCTAGATACATGTGTGTTCAAGGTGCACAGAGAGTTAGTGGCATGGCCTGGATTACCAAACCAGCTTTTCTGACTCTTACTCCAGTGCCATAACCAGGAAGTCATGCTGTCTCGCTCATGAAATGAGAAAGTGCCAATGATAACTTGCGTGTAGTACCTCTCCTTTGATGATTTCAGAGCATTTTCATCAACTAAACCTCAGAGACCCCAATTCCCGGTGAGGAAAGTGTTATCCCCAATTTACAGATGTGGAAACTAAGGCACGAAGATGGGGGAGGGAAATGACTTGAGCCTGGCACAGTGGCAGTCAGGAATAGAACCGGGCTCCTGCTGCCCAGTCCCAGGTTCAGACCACTAAACCATGCTGCCTAAAAAAGAAACGTGCCATCACAACTGCTAGGAAGGGACATGCAAAGTCCTGCTCATTGGTTTTTCTGCTTCCCTTTATCCTAGACAGGCTGGTTTGTGTGGGGGAGAGAGATATGGAAAAGGAGGGGAAGAGAGAGGGCTTGTCCAGTACTTTTGTTGCATAAACAATATCTGAGCCTGGATAATCTGAGTGCATTTTGTACATAATTCATACATTTATGTTTGTTATCAAGGAAATGTCTTTTCACAGCTGGGTTTCATTCTCCCTTCCTCCACCCCACCCCAGTCCTGGAAGAAGCAATAGTCACAATACTGTACTTTGCCCTGCTACCGCTTTCCCTGAGAGCTATGAACAAGCCTGCAAAATACCATCCCCGTGAATAAGCAGCCATGAGGAAGAGGGAGGGCAGCGGGTATGTGGCCATTAGGGTCACCAGTGATTATTGATTTGGCTGCTAGAGTTAGTTAAAGGATGTTATGATGATGGCTGTCCTAGAGAAATTTGAGAGTTTTGTGAGGAAACCCTCCATGGGCAGTGAAATAAGAAAATGAGGCATATGGAATGTTTTTAGCAAGCTATTGGAAGCATTAACTGCTGCTGGTGCCATTCAATAAGCAAAGCTCAGTGATGCAGTCACTGCTGTATCTTCTGCGAGTCAGTAGGCGCCACCATACTATTGCAACTTGGAAAATGCAGTTTTCTGTAGCATCTATTGTCAGGAGGAGCTGTCTGGGTTCACAGCTAAGTGGAGTGTTAAATACCCTGTGGACGTTTCTTTGTGAAAACTGTTGTGTGTCAAGGTGCAACTGGATTCCTCTCTCCAGAGCTGAGCTAGCTGGGGTATCTTCAGATGAGGACAGAGGCCCAGTAGCAGATCTGTGTATGGGACTCAACCAAAGCTGCTCATCTCATTGTGCCTGGCTGTTATCTGCACTGAGACCCCTCCTCTTCATGAGTGAAACAAGACTCGTGAACTGTTCTGGCAGCATGATGATCAACCATTCAGGGCCCAGCATATGGGTGGTTATCAGCCCTCTTCAGTTTAATTACTTATAACTACTTTTATTTATTTGTTATTTGTTAGCTTTAAAAATAAAAAAATGCCCAGAGAAAAAGCTGTAGGTGTCCTAGTAATTACCTTTATCTTACAATATCGTAATGATTTCAGATCATATCACGCTGTGTAATTTTAGTTTGCATCGAATTCTGATTGGACGGACAACTGTTAAACTGTGAAAACAATGTCTGGATTAAAAAAAATGTTTAACTTAACTTTTTCTTGAAGCTGATGATGAAATTTGGGGAGACTAAAATGCAAGAGCATCCCACAGTTAGTTTGGTTAAATGATTTAGGCTTAGAGCATTGGAGTGGGACCTGGGCTCTGTTTACAGCACTGCCACTGGCCTGCTCAGTGACTTTAGACTGTGCTTCAGTTTTCTCATCTGTAAAATGGGGATAATGAGACCAACCTGCTTTGTAAAGTGCTTTGAGATCCATTGATGAGAAGTTCTGTATTAGACCTAGTTACTATGTCTTGCTGAATTACAGCCCTGCACTCAGACCATATGGTATGTGGGTTACTAGTATTGATCCACTGAAGGAAGCCCTGGACCATTTTCTGACTGTCATGCGACACTTTCTTCATGGGAATAGCCTTTCCTTACAGTGTGTAAAATTTCACCTTCACATGTCCCTGAAAAACTTCAGCATTTTGGCTCTGGAGAAGATACCTTCATCCAGTGTATTGGTGCTTTCACTACCAGTGGAAACAAGCTAAACACGTTATTGTGGATGTGAAGTAACATTTCTGAGCAGCAGAGCAGATAGACACTGCACTATTTAAAGGTAGGCTTAACAATGGTGTGGAGTCTGCAAACCAGGATTCAATATTTTTAATCACTGCCGTTATACCTAAAGATGAGGGTAGAGCCACAGAGTTCAGATCTGGAATGGAAATTTCCCCAAGTTCAGAGAAGTAGCGGTGGGCTGGAACTAGTTAAAAAATGAAAATTTTATGAAATTCTAATGCTTTAGAGATAAAGAATGAAATCCTGGCCCCATTGAAGTTGATGGCATGGGAGTTTTGCCATTGACTTTGATGGGACCAGGATGTCACTCCAGGTTTATTCTCTGAAAAGCTCCCAAAAGTTCCAGTGCCGATCCAAGCTCTCTCAATCTGTTGATGTCTGTCTTGCAAGAATGGGCTTTTTGCTAAGTTTCTAGCTTTTACTGTTTCTAGCCTTTGCTGTTCAGGTTCTGGATGGGAAACCAGAGCCTTTTGGAAGCTCTAGAGAACGTTTTTCCCTCTCTCAGATAGGTTCCAGAAACGTTCTCAAGGTTGTATGGAGGTGGAAAAGGGCCCTTCCCTTGTGGGCATATCTGCTCTTTAGATAGAATTCAGAAAAGTTCTAACTGGGAATAGTGGTTCCTTGACTTTGGGGGCAATATTTTCTGGAATGGCAACTGGTATTCATTTTTGGAATTAGGGTGTGTCTACTCTTGAAGCTGGAGGTACAGAATTCCAGCTTGAGGAGACAGACCTGTAGTAGCTCTGATGAAGCAAGCGTAGTAAGAGGAGAGTGTACCCGCAGCATTGCAAGTGGAAGATGGGACTAGCCTCCCCAAGCACGATCCTATCAAGGACACTAAGCACACTCGAGCAGCTAACCAGTCCTGCAGTACACACCACCCCAGCTCCACTGCTGTTTTTATCTTGATCAGAGCCAGTGTGAGTATGCTTCCTTGAGCTGGAATTTACACCTCCAGTTCCAAGTATAGATGTATTCTTAGAGTAGTGAGGAGAGGCCCCAGTAGTCACTGTCTAGTCCGTGCAAAGTGCACTGGTGTAAATGATGACACAAAGTGCAGGACAGTGGTGAATTGGAATCCCGTTTGAGTGGGGAATCTGTTCAATGAAACAGTTCATAGTGTGTTGTCTCCGCTGTGCCCGGGTGTAAATGACGATTCAAGGCAGTGCAAAATCCTACATCTTAGGAACTTTATGCCTTTCTAAATACACTGGCCATGGGGTCAGCCAGGGAGCTGGAGGGCTAAACGAAAACTGAGCACAGCCAGCCTCTGGGGTGGTGGTGTGGGGGGTGGAGTGTGGGGGAGATTCATGCATACATTAAGCCTTATATGGCTAACTGTACCCTTTTAAAAAGGATTCTGTCTTAATGAAGTGAACGCAGCTGCTGCACTGGCGACATCTAAATTGTTCCTTTGGTCCTGTCACTTTCTACAGAAAATTCTCCTTTATTTCTGTTTTAATTTTCCCTTTTTTATCGCGTGCATAAAATAACACTAATGACAATCTTCAGCGTCTGGGAGTGAGTGACAGCTGAAGTAAGAAAAATGTCTAATCGTGCCTCCTGCAGCCCTGTCACATGGAGATTAAATGAGCCTTTTTTCCCTTCCCCCCCCTCAATGAGAATCATGGTTATTTGAATAATAATATTATAGTCTCCATTAGGATGACAGTGGGGGGAAAAATCAGTTCAGACCCATAATTATGCCTTCAATCTAATAATTATTTAAATACCAGATAACTCCTTTCAGTCTAAGTGAGGCCTTTCAGCTGCCTGGATTTATATTGTGTCCCTGAATTTACTCTCCCTTTCACCTTGTATTGCCAAATGGATCCCAGATTGCTTGTAAGGTCATGTTTTAGACTAAATTATACCCTGCTCCCAAAAACAAAAAAGGCATCAAATAGTATTAAGGATCTGAGTTACACTCAACCAAGCACGCCTGTTTTCTCCCTAAGAGCATCCAACCCAGTGTTTAACTCTCCCAGCTGTGACTCCGTTGGCTCCTGATTGAACTGAAAATTGACCTTGGGTTCTGAAGCTCTCTGTGCCACAAAGCCCATCTTATCTCTACTACACTCCACAGGCCTCCTGTCTGTGCCCTCATGCAATCTCATCATCCCTGGTGCTGGATCCACTTTCTCTGATGCGTCAAGCCTCAGGGATAACCTCCTTGTATACTGGTACTCTTTAAATCTCCCTTGAAAGTGCACTTCCTTCTCTTTAATATTTCTCTCTCGGGGTTAATAGTCATGGTAGCTTTCCAAAACAATATTGAGAACATAGTTGTTGTGAAAGGCGTTTTGCAAAATAAGGCACAGCATAGAGAACGACAATTCTGGTTTACAAAAAATGATGTTTGTTTTCATTCCCGGTTGTAATGCAAACCAAACTTTTAAAAGGGTTGTGTGAAACAAAATTGCTTTCCTTCCAACAAGGAACAAAAATACGTTTCAAAACCGAGAAACGTGCACCATGGAACTGTTGTTTTCCAGCCATGTTTTGCATAGTGCCTTTTCTGATCAAAAAGGCTGGATTTTCATGTGTGCACTTTTTTTCCTCTGTCCTTTTTCATCAAAACCAATAAGTTTTTGGAAAAACTTCAGTTTTGACAAAAAGGCTTTTTTCTTTTATGACAAACATTTCATCAAAAAGTTTCTCACCAGCTCTTGTACGTTGGCAATAAAGTGGGATTGGGAGGGTGGAACTGTACTTGTGGTCCTCTTCCCTCTCTCACATTGGTGGCTGTAAGGTATTAAGCACCTTGAGCAGGGTTTCCAAAGTAGCCTGAGGGTACATCTCACTAGGGGGAAAGATGTGTTCTCATCATGCATTAATCAACACATGAGAACTAATCTGAGGTAGATTTAAGAGTAGCAGCGGTATTAGTCTGTATCAGTAAAGAAAACAAGGAGTACTTGTGGCACCTAAGAGAAATAAATTGGTTAGTCTCTAAGGTGCCACAAGTCCTCCTCATTTTCTTTGGAATCAGAGGGGTAGCTGTGTTAGTCTGGAATTGCAGAAGTGACAAAGAGTCCTGTGGCACCTTAAAGACTAACTAGTTAGTCTTTAAGGTGCCAAAGGATTCTTTGTCACTTCTTATTTTCTTTGCTAATTTGAGGTAAACTCCTAGTGAAAACAAGACAGTTTGAATATGAGTTAGATCAAAGTAAACCTTAGGCTCCTTCCTGCTCTTCACCTCAACCTCCTGACTCATTGGAGAATAACCAACTGCCTTCTCTTTTTGATAGGATTTTACCACGTGTGAGCTCACACATGGTAAGAACATACCCTTTTTTATAGGTTTGTCTACACTGGAAACATTGCAGCAGCACTGCACCGTACTTCACTTCCCCGAGAGGCAGTAACTGGGTTGGTAGGAGAATTTTCCTGTTAATCTAGTGCTGTCCACACCAGTGACTGGGTTGGTTTAACTGTGTCGCTCAGAGGTGTGGATTTTTCAAACCCTTGAGTGACGTCATTGGATTAACCTCATTTCATAATGTAGACATAGCCTCAGTAAAGACAAGACCTAGGGGACTTAGGCGCACAACTCCCATTGCATGTCAATGGAATTTAGCTCCTTGGAGAATTGCAGCCCTGATTCCTTAGTTACTTGAACAGTATTGACTTAGTACTCATTTGTTCCCTAGATAAATGTTTATCCTCCTCTGTCCTTTCTGAGAGAGTGAAGTTCACAAGAGCACCCGATGGCTAGTAAGCGGGAAGAAGGTAGCTGAGTTCCCTTAAGCAAGAATTTCTCATCACCCCTCCAATCCACTTAACTTCTTTCTTTCTAAGTTTCCATCAGTATGAGTGTTCTCTGCCATGGAAAACCCCCTTGCCTTGGTATCGGGTAGAGAGAGATGTTTTTAAATTGAGCTGTGTTTAGGGGGTGGGAAAGGGATCTAATTTGGCCTTTGAGACCATCATTTACTGAGAAGTCTTCTCTATACAGCAGTAACCAGGGTTCTCTTCTGACATGCACCGTCCCAGCCAATAGCACTGTCGTGGCTAGGGGGTACTGGGTTCGGAGATGCCCCAGTTCAGGAATTCACTTGGTACATGGTGGTACATAACCGGCGGGTATGGGGTGGGGGCGGTTGTTTTGTACACATCGCCCCTCCAATCCACTTAACTTCTTTCTTTCTGAGCAAACTGGAGTTATTCAGCAGTCTGCCCTGGCTGTTGCTCAGTGGGATCCTTGTACCTTCATATCCGGAATCTGTTTAAATGTTTTCCTTTGTTCCTCCCCTGTGTACAGTTTCCTGGTATTTCCTTCCGCCTAAAACAACAAGGCAGGACATTCCTAGCCTGCAGCTCTGTTGCTGATTTCACATGCAGGCCGCTCGGTGTCTCTCTCCAGGCTGTGCTGTCATTTTATCCAGGAAGAAAGCTGCTTGGAAAGTGTGGCACTTGTGATCAGGTCATCAGTGTTTATTGCGGGTTATCGGCAACTCGTGTATGCCTGAAAAGCAGTTAGCAGCGTGGAGAGCTTTCCTCAGAGCAGAGGCTCGGGAGCCACTTGATTCTGCCCTTTTGAAATGTTCTCTAGCCAGAAAAGGGAGAGTTTTTAAAAAACATTTGCTTGGAAAATGAATGAGAGGAAATGTGCGAGTGAGGCTGATCTGGAAGGTTAGCTGGCAACTCTGGCTCTGTTTCCACTCTCTCATGTAAGTTCAATGCAGAGTGACTCCTCTTCTGTCACAGCCTTTCTTGCAATATCGGGAGCTGCAACTTCACTTGGAGAGACACCTTGGATTGTCACAGCCATCGGTAAAAATTGAGAGACCACAAATACAAAGTGGGCATTTCAGGGAAGTGTCACTTAGAGCAATTACAGGCCTCTAGTTCAGCTACCTCTGCCCTGTCTTATCGCTAACAATGAGATTAGAGATGGCTGTTCGGGGATTGAGCGCCTTATTTACCTTTCAAAGCCACCTGTCTCTCTTCCCAAGGTTAGCAAGCTGAAAGACAAGCCGTCTGTTTGGTGACACTTGCCTGTGAATGGTACGTTTTGGGGAGTGTTATCAATTTAAATATCGAAACAATCACAATCAGTCAAATCTTCATTGGCCTGTAAGTGACGGGCTGAAATGGAGAGCTGTGGAGAGTAAAGTCCCGTCTTCTGCACCCTGAGGAAAACGAGGTGGGGCCAAGAAGCATGTCACCTGTCTCCTGGCAGAGGACAGCACCCTCCTCACGGATCCCTCCATGGAAGCTACATTGATTTCCATGTAGTTGGCTGCACAACCTTGTCTGCACTAGAATTTGGGGGGTTAAAATTTCCAGCTGTTCAGCTCCACCAATAATACCCCCCAGCGGAAAGCTGTTGTAAGCCACAGCAGCCAGAGTGCTAACCACCATAGCAGCTAGACTTGCTCTGAGCATGGCTAGGGGCACTGATTGAAAACCCAGTAGCTAATCTCTGCCTTTGTCCCCACCATCCTCAGAAAAGTATTTGCCTTTTGGAGAAGAGCTTCAAAACTATATTCTGTATGACTATTTAAAGAACATATGGTTCTTTTCATGAAAGGAGACTTTTTTCCCCTGGTATCACTGGCCAGAATTTCCCTCCTTCCCCCATCCCGTCTGCCAGTCCTGTTTCCATCTGTTCCCAGGTAAAAGGGTGGCTTTGTGCCTAAGACACTGGGCTAGGACTCAAGAGATCTGTCTTCAGTTCCTGACTGCCACAGGCTCCCTGTGTGACCGTGGACAAGCCCTGTCATCTCTCTGGGGAAGATCTGCAAAAGGCAATGAGATGCATGGGAGTGGTGTTTTTGAAAAGCTCCCTCTTTGTGCCTCACCTCACCATCTGTAAAATAGAAATGATGCTTCCTTTTTCCTGTCCTGGGACATGTCTATTTTGACTGCAAGCTCTTTGCAGCAGGGACTTGCAATGGAGCCTCTATGAGCTACCATGACATGAATAATAGTACTAGGAGGTGTGGCATGTGTGTAGAACTTTTGAGACTTTTAAGCATAAAAGGCACTATAGAAATATAAGGACTCATCAAGTCTCATTTTTAAGGATCTGTGTCCGGCCCTTGGGCTCATGTGGCTGAGGAAGGGGGTGAATGGTTAGGATAGAGCAGAGAAAATAATTTAAGGAAGGTGGGGAGAGTAGAAAGGCTTTTTAAAAAAATCCCTGCTTCTCTCTGTGGTCCCAGAAGGGTGGATGAAACACTCTCTGATGTAAGCCTGCGTCATGCAGATGGTGCTTTCCCAAGGCAATATGCCGGTTTCCTAAGGAAATCCCAGCCTTACAGTTCCTAATTCCACTTGACAGCTGTGTGTGTGTGTTAGGGAAGTGGGGGAAGGGATGTCAGAATGGCTCCAGCCCCACCCAACTGTTGTCCCCCCAGACTAGACCCGGTCAGCTTGTTGTGGAGACTCTGGAGGGAGGGAGTGAATGTTGATGAGGTATGGAATGATCTCTGCAGCTCAAGGAGCCGGAGAAGGGTGAGGAGTTAGGGCGAGGGCAGATTGGGCTGCGGTCTCTTTCTTTCTGGGAGGCCAGAGCAGGTGGTGTGCACAGCCAGCCGCCGTTCCTTCTGCTGGAGTGACAGCTGGGCACTTGGGAGCCCTCCTCACTCACTGACCCTGACACACAGGGTGTGTCTGTGCGGTGACAGAGAGTCTGAGTGTGGGTCAACTGACTCAGGCTCACACTATAGTGCTAAAAATATTTGTGTGGATGCTCCTGGTTGGGCGTGAGGCACCCCACCCCCCTTGCTGGGTTTATGAGCTCCGGCAGGGATGTCTACACTGCTATTTTTTGCCCTGTAGAAACAGCCCTGCAAGTCCAGCTCCTTTGACCCTGGCTCCGAGATTTGCTGACATGGGGGTGAAATTTTTGTTTTTGCAGGTATATGTACCCTGAGGTTCCCAAGCGCCTCTGGGTGTGTTTACACTAGGAGCTGCGGGAGGGGAGTGATTCCCAGTTCAAGAAGACATACTTGCACTAGCTTTGATTGAGCTAAAGTGCTAAAAATAGAGCATAACCCTGGCAGCATGACGAGTGAGAGGGACAAGCTGCCCCATAGATGTACCCGTCCTAGACCTGAGGCACATATTTAAGGCAGCTAGTCTCTTTTGATGCTACCACAGCTATGCTGCCTTTCTCCAGCCCACTTGTGCACCTCTAATTAAGTTTTGCAACCTGTTGTGAAGAAAACTTTTACAATCCTCATTTTACCAGCAGGGAGCCTGAAGCACAGAGAACTTAAGTGACTTGATCAAGGCAACATAGTCATACTGTGTCAGAGCCAGGAATAGACCCTAACAGTCCTGACTCCCAGCCCCCTAGATGATCATACTTGGTGAGAGATTCTTGGAATTCTCCCAGCATGAACTGTGTAATCTTTGTCCCAGGTTGATTATTCCCTCCTGCACTCAGTGAATGCACAGCATTGAGCACATTATAAACAGTTAAACAACATAACAAATTAATGCACAGAGGCAGAATCGAGTGGCAAAATATGGAACCTGACTGGTTTTCCGATAAGTTAGGAACCCTGCTTAATGCTGGCTGGGCTTAGAGTTGTCCTTGCTTTGTCTCACGGACTGGATAACTAAAAAGCCTCTCTTGAAGTGTAGCTACAGGGCACTCTGGATTTAATCCTTTTCTTTGTGTGTATTTTTCCCCCCTCTCCAGAAGCATGTGAAGAACCTCGCCAGTGCAAGGGACACACACAGGAAGTTCACCCTCCCCTTTCTCTTCTCCCCTGCCCCAGGATGGATCAGAGGAAGAGCTGGACTCGAATGTTGGACTCCGATGGCTGGTCGGCAGCTGTGGTTTTTCTTTTCTTGGTCACACTTTCCCGGAACGCAGCCAGCACTGCCCTGTTCAACACCTTCCACTCAGAGAACCGCGACTGGACTTTCAACCACCTGACCGTCCACCAGCGCACCGGAGCAGTCTACATTGGAGCCATCAACCGGGTTTACAAGCTTTCAGGCAACTTGACCATCCTGGTGGCTCACAAGACAGGCCCGGAGGAGGACAACAAGTCCTGCTACCCGCCCCTCATTGTCCAGCCTTGCAGTGAGATCCTCACCCTCACCAACAACGTTAACAAGCTGTTGATCATTGACTACTCCGAGAACCGGCTGCTGGCCTGCGGGAGCCTCTACCAGGGTGTCTGCAAGCTGCTGAGGCTGGACGATCTCTTTATCCTGGTGGAGCCCTCCCACAAGAAGGAGCACTACCTCTCTAGCGTCAACAAGACTGGCACCATGTACGGGGTGATCGTGCGCTCCGACGGCGAGGACGGAAAGCTCTTCATTGGCACGGCGGTGGACGGCAAGCAGGATTACTTCCCCACCCTCTCTAGCCGCAAGCTGCCGCGGGACCCAGAGTCGTCAGCCATGTTGGATTACGAGCTCCATAGCGACTTTGTCTCATCGCTCATCAAGATCCCCTCGGACACGCTGGCCCTGGTCTCACACTTTGACATCTTCTATATCTACGGCTTTGCCAGCAGCGACTTCGTCTACTTCCTGACCGTGCAGCCCGAGACCCCCGAGGGAGTCTCCATCAACTCGGCCAACGACCTCTTCTACACGTCCCGCATTGTCCGCCTCTGTAAGAATGACCCCAAGTTCCACTCCTACGTCTCGCTGCCCTTTGGCTGCATCAAGGGGGATGTGGAATACCGCCTCCTGCAGGCGGCTTATCTCTCCAAGCCAGGGGATGTGCTGGCCAACGCCCTCAACATCACAGCCCAGGATGACATTCTTTTTGCCATCTTCTCCAAGGGGCAGAAGCAGTATCACCAGCCTCCTGATGACTCGGCTCTTTGCGTTTTCCCCATCCGCACCATCAACACCCAGATTAAGGAGCGCTTGCAATCCTGTTACCAGGGGGAAGGCAACTTGGAGCTCAACTGGCTGCTGGGGAAGGATGTCCAGTGCACCAAAGCAGTAAGGATGGTTGCAGTACTCTGGAGAAATCTCTAATCCACTGTTAACACCATTTGTGTAGGGAAGAATGGTATTGGGGTGGAGACATTGGACTGGAATTTGGGAGAGCTGGATTCAATTCCTGGCTCTGCCACAGATGCTTTGCATAAACTTAGGGAAGTTACTGATCTTTCTGTGCTGTGCCTCAGTTTCCACAAATACCAAGCAGGGATGATAATCCTCCTTACTTCAGATTGTGCGAATTAAATCCTTAATGTTGTGAGATGATTATGGTGCTAAGGGCCACAGAAGTAGCTACATAGATTAAAAAGGAACAGCTTGTTAGAAGCATTCTACTATTTCCAGCTGCCCATTCCAATTCCAAAATCAGACTAGCCGAAAGCCCCTCTCTCCCAGCCTTCAGCAGGAGAGTATAGTGCAAACCAAACTAACCAGGTGAATGCAAACGGAAGTTGCACATTCTGCACTTCTATTTGCTAGTTCCGATTTTGATGGACATTCTGTATGGATTCCTTTTGAGCCATCTCAATCCCTGGAAATGTCTTTCACCATAACATTCAGTTTGGCTTCCAACTCTCTGGTACCAATAAAAAATAGGGAATTTTAGGGCAACAGGCAAATGGATAGTGCGGAGGATGGCCATGAGACAGTGAGCTTTTCACACCTAGTGTGCTGAAATTAATGCAGCCAATAGTGACACAAAGGCACGTGGTAGCTATTCAGTGGCTCCTCTGGTTGATGAGTTGGTGAATTGCAATCCCAATCCTAGTTGGTAGGTATTCACATCGCAAACTGCACTAATTAGCATTAATTCCGTGTTGGGCAGGCTCAGCAAAGTGATCAATTAGCAGTACTTAGCTATAATACAGTCTTTCATTTCATTGGTCTCGGAGTGTTTTATAAGCATCCTTATCCCCATTTTACAGAAGGGAAACAGAGGCAGAATGAGGGGACACAGCAAATCAGTGGCAGAGCTGGGAATAAAGGCTAGGGCTCTTGGCTCCCAGTCCAGTTCTCTATCTACTAGACTTGTGGTTTTCAACCTGGGGGTCTGCAAACTACAATTAAGGGGTCCATGAAACATTGTCACATTTTCAGTCTGTGGGCCTCTCGGGGTCCACAGATTATGTCTAAGATTTCCAAAGGAGAAATCTCCATTCAAAATTTTTTAGGGCTCCTCAAATGAAAGCAGGTTGAAAACCCTATGCCAGACCATGCAGTATCGAAAGGAGAGCATAGATACTAACTACCCCTTTAGATCAGATTGGGGCATTCAAAGGATGGGCTGGGGTTGGCAAGGAGTATGGGAACTCTGCATTGCCAGGGTCCAGTCCATATATGGGGGCGATAAATACACTGTCCCTCTTAAGAACAGCCAGTCTAGCTGGCACCTTGCACCAGCGTCCTATTCACTTGGGGAAGGTAACAAGGCGATCTGGAATGTTAAATCTGTCATGAAGTCAGGCTGTTTGCGCAGGAGGGAGGCGGCTGCTTCCCTAAAGAAATGAGTAGCAGCGAGGAGGAAATAGCAGCTTCCTTTCTCTGATCCGGAGAGCAGAGGGAGCGAGCAGACACCTGCACTTCCTATGGCTGGTGTTTCTGAACCCAGCCCGCCCACTGCAGGCTCACTGCCAGTGCAAGGCAATCGCTGGCCCCAGCCGTGTGCATCTCTGCCGACCTGTCTGCGTGACACTGGGCCATTTCGGGAAGTGGGATGGGGGGAGGAGAGAACTGTGGCTTCCTTCTATGAATGGATTTGACAGTCCAGTGCGGTGTGAGCAAGGCTGCTGGAGCACATCCTTGGGCCAACGAGGTCGATTAGGGGCAAGTTCCCTGTATGGCCATGTGAATGAGGCTGCTTCAGTTTTCTTTCCTTGCCCTTGGCTCCCTGGGTCAGCCGTGCTGTGGAAACTGCAGGCTCAGTTCTTGGGGTTTGAGATGGGGAGAAAGAAATGAATAGTGCTGCTGTGCTGTGACCTCTCTGGTTAATGCAGAAGAAGCTTTCAATGGGCTTCAGTGCAAGTCTCTGGTCTATCTTCCTCCCCTGACGTAGGCCCTTGAAAAGGCAGCTGGTCTGATTTTCTTCAGAGATGCTAAGCACCTGACAGCTCCTGTTTCTTGACTGCAGGCGTTCAGGACCTCCAGAAATCAGACCAATGCTATTTAGAAGGGGTAACATCAGTGGAGGAGAGACAGACAGCTTCAGCATGGGACATGAACACAGCAAGACAGAATATGGGGGAGAGCGTTTGGATCTGAGAAGGGAGAGAACGAGAGAGTTAATGAAATCACTTTCCCTGTGGTTTCCTGTTAGTGACATTGTGGGGATTCTCATCAGTCCTGTCCATGAAGGTTTTCCTTGCAACTAGCGTGCGGTACACCCACCGTGGCCTGTACCCATGCCAGCCACACAGCTGCTTGGTCTAAATTACAAAAATAAGGAGCGATGTTCATTAAGTTGTGCTGAGCCTAGCTCTCAGGAAGATCAACCAGCTGTCCATGAGCAGGGAGGAGTTGTGGACACCCAGCTATTGTGTGGGGAAGTTGGGTGTGCTCACCCCCGGTTACGACTGTGCATTGAGTTCGGCATGAGCCTGAGTGGTTGGATAAGCACTTCCCCTTCACCTCTAGCTCACCCCTGCACGATGCCTTGTCTTTTCCAGCCAGTCCCGATAGATGACAATTTCTGTGGGCTGGACATTAACCAGCCGCTGGGAGGCTCCACACCAGTGGAAGGGGTGACCCTCTTCACCGCCAGCCGGGACCGGATGACTTCCGTCGCTTCGTACGTCTACAATGGCTACAGCGTGGTGTTCGTGGGGACTAAGAGTGGCAAGCTGAAGAAGGTAAGGCTGCTTCTGTGACTCCAGAGAGCCTGGATCAGTACCTCCCCCCTTTTCCCAGGAACGCAGATCTGCCAGGCTGTCACCATCTTTGTACTGCTCCTGAGATCTCTTGCTCAGTTGCCAGTTATGAGTCAGTATGAGATGAAGCCTGAGCATTGAGTTAGGAAGGTACTTGAAGCAAGTGGGTCTGTGAGGCAAACTCTCCTGCATTTGTACTGGTGACGGGGCACCATTTAATGTAGTCTTACTCAGAGCCCAGAGATGCCAGGCATTGGAATGGTACAGAGATTAGTGGCAAGTCAAAGATTAAAGGCATGTGGAAAATGTCTTCTCAGGTCCTTGAAGAGAAATAAATTAGTTAGACAAGGCAACATCTTCTCATTGCACCAAGCTTTGGGACTCCAGAAATCCCTCTAAGCCAATACAAAGTGGAGTGCAGCTAAGGTCATGTCAGTTACCTAGCTCTGCTTCCAATTATCCATTCCAGTCAACCATGGATAATATTGGTCTCAGCAGTGCACTGTCTGGTCCATATTCAATACCTGCCACAGGTATGTTCTTTCCAGTGGTGGTGTATCTGTGTTGGTACCAGAATATTAAAGAAACAAGGCATGTGAGGTAATAACATTACTGGACCAATTTATGTTGAACAGGCCACTCAAATAGCCCAAGATTACCTGTTTCACTACAGGAGAAAAGAAAAACCCTTCCACTGGACACCCCTAGTTATCACTTACCATCCCACCTTGTATTTAGCTCTGACACTCTAAGGAACTTTTTCTCAGACCTGAAGAGCAGCTCTGTGCAACTCAAAAGCTCATCTCTTTCCCCAGCAGAAAACGGTCCAGTAAAGGATATTACCTCACCCGCCTTGTCCAACAGGTATTGCTAAGTCAGCCCACTGTATGATTGTGGCCACTGAGGCATGCATGACTCACTCTAAGAATACAAAGGGCTTCCAGGACTAGTCCAGCAGTTACTTGTGCTGTCTGTTGGAATCCAGTCTGAGAGGGGATGGTTTTTTTCATCGTATTTCTATGTGACACATGGGAAGGTGCTGCCGGGCCAGTTTGGCTCTGAAGAAGTGGTTTGGCCTGAACTCAGAGAGGAACTGACTCAGGGTTGCTATGAGGTAGAACTCAGCAAGTAGTAAATCATCACAAATAATTTATTCAGGGGACCCAGATGCTGCTTCTGTTCATGAATGACCTCTGGGCAGTGGAAGATAATCTTGAATTGATTCACAATGATTCTTTGTCAGTAGATTGTTCATAAGCTGCTCCTTCCAACTACCCAATGCCCAAAATTCGGACTATCTGTCAGTGTGGCACATATAGCTCTCATGATGGTGCTCCTGCTTCTTGGCTGGATTAATGTCACCAACTTTTATATTCCAATTCTCAATGTGAAAGGTTCTATGGGTGAATCTGACCTGTGTGTTTTGTGAGTTGAAAAATTTGCTATTTCCATGCAAGTTTCTGACAACCAAGTGACTTGCTAGGAGATTGCCAGAAAGTGATTGCTACAGGAGCACAAGCACAGAGGCAAATTCAGTTTTTGTTAGCGCAGATAATTACGGGGCATGTTTTTAGGTGTTCACTGTGCTCTGCCAGGAAGGCCTCGGGCTTAGAGCATTTCCTATTAGTGCCCTTGGAGCTGCACCCATCACAATCAAAGCTCCAGGGTTCCCGTTGACCCTCTCTGATGAGGGCAGGTGAGAGAGATTTCCCATGAAATACCTTGTGAAATGTCATAGGGGTTTATAGTATTGCTGTACTTCTAACATATAAGCCTAATGGGCAAAACAAAGCCTGAAGGTAGAGAGTGATCCCGATCTTTGGCTGGTGTAAATTACCATAGTGCCATCAATGGAGCTATGCTGATTTACACTTCAACCCAGAGGGATCTGGAATTTTTAACATGACTATCACTGTTGAGCAAATGTGCAGTAAAGTCAGCACTTGTAATGAGAGTCTCACACTGGCTCCATCCTTATTGATGGCTACCAGCCTGAACCCTGGATTTAGTGTTACTCTCTCCTGGTGCTTGTATCCGCCCGAGTCAGCACAAATCTCTCTTGGTGCGCTTGTACTCTATCAGCAGATATTTACAGTAGCTGCCCCTAGTGGGAAGACTGTATGGGTTAAGAACTCCCAGGGAGAGCTGAGTGAAATTTGTGGCAAAAAATTTTCACCAAAAAAATGCAGGTTTGGTTTGACCACAACATTTTGCAAATTCAAGTCAGATTTTCCAAATTGTTTTAGTTTAAAAGAAATCTGAAATAATGCAAAAGTTTCAACTTTTTGATTCGAGGTCTGGTGGGGAGTGAGGGGGATGGTAGAGCCAGCCCAGGCTGGGAATGAAATGGAACAGGAGTGGGCACAGAGAGATTGCCTGGTCCCTTCACCCAGCACCTCTCCTATCCCCCCACAGTGCACCTATCCCCATAGATATCCCTGCTGACACAGCCCTCATCTCTGTGGACCCCCATTGGGGTGCATCCAACAAAGTGGGTATTAGTCCACAAAATTTCATTTCAAAATTTACATTGGCTTATTAAAAAATTTTTTAAGTTTCAAGAAGCTCAAAGATTAAACACTCTGTTCAACCCCAAACTATGCTTTGTAATTATTATTTTCTTTTTTGGTAAAGACTTGAAAAATCAGTTACTCACGCAGCTCTGCTCCTCCTGTGTGCCCTGCTTTGGTGGTGGTAAAATTGCAGATTTATAGGTCTTGAACAGAGATGAATGGGTTAACTTGGCTGCCTTTGGGAAACTAAGCCTCAGGGCAAAGTCATATTGCTTCTCTGTGCTGTAGCCTTTCCTCTCCTCTCCCACCCTTCCCATAGACCTCTGGATGATTGATCGGCTGTGCAAGATAAAATTCTTTCCTGTTTGCATCACAAAAGCAGGGCTAGTTGCCCAAGGCAAAGAAATACCCAGTCTTCCTTCTCCCTCAAAGGAGCAGGGGGCCTTGCTTGTGGTAAACTTATGATTCTGTAATTGAACTGGCCTTTTTTTCCTCTCTACTTCCTCTCAAACACTCCTTTTGAAGATCAGGTCGTAAAGCCCAGGCTAAGCCTGATACAATGCTGATAAAATGCGTTAATCTGATTCTTCCTGTTGAATGATGCCTAGATTGGTACCAGTGTTTTTGTTCAGGGCAGGTCTACACTTAAAATGCTGCAGTGGTGCAGCTGTAGTACTTCAGTGAAGACTCTACTACACCGATAGGAGAGCTTTGCCAACATCCATGAAAGGCGGTAGCTATGTCTACGGGAGAAGCCCTCCTGTGGACAGAGCACTGTCTACGCTGGGGTTCGGTCAGTATCACTGCGTCGCTTGGGGATGTGGATTTTTCACATCCCTGAGTGACGTAGTGATAGCGCTGTAAATGGATGGTACAGAACTGGGACTCAGATGTTAGTGCTTTAAAAGCACAATGGAAAGAAACCAATGGATGTATAACAGGGATCTTTCTCCTTCTAACGCCTAGTCTGGTATTTTGTTGGCCTGCAATCAGATGCCACTTTAGTCCTCTGCAGCACAATTGTTTTATCCCCAGGTAATGCAGGGCTGGTGAATATCGCCACTCACTCAAATATATAAGAAGGTAAAAATACAATGTTCTGCTGTTATATTGTTGTTTATTATTTATATTTCACTAGCCGTAGGAACAAATATGTAAGACAGTCATTGCCCTAGCGAGCTGAGTCTACATGACATACAGGACATGTCAGAAGGAAAGAACAAAGAATTGAGGTAACGAAACGAGCAGAACTTACCGGAAAAACAGAAGTCACAGCTTGTCATTTGCCTGAGCAATGCCAGGCAGGAGTGACTGGTAAGCATCACAGCAGAGGAATGGTTTATTGGCAGCCTTACATGACCTCAACACAGCCTTTAAATCTGTGGGCCTGATTTTGTGCTGTGAAGTTATTTTTGGGTGCAAAATCGGAGATTGCTTATCCAAATCCAACCGCAAGTCAGATGCTCAGCATGATTGACAGATTTTTCAGGTCAACCAAAGGAAGAAACTCCTTTTGGGGTGAGGTCTAAATGTAGCCCCTGAATGTCCATTCCCTGTAGCACCAGGGAAAGAGGATGGGGGGAAGATAGTTAGTTATTTCTGGGGTCTGTAAACAGCAGGAAGTGCCTCGCTTCCCTATCCAGGGAGATACACAGGCAAGCACATATTATGGCTGGATGTCTGCTTTTTTTTCTTTTTTTTTTAACGGTATTGATTCGTTAATGTTTGTTCATTGTGTAAGTGTTGAGCAGCGGTACATTGATGGTAGACTTGGCCGCTGACAAGGTGCAGTGGCAACTCTTGAGGTCATCTATTTGGAGCACCCCTGTGCCAAGCTTTGTATTCCACTACACCCCAGCGCAGATCCAGTGATGCTCTCACAGAGCTATTGCTAGTTCTGTGGCAGCAGCTGTATGGCCGAATCAATAGAACAGGCCCCTTCAGACAGCACATTGCGAACACGTATGTCGTTTAGTTCCCAGCCAGCCAGGTAAAGGATAGCATGTGTGTACCGTGCACATTGTTTACCGTGTTTGGTTGGTGGGGGAGGGCCTCATTTAAAGGCAGTTAAAGCAAACAGCTTGTGTCTGCATGTTGGGTATTTAGTGTATTGAGCAGGATCACATCCCATTAATTATGTAGGATTACAGAAGAAGCGTTCTTTCCTGCATGGTTTAATCCCTCATGCCATTTATACAGTGGAGACCTTTTAAACAACTTCCCTTTAGATGCAGAATTAATCCATCCCTGTTCATCGGTTTTGCTCCACTAGTGGGGAGTGGCCGGGGGCAAGGGCAAGTTTCAAGATTTACCTGTTGCTCAGGACAATGGCAAACAAGTGCTGAGTGAATTGTGAGTTCGGTCCAAGCCTTTAATGGCATCTGCTACACATCTTTATTTAACGTTTCTGAGCACTGACAGGTTGATTAGACCTGTGCCTCCTGTTTCCATTTAATGGAGTTATTGTGCATCCCCGCTCTCACTAGGCGAGGGTTGGAACATAGCCTCTCTGTATCCTGCAGACATACCCAAGCAGGACACCTTCAGCAATATATGACACAAGAATCCCTGATTTTTAGCCTCCCAGGCTTGGGAAGTAGGTGGGAACTCTCTGCTAAACTCAAGACCAGTTCTGATGTGGACACTGAGTGGACATGTTCCCCCATCATCATCCTCCATCAGCTCAGACATTTTTATTCTTGCTTATTTTTCCCTTACTCTTATTTTATAATTTCTTTGTTCATTGGGCAGGAAGCCTGAAAGCATGTCTTCCTGTCCTCTCCTGATAGCATCTCCAGTGCAGTTCCATGAAGGAACCAACAGGAGATGGTAAAAGATTCCCTAGATCCCTTGAACAGCTTTCTAGGTAGGGTGAGTAGACCACAAGTATGAAAAATTGGGACAGGAGGTGAGGGGTAATAGCCTATATAAAAGAAAAAGACCCACAAATCGGAACTGTACCTATGAAAATCAGGACATATGGTCACCCTATTTCTAGGTGAGGCTGGTTCTGTATACTTTACTAAGATATGAAGGGTTTATTGATATTAACTCTTGTCTGTCTCTACTCTGGGCCTCTGTCATTTCACAGCCCCCTGCTCCCTGACTGATTACTCTGCCATCTAAGGACTCTGCACAGCCCATTAGGAAATCCTGGAATCTTAGGGGAAATGCTTCACTCCATCAAGTTCTGGCAGTTTAACACAGGTCTGCCAAGGGAAAAAATAACCCAAGGAAAAAGGAGTGGGGGAGGAGATATCTATCCGGTTCTTTGGCAAGAGCCCTGGTTGAAAAGCCAGGAGCTGCTTTCACTCACACCAACAGCCACAGAGGAAGAAGGCTCTTTGGCAGTGGTTCTCAAAGTGGGGGTCGTGACCCCCCGGGGGGTCGCCAAGCGCTTCCAGGGGGGGTCGCGAGGTCCCGGCGCCGCTGAAAAGCCGCTGAATGCATTACTTCCGCATTCGGTGGCTTTTCGGAGGACATACAAGGGTCCACCGCAGCTGACAAGGAAGCAAAAATGGGTCGCGGCTCTCATAAGTTTGAGAACTACTGCTCTTTAGCTTTCCAGAGTTCAGACACAGCTATGTCCGGTGGAGCTTCCGGCCACACCTACCGAGTAGAGGCCAGCAAAATGTAATTAGGAGCAAAGAGAGAAGCCAAGCATCCTAAGCCAGAGCTGTGAAATAAGTGGACTGTAATAGTAAGGTGACCAAGTCTTCTGATTATCAAAGAAGGTTGTTAACTGAGATTAGCGAGGGAATTCAAAGGTCATGACCCACCTAGGATTCCCCTTCCAATAACTGTTTCTTTTTAGCAGTGCCCTTTCTACTAGAAGCACCTGTTGCTTGATGCTATGTCTAGATCATGACCAGTTTTCCTCTGGAGAATGCAGTGTGGCCCATCAGAGAGAGCACGGGGCTTGAGGCATGGAAGATCTCCCTGGGAGTTAATACACTGATTGATTCTGTGCCTGTGGGTGAGACATTAAGGGCGCGAAAACCAGGCTGTTAACTCCTCTGTGCCTCAATGTACGCATCTGTAAAACAGGGATAGTAATGCTTTGCTCCCCTTTGTAAAGCACTGTAACATCTACAGATGAGAAGTGCCATATACCTGCAAAGTTCTTGTCTTTATTACCAAGTCACCACTTTGCATATCAGCTGAGACCAGTGGTGACCGAAAGTCATTGCTGTCTGAGAGTTATTGAAAAGTAGAAATGAGCTAGTGGTCTCAATCTAGTCCTTTCTGAGGGTTTTTTTTGTTTTGTTTGAGAATTTCCGTGGAGGGGAGGAGTTAGAGAGCCAGCTATGAAATTTTCTAAATTTATCTTGCTTCCCCTGTGAGAATTCATCACTTAAAAAAAGCCACATTCTTTCAGTGATGTCCTACTTCCCATTAGCTAATCAGCTAGCTGGTTTCTGTGAAATTCCTGAGGAGAGTCTGTCTGTGAATGTCTCTCTGCATCTCTCTCCCAAAGGAGACTATTACAAGGTCTGAGATCCCCAAACCCCAGCAAATGCTTACGTCACAATCACATTAGACTCCTCTTTATGTCTGCTCTGCTGTAAATCACCCAGCAACGCGGCAAACCTTTCTTACTAGCGGCTACTGTGTGTAAGATCAGGTCACCCAGCTGAGCGGATTTTACTCTTCCGCGCTAGGCATGTTCGGTGTCCGTAACGCTATGGAGAAGAGTTTGCTGGATCAGCTCAGCTCACGCTCTTTTCCCCCCAAGTGTACATTTTTCCTCTCTGTGGTGGGTTGGACCTTTCAGACTCATATATAGTAAATATTTAACGACTGCTACAATTTGCTGGATCCTGCTGATATTTCAAGATACACACACTCACAGACACACACATGCCATGCTGCTCTTCTCTGTGTCCCTTGTTGAGTCGTACATTATATTTTAAACATCTTCTCTCATTCCTCCCGTTAAGCTGCCGCCACCATAACTGACTATTAAAAGAGAGAGGAGGGGTTGAGGTTTTTTTGGTCTCTGAGACAGAGAGCTTAATGCTGCGTCCCCTGTAATGAGATTGGCTCATTTCCCAGACTCCTGCTAGTGAGCTTGCTGTTTGTTCTGTTGCTTTATGATCCCCACAGGGTCCAGCAAGCTGGTCTTTGGGAAGCTCGGGGAGGGCCAGCACTGGGCAGCATGGGTGGTTTATTTACAGTTTACATCCAGCCGGGGTGGGAGGTAGGGGAATTGTGAGAAATCTAGTGAACGCTGCACATGTGGGGGAGTGTGTCCTGTTGATCCAGCTTTATCCGAGGGAGAAGGGTGTTCTTTCTGAAGCCAAGGGATGTGGAAGAGACGTGATTGTTGCTAACTGAGTGAAAGGTGTGTAGTGCTGGTCAAAACAAGGCCATTGACATTTGTTCATTTGACACAGTACGTTCCAGGTAAAGATCTCAAAGCACTTTGATTGTATAGTGGTGCTCCACAGGTCCCCCCGGCAAGTAGATCAGTATAATCTCAATTTTACTCAGGGTGAAACTGAGAGAGAGAGAGAGAGGATATTCGCCTGGTTTTCGGGGGTGCTGATCACTTGCAGCTCCCATTGACTTCATCAGGAGATGTGAGTGCTCTGCATTGCAGAAAGGTAGGCCGTAAGTGATGTGCCCAAGATCACAGAAGTGGTTTGTGAGGAAACTGGGTATAGAACCTTGGTCTCCTGACTCTCGGTCCCCTACTCTAACTTTCAGACCAGGGGTTCTCTGCTTTTGGGGGTGGGGGCACAAACCGATCCACAGGGATCGTGACTACTCTCCCTTTCTTTATGGTGAAATGCAAGGGTGAGTCGCTGAATCTTTTCCATTATGGAAACATAGACTGATGTGTTGATAGGGTTGATAATCACTTTTCTAAAGCACACTGCTTCCCCCTGATTTCAGTGGGAGGAGTTCCTGTAGATGTAATGCACAGCCCAAAGAATATAGCTGTCTTGCGGTTAATTCCCTGCGTAGGACGGGAGAGTGCAGAGGGGAACCTGTGTGGGTGGGTATATTCTCTCTCTCCCCCTCTCTCTCCATAATCAAGCCTTGAATTCCAGCAAGTCTGATGCTTTATTTTTAAGTGGCATGATGCCAAGAGGTTTTAACATGAGGAATGGCCTTGCCAAGCGTACTGTACATAGGTAGAAGGTCTTGATGTCTGGAAATAATGCTTTACTAACACTCCAAGTGGCAGCACGTTGTCTGATTGGCTTTGCAAGCAACACATGAGCAGAGGTCAGCTTTAAAAGCTCCCCTTGCAGGCGTGAGTCATGGGAACAAATATTTAATAGACTGGGCACAATTCAAGCCTAACTAATTTAATCCTGCTGTATCTGAGTTTCAAATTACATTAGTCAGCCCCAGCGCTTTCTTACCGTATCTCTGTGGTTTCCACACCCTATCCTGTGTGATATAATAGGCTTCATTCAAATAAAGGGATCTTTTTTACAGTGGACCTCATAGGCCTTTTGCTCTGTGATACATTCACCCCAGGGTGTTTCATGAACTTAGGTGTGTGAAGGAAAATGTTTCTGTGGCTCTACCTTAGGAGGTGTTGGGGGAAGAGTAGATGGCTCAGGACTTGAGGTCACAGAGCCCCTCACCTCAAGAGTGAGGTTTTGAATTCAGGCCAGGTAAGTTTCTGAGGCATAGCTCCAGCGTCAGAATCATGTGTTGCCATTCCCAGCAGCGAGACCAAGGACTGTGAATGGATTCTGAAGACTAAACTCCCCCCAAGGCCATTCTTAGGGGTCCCTCAAAGTTAGGGATGAGACAAAGCACATTGTGAGAGTTAGTGCAGGTGGAACTTGTCTTTTTGTGGGCTGTGTTCATGCTGGTTCTGTGGAACTGGAGGGGTATGATGAACATGACTGTCTGTCTGTTTCCATGAGCAATAAAATGCACATAAAACTGTCTGCCTCTCTTAATACTGGGATGATAGGAGGGAAGGGACAAAGCCTTACTCCATAATTCAGGAAAAATAGATGTTAGTTAAAGCCGGTACCCAACTTTTAGAATTTAACACATGGCTAATTAAACTAGCTGCCTCCTTCTAACTTTTGCATTCATTGCTACATGGCCAGTCTCTGTAGCAAGGGTCTCTGGCAGTAAATTTATGCCATTTAATGCTTGATGCATCGCTCTTTTTAGCTTGGAATTCCTTCTCTCCAATCCTCCCTTTCCCCCCTCAATGCTTCCCACAATGCACAAGGGCTAGCCCATTATCCCATGGATGGTCTCCAGCAGTCTTCTCTTTTTTGAGAACCATTGTTCCTCACGAGCTTTCTTAAAGTGCGTACAAAGCAAATGCGCTGATGAGGCCAAAACTATTGGATAAAGCATGGGTACTTGGGACTCTATTTTCCAAGCAACTCAATAGTCCAAGGTTCTTTTTCAAAAGACCCCTACTTCTTGGAGGTGGGAGATTTGTATTAAGGATGTAACCATTCACAAGGCTGGGTTCCTGGAATAAAGCAATTTCCATCAAGCAAAATTAGAAAAGACATTAATGCAACAGTTAATAGCCAGCGACTGCAGGGGGCAAATGTGTCGGCTTGCTTGTTCTGTGTTTATGGGCCTTATACAATTCCATCAATATTGATGCGTGATGTCTTTGATTTTGACGCTAATCATTGCTATGAATTAAATTTGCAGCCATATAATTAGGATTGCTGTTAATAGGACCTCAAGCTAAGTGCTGCTGTGCTAGTTGTCTTTTTCCTGATGGAAAATGACATCCTCAGAACTCAGCTAATGCAGTTTGCCTAGTAGATGGTAGGACTGATGTGAAAATTATACTTTCTATATCTAGAGGGATATCATCTAATATGGATATTGACATAGGGCCTGAAACTGAGTGAGTTTCCTGAATAAGGAGCATAGTACTGGGTCCAGTGATAGGCTTCACAGTAGTGTTCTGCTGTCTTTCTGGGGTCACAGACATGTGAGTGAGGGAGTGAAAGAAGGGGAATGAGAGAGAGACTAATGCAGTTTTTGGTTTTGCAGTCTATCTTTCAGCTCTCCTTCCTGTTTGGATGCAAAATCTCTTTGCATCCATCTGTTTCCCCGATCCTGCATTTTTCACATTCCTGCTTTGCGGCTCTGCCCCTTGCTGCATCCCCAGTTTGCGCATAGCAGGGTAAATGGAATGACCAGAGTAGCTGCATGGCTCACTAGTACAAATCAATCTTGTATCCCTTCCCAAGAAGTAATGTATCATATTCTATGTAAAGGGCTCTCAAACTGGGGGTTGGGACCCCTCAGGGGGTCACAAGATTATTACATGGGGGTTGGGGGTCATGAGCTGTGAGCCACTACCTTAAATCCCACTTTGCCTTCAGCATTTTTAGTGATGTTAAATATCTAAAGAAGTGGTTTTTAATTTAACAGGGAGGTCGTACACAGAGGCTTGCTATGTGAAAGGGATCACCACTACAAAAGTTTGAGAACCACTGTAATACATCAGTGGTTGTGGCTGCCTTTCAGTGCTGCCTGAAGCAATTCATCATGCATCTCATTGGTGAAGTGCTTTGGCATCATTTTCGATTAAAGGTGCTGTGGAAACATAAGATATCTGTATTTGTGTAACTCAAGACTCTTTGTGGTTACACATGCATTTTTGTTGACCTGCTGAAAGCCTGAATTCACAGTGCATGAAGCTGCTTGTACTCATTTGCCATGCAGGCTAATACGCCACTCAAGTAAAGACTAGTGATAACTGGTCAGATTGCTCAGGTTACAGCACAGGGGACTGGACTAGATGATCTCTTGAGGTCCCTTCCAGTCCCACGATTTTATGATTGTACTCAGTCAGAGGAAAGGCAAACTTTAAACATGATGTTTCTCCTTGGTATATGATAGTTTTATTCAGTTTGGTTGATTTAACTTGTTCTATTAGTGGGGATAACTAGGCCTTTCAGAATGAAATGTACATTGGACCCTACCCTTATATGACTCTGTCCTACAGATGATGATCCTATCTGTTTAATTTACTCTTAATTATAGCCCATATACACACTCTGGAGCACTTTAGGAGTCATATCAGCATGTGGGGAAGCCAGAGGAACCTGCAGATGCTTGCTGAACAGATGAAATGTTGATGTTGGAATAGTCTTTCCCATGCAATTACCCCATTTTGGATACAGGTCTGAATGCTGGATGCTTTCTGACCCAGGCCTTTTGAGTTCCATTCATCAACATTGGGAACAAAGCTGTTTGTGTCCTGGCAGAGATGCTAGATTGCAGATGGAGAGGTTTTTTAATTGACAGGAGTATTTGCATAACTGCAAGCTCCTAGAAACTGGACACTTAATTTCTCACCCATGGATGTCAAGGAGGCAGGAATTTGGGTGGCATCACATTGTCTCTCTGGGATTGCTCTGTCTACAGTATGGTATGGACCCAGGAAATATCTCTCTAACCATGGACTCTCCAGTCTCGCCCAATAATCCCCTATCCCTTGGGTAGAAGGAGCATTCTCAAGTCTAGACCCCAACAGATAAAGCTCCTGGAGCTACTAGTATGGGTCCTACTGTAACACAAATTGTGCCTGCATGCAACCCCAAACTAGCCTAGTTTTGCTGCTATTGGCATCCAGAAGAAGTTGGAGCCTTACATTTAATTAATTAGTGCATTGAGAGACATGAGAAGAGATTGGAGCAGAAGAGGATGTAGAGCTGTGATGATTAACGTATATTGTGTAAGTTATAGTTAGCAAGCCACAGTTCAAGGTAATCCAGGCTGCTCCATCTCCAGTGAAGTGGGTATCAGAGTTGATGAGAGGGGAGAAAAGGGACCAATTGTATGAGTTCAGAGGGGCCCCAAAGCCTTTTACTGTGGTGAAGTGGGAAGGAGGGAGGCCCCAGCAAACATGTACCAGGGGCCCAAATTTCTCTTGATGGGCCTGGTGGTTATAATGGGAGCAGGGCAGGCAAGCAAACCAGAAAGCTTTCCAGAGGAAAAAATATGGTGAGTTCTTTCCTTCTCTGATTCCTTGGAGGCGCATCTTCTTAAATGGCCTGATGAGCATTTAAATGGGTTTATGGGAAGCAGGGAAGGGTTAAATGGATTTCCCACAGTGCTGTCACCAAGGCTCTGGAGGAATGACAATACCAGGGACCCAGGCAGCATAGAGTGGGGGTAGGGGCTGAGAGAGTGCCCCAGGGTAGAAAGCTGCCAAGTCCATTAGGCTTTGTTTGTGTTCTGCATCAAGGAATCAAGAATGTCCTTATTACCACTTACAGGCATCATGTCTGCCCCCACCTCCAGCTCGCCTTCTCTGGCTATGGCTTTTAGGGGCGATCTCAAAATAAGCCTAATTTAAAGGGCGCTGGGACTGACATTTGTAGCTGTTTGACGGATGGGAGAGTACTGAGAGCTTGCTGGCTTGCAGATGGCTGTGGGGCAATGCTCTGTGAGAATCGACAGTTTAGGCTCACAGAACATTGTCTTGCATAGAATCATAGAAGATGAGGGTTGGAAGAGATCTCAGGAGGTCAGCTAGTCCAACCCCCTGCTCAAAGCAGGACCAACCCCACCTAAATCTTTGTTGTGAGCCCTGGCTCACATAGTGCTGATGTTTCTGTGGTTCTACTCTGGGTTCAGATGAACCCCAAAAACTTGGTGTGAAATTGGACGAAGAAAACCAAATTATACCCCTTTGCAAATGAGGCGGAATGACAAAGGTTGTGTGGTGACCAGACCTCAACCTCAAGCAGCCGAAATATTCAGTCCTGTTTCCCAACCCTCAGCAAACCTTATCCCACTTTTACTGATACTGAAAAGTTATCCTGCAGCCAAAGATTGTTCAGTTCCACCAGCAAGGAGTTCACCTTGGACATCTCCAAGTGCGCGTGGCTTGCTGTAGTTTAGTGCTAGAGCACTGGAGTGACTGCTGCCTGTCAAATACCCAAGACGGGGAAGACTTTTTTTAAACATCCCACTAACTTATCCTAACTCACTATCCTTGAGCAAGAGCTTGGCAGGATTTAAAAAGGGATTGGATATTTAGCTGCATAACTGGAATATCCAGAGTTAGAGGAGTAAGGAAGAGAAAGTAACCAAGAGTTTGGGAATGGATATAGTCCCTCCTGCTATAAAGCACAAGCCAACTTCTAGCCAACGGGAGTTAGAAGGAAACTTTCCTCAGGGGCAGGTTATCCCACAGCTGCCTATTTCACCTTCCTCTGAAGCATCAGGTACTGGCCTGGTGAATACAATATACTGGACTAGATAAAGCCTTGGTTTGACCCACTATAGCAATTCCTCTGTAACTTTTCACCATCCCTGCTTCTGGCTTGCTTCTCTTGCACTTCACTCAGTACTCACAATGGCGCAAGGCCAGTCACTAAACCCCATTTTGCCGAACTTCCCTGTAAGTGCTCCTTAAAATGGGTATCATGTTACTCCAGGACATGTATCCTCTGACTCCTATGAACCGTTCACCTTTCTCATTGGTCCACCAGAGAGTAAAGCTCCAGCCAAAACTACGGCTTCTGCTGCGTACTTGGCAATGCATTGCCTCCAAATGGGCAAGAGAACCATGGAAATTGATGAGCGCTAGTGTAATTAAAAAGGACATTGCTAAGGGGTTCTTCATAATTTTAAAACTCACTGTGCCTTCCTTCACGCCCGCCTCAACACCATCATCAGTGCGCACGCACTGATACTTGTGCCTCTCGGATGTTTGAAGCTTAAACCTGTCCTCCTTTTAACTCATCATTATTTCCTCCATTTGAGGCCATTAGTTCAGTGAAGTTCAGACTAGCACAGCTAGGGTAAACCAGTTTTAAGGAGCATTGGTCCTTCTACTTTAGGGAACAAGAGAGAGACTTGTGGCTACCAACCACGACTGATTCTCCTGTCCTTTCATAGCCAGCTGCATGGTTATGCCTTCCTCTGAAGTGCCAAGAAGCTAATTAATCTTCTTACCTGCTCTGTGAGAAAGAGAAGTGGTGTTATCCCCATCTTACAGATGAGGAAACTGAGGGAGCGAGGTTAAAGTGATCCTCCAGAGGACACCAAGGGAGTCAGGCACAGCAAATGACCTAGAGACCCTCTGAGTTCCCAGCTCCCCACCTTGTGAGTGTCTGCGTCTCACTTTCTCCTAGCTCTTCCTGCTGAATTTTCTTATCACATTGGTACCCTAGTAGGCATTTTTTTCCTTTCTCCCCTTTCCCTGTCCATATAAACTACTTTTTATTGGATCAGCTTCTGTGGGTGAAGGGACAAGCGTTTGAGCTTCAGAGCTCTGCTTCAGGTCTGGAGAAAGTAACCAAAATGTCTGAGCTAAATGTAAGGTGGGACAGATTAATGTAAGGGTTTCACACATGCTAAAGGAGATCACTTAAAATAAATTGTGCAGTTAAGAGTTGGCAGGCAGTAGGGTGTATTGCAAATTATTGTAAGGAGCCATAAAACCGGTCTCTCTGTTAAATCTGTGCTGCTTAGTGTCCATCCTCAGAGTTCTGAATTTTTAGACATACATGAGTATGTGCACCACTGCCCTCTCTTGGATAGAATCAGAACTGCATAACCCTTTGTCACAGACCCAATACTCCTAACAGTAATGGGGACTTTCATTCCACTCCAGTTTGGAGGGGTCTTGCAGGATTGCTGAGATTGGAGGAGAAGGATCTGAGAGTTATGAAGATCTGAGTGTGTGTGGGTGGCAGCGTAGTGACAACTGTTAAGTACTACATGACCACGGATTTTTGTTACAAAACTTTTATATGTACATCTGCCTTTGAGGGGCTACCATCTCGAAAAATCTTTTTATGCATACGCGCATCTTAGCATGTGGCAGGGATATGAAAAGTCAGGGAGCAAAATCCCACAGAAGCATAACGCAAAAGCAGCACTGTATGGACAGACACACAAGCCCATTCAGCTGACTGATGCCTCTGTTAATTTCTACCCCATCTTTAGATCAAATTTACTATCCATTTGCTGTTATGATTATTTTTTGCCCTTAGCCAGGGCAGCAGCAGTGACATGCAAAGAAATGTGTAAGCCACGGCAGAAAATACTACATGATTTGAGAAGGCAATTTCAACACTTTAACAGCTGCCCAGAATGATTAGGTGGACCCATCTGCATATTAGCGTTAGTCCATTATACATTTTACGATGAATAGTTCCCCACCATCCAGTGTTTGTTTTTAAACATTGCTGTCCTTTCATTTCTGGAAAGAGCCACGTGGAACGGCAGATGTCTGTGTTTCTTGTGTCTTCAGGGAGCTGTTTGCAGTCAGGTTGGCTGGGGTAATAAACAATGAGGGGGAAACCCCTGCATGTGGTATGAAATCTCCCAGACACTGTAGAGTGCAGCACTAGGAATAGTTTTGTGCTGTGGAAGTTCCCGATGATCTGTGATGGGATCACAGGGTTTTCTCCATGGAACTAAGATGGGAAGGGAATGGGAGAAAGGGGAAGATCGAGGGCAGGCCGGCACAACATGCGGCCCGGGGGCCACATGCGGCCCGCACGGGCTTACTGTGCGGCCCGCGGGAGGTGAGTAGGGGAGGGGCAAGCCAAGCAGTGAGGTGGAGGGAAGTGGGTGAGGGTGGGGCTTTTCGGCCCGCAGCTGGGTTTTTTGCAGTAATATGGCCTTCACTGCTTTCTGAGTTGTGCAGTCCTGATCTAGGGAAAGAGAGATTCAAGATGTGAAAGCTATACCCAGACCTCAAGAGAAGCTCTGTGGAGCTCCTCTTTTACCATCAGAAGTTGGTCTAGTAAAAGGTATTACCTCATCCATTTTCTCTCTAAGGTTAAACATAGACATCCAAAGATGTATTGGTTCCCTTACCCACCCCAGTCTTTATTTATTAGCTCTGAATGCTGAATAACTTTCTGAGTTGGAAAACGTTTTTCTTCTACCTTGCTCCATGATTTCAACCCATTCGCTAGGGATTGAAAAAGGAACCACAGCCATTAGTCATTAAAGTAACAAAGGTGAAGTGTCTAGTGGTTAGAGCAAGAAAATGTGGCAGGGTGGTGAGGTCAGGATGGGTTAGCATGGGTCAGGATTCCTGAGTTATATTCTCAGCTCTGCCATTGATCGTGACCTTGAGTAAATCGCTTAGACTAGGTATATCTACACTGCAGTTAGACGCCCACTGCTGGCCCATGCCAGCTGATTTAGCTTGAGAGGGGACAGGGCTTGGGTTGAGGGACTGTTTAATTGCAGTGTAAATGTTTGGGCTTGGGCTGCAGCCCAAGCTCTGGGACCCTCCCGAGCCTGTGAACACTGTTAGCATTTTATTTATGCTAAGTTTGCCAATGCTTTCCGCGGGTAAGTATATCACTAAGGAAAGGGCAACTGAAATGAGCCCATTTCACTCCATAAAAGGTGGCCTGTGTAAAATATATATATGAATGAATGACTAATTGACTGACTGAAGATTTAAGATTCTTTGGATACACACACATTCAAATAGAAAAGCGCAAAAGCACTCCTGGAGCAATTACTAAGTGGATTGACTCTTTTGCCTTTTATCATGCTGACGGCTTCTTAGCTGATTTCCCTGACCACAACCCCCATTTTCATTCTTGTGTTTGCTTACATGCCTTTGCATCAAACAGATACATGTAGATGAAAGTGGTGTGCATTTAAAATGCATGTACACCTCATAGTGCTCGAGAGAGTAGCTGTTGTACACTGTGAGGGGTTGGGGTTTTTTTGGTTTTGTGTTTTTGCGGTAAGATGATGAATTATTTATTGTGTGCTGGGCTTTAATCTCATAAACCTGCCTGCAGGCCTCTCGTACATCAGCCTGAGCAGTGTTCTATAACGCACATAAGTCAGACAGCACAAAGCACTTGAATGACTGTAGATAGTAATTGTTCATCTTGCCTCGGCCTTTCCCTACCCCTCATCAGCTCATTAAAAGCAGTTGAGCCCGTTAAGCAAGTCCTCATTTGGCCATCGCCACTAACAGGAATTGATTTGCATCTGCTGCTCCGAAAAGGAGCCAATCCTGAGATCCGAGCCACTACAATTGAAAATAGTGAGACTCACCCCTCCAGAGCTGCTGAAAGCAGAGAGAGGAAGACGTGTTTCCACAAAACAAGTTCTTCTTTCAAATGAAAGGTTGCTCCTCTGACTGGGGACGCTTTCCTTCCTTCCTGACTGTTAAGTGTTTGCAATAGGGTAGCTAGCAGCACTGGGTTAACATTTGATGACTAATTCCATGTCTGATTTTGCTAGTCATTCTGCTGCCAGTGACGTATTAAGGGGGAAACTAAGCACGTTATTTTTCACCTGCTTGCAGTGTCAGTGCTTCACTGGTGCCTCTCAGACTGGGCTCTCAAAGCGCACTCATTAACACAGTCACACTGCATCGTTCCTGCTATGGGAATGTGGTCACCGGGTTACACAATGACATATGGCAGTGAAGGGACTTCTGAGATCACATGCTATGTTAGTAGGTGGCAGAGCTGGAAGAGAGCCCTAGAGTCTGGTCTTCCTGGCCTTTTCTCTAAACATTAGACTGAGCAGGCTCCCTGGTTTATATGGGTTAAATCATATTGCAATGGCAGCAGAACACTTTTCATTCTGAAACTGCAGGGAGGCACGATATGATGACTTGAGCTCGAATTTCGCCAAGAGGTGAGGAGGTGAGTCTTCCGTGTTACTTCTGGCACTTGGGCTCTTTCCTGTCTCAGAGGAAGGAGCATCTGCTTCTGCATCCCCAGTACCTTAGGTGCTCTGTTGTGGTCTCCCATCCCAGGACTGTCCCTGCTTGATCCTGCAGCTTGTGACAGGGTTACAGCACATGGCAGGGAGACTGCAGGCATTCAGGTGAGGGGACACCCTATATCCATCTGGCATTCCCAGTCAGCAGGCATTTCCTTTGTTTGATGGTCTGCTGGGTGGAATGTAGAGCCCCCAGGGAGATCAATTCCTCATCACTGTCAATACTGCTGTCCTAATTATGCTCTGAGCCCTAAATAATAAAGGGAGGGGAGGTGGGAGGAGATTTACGCTCCTCAAACTCTCTGCTCCTGTTGTGTCAAGGAGGGAACAGATGGAGTGTTTCAGCAAATGGAAAGACCAAAAACCAATCAAAACCACAGTTCTCCTCCTGATGCCAGAGTATGCTGGGGCTGCCCTGTCCACTAGAAAGCTGAAATCTTTCAGAACCTTGTTAACTTGTGGATATTTGGCATCCTAATCCCCATTTTGGGGGTTCTAAGAGAGTCCCAGGTCAGTATTACAAGTATCTTGGCTAAGTATTCAGTGTCTGAGGGGAAGTTCACTTAGGCTGTGTCCACACTGCCACTTTCAGTGCTAAAACGTTAGTCATTCAGGGGTGTGAAAAAACACCCCCAAGCAACAACAATTTTAGCGCTGAAAAGCGCCAGTATAGACAGCTGCGCTCCCAGCAATAAAGTTACCCAAGTTCGTTCGGGGTGGTTATTTTTTTTCAAAGGGAGAGCTCTCCCCCATGATAAAACGTGATTACGTTGCCCATGTCGTGGCCGTGCTGTAACATGGGCAGTGTAGACGTACCCTGAGGGTGAAGGAGTATGGTAGTCCTGGAGTGAGTAAATTCCCTGCCTTATTCAGACCTGATATGTAGTATAGCACTTGTTGCTCCTGGACCTGAAGGATCAGTCTAAAGTGCATGGCTCTGTTGGCTTCCTTCCCTGCCTTTGGGTTAGGAGTTATTCAGGGTGTTCCTATGCTGTGAGCACTGCAGCAAGTGTGGACACTTACTACAGTGACGGGAGGGGGGATTCCGTTGTAGTTAATGCACCTTGGAGGGGCGGTTGCTAGGCGGACAGAAGAATTCTTCTGTTGACCTAGCTGCATCTACACTAGGGGCAAGTTTGACCTAACTATGACGTCCAGGGCATGACATTTTCCCCAGCCCTGAGGTCAGTGTAACATTTAGTTGCAGGCCAGGCCTTCGATTGTGAACTCTTTTGTGCCAGACCCATCTTTTTGTGCTGTGCCTAGCACAGTGAGGGTTGGATCTATGTCTAGGGTGCTACCACAACAAAAATAACTAATACTAGGAGTCCCTGGCTCATCTAAGCAACACAGCCCAGGTGTGCTGCTAAAGCTGCTAAAAGTATTCCAGAGGAGCCTCTCCCCCTAGTCCAGCGAGTAACTTACAGTCATAGCTACTTGCAGTTAGTGATACTGATAAATAGTCACACTCAGACACCTGAATTCTCATTCCAGCCAAGATGGTCTATTGGGTAAATCACAGGACTATCCTCTGCTGTTCACCATCTGTAAAATGAATCTAATATGGACCTGCCTCCCAAGGGAGTTTCAATGATTAATTGACATCTAGAAATTACAGCAATGGGTGCACTTAGGAATGCATTGGGGGGTTTCATTCAAACCGGTTGACTTTTTTCCTCAAAGTAATTTCTGTGGGGGAGAAAATGGCCTTTCATGTAAAAAATACATTTTTATTCAATTTTTCTGTTTTGTTAATGAAAAACTGGAACCCAAACACATTAATGGTAGGTTTTCAGTTTTTCCTTTTTAAAAAAACCCAAATCCACAGGACATGTGAACAAAAATTTAAAAAGGGATATGGGGGGAATCTCTTAAAGTTCCTGCAAAAATAACTGTAAAAAAATTTGTACACCCAGCTCTAAGTTTTGCTGTACTTTGAAGACAGACAATGCGAAATACAATTTATTGAAGGGAGGAAATATTGAGTCCAGTATCTAGAGCTTTGGGAGACGGTGGCAGGAATCCTGGCTTCTGTCTCCCATTCTGCTTGACTCTGTGTGAGACATTTGGCAAGCTGCTTCTCTTCCCCTGTTTCTAATCTGTAAAAAGGGGATAACATCACTTCCCCACCTCCCAGACAGTTTGTTTGAAAATTGCTTTGAGATCCTAAGTTGAAAGAGAACTGTATACATGCAAAACCATTTTATAAAGAAGTTTGTGTCTTCTATTCCAGTACAGGACAGACCCCATTACTTCTAGTCTAGCCCATGCTGACTGCTAACACTTGCCTTTGTTTTTAGCCATAGGTCTATAACAAAGGCTAGTGACTTCAATGCCAGCATGCAACTGAAGCCAGATAGCTTGAGGTCAACAGCTGGCATGTGGCCCTCCTGTACTTTCGGAGTTGTGGTGGTGGGGTGAAGGTTTCCTTTCAGACTCCTGGTCACTCTACACAGGTTCCTTAAAATGTCATCAGTCTCCCATCCTATTCATAGGGGCAGATTCTCAGCTGATGTAAATCAGCACAGTTCCATTAAAATCAATAGAGTAACCCTGATTCATACCAGCTGAGGATCTGACCCATAGATTCTAAGAGCAGAAGGGCCCATTTTGATTATTTAGGCTCAACTCCTGCCCAACAGAGGCAACAGATTCTTCACCATTTTCTGTCGCATTCAGCCCAGCAAGCTCGGACTGTATTTTAATGCTAGTGAAGGCACATGTCTATTTCCATAACAGAATAAGAATGGGTTTCCTGTTATCAGGATGTTGGAGAAAATAACCTGCCAAAGTTCTAGTGAGGGGCAGGCAATTTTGGTTTGGTGTTCTTGTTTGTTTTGTTTTTTAAATCACAGTTGATAAAAGGCACCTCTTCTAATCCAGAGAGATGGGTTAAAAAAAGAGCTGGCTTTGACTGGGACGGCTGATAAGGCATCCGAGGGGAGCCAGAGAGAGAGGGACCCGGATAAAATCGAATCTGTTGAGATCCCCTGCTGGATTAGGACTTGCTTGGTTCTCTGAGGGGGTCTGGATTTGCAATGAGTGACAGGAAAATAATGACCATGAAAGCAGATAAAGCTTCCCCCACCCCCAAGATTTTGTTACTGTCCCAACAATAAGGGAATTAGCAGTTTTTCTGTCATGAATCTTTGCCTCCCTCTCCTGCTCCCAGCTCAAGCCCCAGCATTCTTTGAAGCAAGAAGTTTAGTTTAGGATTAGGGTGGGTTAAGAGAGGAATTACATTGATGGGTGGTGGTGTTTGCGGGGGAGGAGGAGAGATGAATGTTGTTAGTGGATCTGTCATGTTAATCCCCTTCTGTTCCTGGATGTGGTGTGTCCACATAGGGTGCCTTTCTCAAAGGTAAAAACACAGTGGTTTTGCTGTGGGTTACCCATCTAAAAATCTGGGTTCAAACTTCTGCTGAGTTTTAGTCTGGGAAATGTAATGGGATTTTCCCAGGGCTGTATGTAGAATTCACCCAAGCTTTAATGCTGAGAACAGCTGTAATTTCTCCATCCTGTAGCCTGTGTCAACAGACCCTACTAGGTGACCTAGAGGGGCATTTTCCTCCTAGTACCATCCCTGCCAAAATGTGAGATATTGGGGGGTGGGGGGAAGACAGGGGGAGGCTACCAGGGTTGCTCTTTGATTTAACAGTTCCATTTTCCCCTTCATTACTTCTTGTATTTCCCTGTTGTTGCGACTTAATTTATGCTGCAGTAGCACCTGGAAGCTCCACTCATAGACCAGAACCCCATTGTGCTAGGTCAGGGGTTCTCAAACTGGAGTTCGGGAGGTTGTTATGGGGGGGGAGGGGGGGAGTGGCGAGCTGTCAGCCTCCACCCCAAGCCCTGCTTTGCCTCCAGCATTTACAATGGTGTTAAATATATAAAACTGTGTTTTTAATTGATAAAGGGGGTCGCACTCAGAGGCTTGCTGTGTGAAAGGGGTCACCAGTACAAAAGTTTGAGAACCACTGTGCTAGTCCAATCCAGCACTGTCCAATCACAGAACTGAAAGATGATTCCTGCCCTCAAAGAATGTGAAAGTGGTTTTCAAAGATACAATGGTGAATTCGATAGTCAACTCGCCCTTGGTTCCTCTTGCAAATCCCCTTCCAAAGTATTACAAGCATGGGACACTTGTCAGAATGCAGAAAGGCCAGGGCCCAGATTCTCAGCTCTATTGGCTTAAATTGAGCTATCCTGATTTACACCACCTGGGAATAGGGTAGCCAGACAGCAAGTGTTAAAAATCGGGATGAGATGGGGGATAATAGGAGCCTATGTAAAACAAAACAAAACAAACCCCCAAAATTGGGACTGTCCTTATAATATCAGGACATCTGGTCACACTGCTTGGGGATCTGGCCTTAAACTTTTTAATTCCATATGCGGAATCACTGTAATGACTCCCCCCGGATCCCCACCTGCCCCCCACTTCTGTCCTTCCCTTCCTGCCCTTCAAAGCAAATAAATAAGCTGCATGATGCATTTAGGATTAAACATTTAGTTAATTATTGCCTGAGGAGACTTTAAATAAGGCGGGAAAGGGCCTGTGAATATTCCCAGCTGTTCCCCGTCTATCTGATGCCTCCTTGCAGAGCACAGAGATGAAGAGGCCCTCTACCCTGGCCCCTTAGAGGCTTCCTCAGAAAGAATGCTGATGTCTCGCAGTTTACTGACCAAGTTCAGGCACCTGGGTGTAATAATGGCTCCCTTAGAAATTTATTATGCCACATTTTTCCCAGCCTTGGCATCACAATGGTGTGAGTTTTTAAAACTCTGCTTATCTAAGCAGACATCAGAGTTTCTTGCACACTTGTTTTCTGCCAGAGATTTGCAGACTTTTCCCAGTTTGTGCTTGTTAATTAAAAGCCAAAGAAGAAATCCCTCCCTATCAGCCCACAGTGCTTTTACATTGCACTTCATCTTAGATGCCATGAGATTTAACTACATACCGCTAATATTTTCCCCTCATAGGTGTCTTGAAGCAAGCAAATAGGACCTTTCATCCAGGAACACATTTCTTTTCCCCTTTCTCTCCCTCTTATTAAAGCTTATCAAGTGGAGGAGTTCAGGCAAGTGGTTTGGGGATGGGAGTCAGGACTCCTGGGTTCCATTCCTCCTGTGGTAAGAACCAGAGATTGGAAGTCATAAGATCTTTTCTACATGACTTGACTGGACGGAATCTCTGGCTGCATCAGTTTACCCATCTCTACCGTATGGTTAATTGATGATGAAATGTGCTGCAATAGTGTGGAAGACCGAAGTATCAGTGTAATAAATATAGGCTAAGTATGTGGTGGGGTTGGTAGTTGAGAGACAATGATCTGATTCTCCATTTATATATAAACAAACGAAGACAGCAATAGTGGAAGAGGAGTTTAAAGGAGGTATGAAAAGCTCAACCACAAGCTGAGTGTGAAACTGATGACGTGGGGCTGGCTTTCTATTGTGTTATCATGTCATGGGAAAAGCTTGCTGCTTTTCACTTGCCTTGGCTAGAGAATCACTTGCCAAGCTTTTAAAGAAAAAATTCCACCAAGACAGACACTATTTCGTCTTACAAATGGACAGTGAGAATTTGTGTGCTGACAGCACTCTGTCCTCTCCTCCCGGGACGATGCACTCTGATGAGGCTGGGAGCATTGTGGCCAACCTCTCAATTTGTATTTGGGGGTGCACCGTTTCTCACTAAGACAGACTGCTGTGACCAAGGCCCTTTGGCTTTATGCCACCCTGATTAGTGATTGAGTGATGTTTTCAAAGTCATCCATGTGATTTGGAAGACGAAGTCCTGTTGACTTTTAATCAGACTTGGACTCGTAAGTGCAAGTAACTTGTGAAAATGGGACTTAGGACTTTTTTTTTAAAAAAAAAAAAAATCACCCTTACTATTTTTCATCTCAGCTGCAGATGATTTTAGGGGGGAAAGGGAGGCTCATATATCTTTCCCTCCCCCATCCTCCCACCACAAACATGATATTAGATTTCACTTGTGAGGGGGGAAAGGAAAAGACGATGGGCCCATATATGCTACAGAGACTCCCAGAGCTGGAGACCTGGTTACCATTCTCTCTGAGATTAGACAGGACTCTAACTGCTTTTAACCTTGTCCTTGGTTCATGTTACAGCCCTGATCTGCCCATGGCTGAAGCACAGTTTGAGGACACATTCAATCATACTTAATCTCCGTCTACCTGTTTCACCTGTGAAAGTTGCTCCTGTATCACAGTAATACCTTGCTGTGCAGAAAGGTCCCTATGGAGTTAGTCAGTTGCACTACTGGCAGGCATGATCCATAGGAGAAAATCCCTGATCCAATCTCTCCAGGAAACTCTGCTAGTACTCTGCCCTTGGACACTGGTGTAGTTAGCATTGTTGTGATAATAGCATAGAAAGGTTAAAGATCCAGATGGAAATGGGATTCTTGCAGCAGAAACGGGAAAAGTGGTGGCTTTCAGCTCTCCTCTGTACATTAATACGTTTTAAACTCAAAAGGGAAAGTTTAACATGGAAGCACATTGCCTAAAGGGGATCATCACAATAAACCCTGGTTATGGAGAGCAGCTTTGGAAAGAAGGTTACGATCACCCTTGTGACTTCACAATAACATAGCTATTTATACCATGAGTCTTCCTTGCTAGTGGGCCTTCTGACTTCAGAGGAAACTGATTTTTTTTGCTAAGTGGTTTCTTATCCGTTTGTTTTAGCTCCTCTATTATCATCCTGCAATCAGGTGTCTCAGGGCTGTCTTGCTAGCTGTGCTGAAGGCCTATAGAAGCCTTCTTTGGATGTGACTCAAGGTGTAACTTGTCAGTTCCTTGGAGGTAAGTGGCTCTAGTGAGAACTCAGGAAGGAGCTCAATGGTGAGTCCTGTAGCATTTTTGCATGCTGTAATTTTCAGTCTTCATTCTATATCTTCTGTACCTCCATGGGAGGAGCTACACCAGTGACTGTGGCTCTGGGGGATTGGGAGGCCTAGAATGTGCTTTTCCTAGAGTGCCTTCTTTGTTGAAGGCATCTCAGCATACTTTACAAAGCAATGAATTGTGCACAGAGTGATGGCAAGGTGACCATGCAAAAGCAGCAGCTGTTCTCTTCTCACGTAAGGCTTCAGCTGTTTAGAAGCTCTGTGTGTGAGAGAGCATGAGTATGAATTTAAGCAAAACAAAATGTAAATCAACAGTAACTCTCTTGAAGTTGATGGAGTTTCACTTGTGTAAACCTGGTATAAATGAGAAGAGAATCAGATCCCTGTTGTTCAAGGGAATGGGGCAGAGGGTATCTTCAGAATATCTCTGTGGAGCGGGGACCCAAAACGGTGCAGCCAACATACCCAGTAAAAGGGATGGCAATAGTGGCTGGATATTTGCTAGAGGAAACACGTGCTTTTTAAAAAATTGTGTCCCACATCTACACTGTGATTGCTGAGAAACCTGTGATCAGAGGCACTGAGGTTTAGTGAGATCTTTGTGTTATTCCTCTAGGACCATTAAAGAACAGCTGATGCCTTCTGGAAAATGTTGATAAAATCCCTCTTTTTAGAAGCATTTCTGCCTCCCTAGCACAAATGGACTGTTTTGTGTTTGTGTTTCTCTCTTCCCTGGTCCTTTATTGTTAGGGATAGTTGAATGAAAACATGCTTTTCGGCTCTCACAGCATATTTCCCACTTTCAGTTACAATGCCTCAGTCCTCAGGACCTCTCAGGATTGTGCCCTCTGTCCTGGGAATAATTGGTTTGTCATACACACAATGGGCACACTCAGACTGATGGCACATCTGAAAAGTGCTGTGAAAATGTTTCTTGTATTAACTTAGTTCGGGAGGAGGCAGCTGAAGTTTGAGTATTCACAGTTCACCATGCTCTTGCCACGATAGGGTATATGTTAGCTTAGATGTTTGGTGTGTGTCTTTAATGTGAATGGGAGCCACTCCACCTCTTTCAGCAAAAGGAGGATCCCATTAAAATCCTGGGCAGAGAGAAATCTTTTCAAGGCTCTTTAAATGGTTTACTTTCACCACAGATCTTTAGGCAGCAGGAGGTACAAACTTGGAAAACAGTGTTAATGAAAAAGACATAGGGCTGGTTGTGGATTTAGGCACTAATACAGATAAAAAGATGCTTATACCATTTTGGACTGCAGACCAAAAGCATCCAGGAAACTGACAGTCCCTTCCTCTGTGACCCTTTTAAAGTTTGCATTTAGGCACTCTGTTTAATTCAAGACTCCCGAATTGAAGGGGACTCAGACGAGCAATACAGATGTTTAAGGGACTGGAATGAGAGACTGAAAATGAAGGGTGCATATCTTAGCCAAGTGATGACTAAGTGAAATACGGCAAGCATCTGCTGTGTGAGTGTGCTGAAATGTGTAATCCCTGCAGAGGGAGAGGAAGAGGGAAGGTGGCACAAGGAGATACACCAGAACTGTCATTAAGGACCAGAACCTAAGGAGTGCTGAGCACCTGCAGTTGTTGACTTCAATAGGATTAGCTGGATTTCAGTTCCCCACAGGAGCTGAGGAAGAGTGGCCCTGGGGGTAGGGTACCAGGGTGGGATGCAGGTGACTGAGTTCTAGATCTGATGGTGACCTAGAGCAGGACACATCACCTCTCTGTTCCTGTTTTTCCCCACACCTTCTGCCTGTTCTTCAGGACAGGGACTGCCTCCCATAATGCATATGTGCAGCGCTTGGCACAGTAGTGCCCTGGTCTGACTCGGTGCCCCTAAGTGCTACTATAACCCACACAAATAAATAATCAGGCTAAAAATGTTAGGCTGAATAATAGGAAATATCACCTAAGCATGCCTATTTGACTATTAACTAGTCTCCCAAGCTTCCTTATTTAGGTCATGGATAAAATACTGAAATATACACTGTAGGGAGCGAGCTGGCACCGTTCCACTGATGGGGAGGATAAAGTACTAAAAACCATTGATGAGGGGGGTCTGTATTGCCAGAAGAGCTGAACTTCAGTGCCAAACTTCGCCAGCGCGTGGTTATAAAACTGTCTTCCCACTCAAGGAGAAGCTGTGTTGGGTTTGTTTAATACACTAACGCTTTCTGAGAGCCAGTAAGTGAGCACACATCACCACTTACACATTGAGCTACACCTTCTACATCCAGGACAGATTTTCTTCCTTCTATTTATTTACCCCGAAACCTCACTGCAGAGCTGGTTCTGATTCCGCCAGGGCACTGGGATTACTACGCTCCTGCCAGCTTCTTTAGAGGTGCGGGGAAGAGGAAAGAGGGTTTATGGTTTTTTGGTTTTGTTTTTGTTTTTTTCCTTTTTGGAAGCTGGAGTGTGTAAACATAGGCGCGCAAGGTGCGAGCTCTCTGTCTGAATGGCTGCAGCATCACCACACCAGAACGGTAGATCCTGGAGAGGGACCCCACTGCCATGTGAGACCCTTTCCTTCCCCCCAGTCTCCACCATTAGTGTTGAGCGTTGAACTGAAGGGCGTTTCGTTTCCTAGCTCTTGGCCGGTCGCCGGACCTTCGTTGGGAATGGTGAGGGGAGCAGACCCTGCAATCACAGCACCTGTTTCCCTCTGCCAGCTGGGAGAGAAGGTGCAAGTGCAGGGGCCAGGAGACGAGGCTGAATGCAGTGGAAGCGCATATGCTACCCTGGTCCCCCACTCTTAGGGGAGCAGGATCATCACCTCTACGGTGCACCGGACCTCTGCTGCTCTTGGGAGGGGGCTGCGCCCTGGCTCTTTTGCATGCCAGCAGATGCCAAACCCCCAACCCTAGCTCACTGTCTCCCTCTCCAGCGTCCTGATCCCATAAGGATCTCAGCACCTGCCCAAGGAAAGCCACTGAGAGTTGGGGACTCTGCTTCTTGCCAGAGGTGCTCTGCTGCGCACAGGATCCAGTCCTTAGGTCTCTTTCCTTCAGTAACAGCGCTGAGCATTTGCCAGTGCATTCACCAGAGGCAAGCAGAGCCTTCCCTTGCTCCTAGATGACCTGCTGCTCTGTGTGCAGTCTCCAGGGTACGTCGCCTTGTAAGGCATCCTTCTTTGTGCATGCCCTGACCTGCACTCACATGTCTGCTGTATCTAGTCAATCTGTTGCATTCCCCATAACCTAAAGTCTTAAGGTCATCTAATGCACGGGGGCATCAAATTTCCTGTTGCTGGCAATTCAGTGGGAAATGTCGAGACTGATGGAATGACAGAGGTGACGTTATGAGACTGTATATTTATTCTTAATGGTTCCCGGCCCTGTTTGCCTCTTGTAAATGGGATATGGCGGCCAAACTCCATTGTGTGTGCAGGTAACTGGATAGCACGCCTTGGAGGGCAGAAGTAGCTGCCTTGGTTTAAGAGGAGGCTTGTCCGGACAAGTGGGTGGCTGACCCAGTGGCGGGGTTAAATATCCTAGTGGATGAATGGAAGGTGTCACTCACCTCTCTCTGAGGCTGACTCTGACAAGGCAATGTCAGAACAGGACTTGTTTTGTAGATGTGTGAGGTCTTGGTTTTCTCTATAACTAAGCTGAGAGCGCCTTACTGGGCTTAGCTTAAGGGAAGCATAAAGTGTATGTATGCTAACCACCCCTTTTTGTTTAGTTCCGCGTTCCCTTAGTTTTTAATCAATCTTAGGTTGGTTTTTCTGTGTGTGGGAGGATGTGTGCCTTAAGATTCCTTTTAGGCAACTTCACACAGACACGTAACAAAGAGAAACCCCTAACTCCTAAGGAGAGAGGTTGATGGGTAAAGAGCTCTGAAGCCCCTCACAGTCTCAGTGAGAGGAGCTAAAGCAGAGGTGAGTTGGCTGAGGTGGTGTTCACAGAAGTCAACGGGGCTTTCTGTAGGCATTAGGTGAAACGTCTATGAAATTGAATGGAGAGTCATCCCCTTTCCATAGCTTTTCTGAACTACCCCCATGGAACTGAATAGCAGCAGATTCTAATGTTCGTAGTGGATAGCTGAAAACAACACACAACGTCCTATCGAAAGGCAATCACACTTGAGCGGTGTCTGTAGGGCTTTTGTTCCTCTCAGCCTTAAGGCAAGCCTGATATAGAAGGATTCTGTAAGGAAAGGAAAAGATCACTGTTCCTATGAAGTCAGTAGCTTAAAGGATGAGGCTGGAGGTGTGGTGGGTAATGCTTACTAATAGCTCCTGTTCCCCTCTGACTTTCTTACCTGCGGCCATTTTACTTGTCAGTTTCGAGAGCTGTGACCCAGCTGTTGCTTTTCTCTTGACACGTTTTAAGTAGCTGCTGCTTCCTTTTATTGGCTGCTGAGCTGAGCTTGGGAAGGAGAGGAACCGCAGATAGGTCAGCGGGGCCATTGTTGTATGAGACAATGATAAATAGCGTGGTTTGGTTTTTGCTCATTTTCTTGGCCTGGTGCACTGGGTCAGAGCTCTTCATAACTCTGGTGGTGGTGGGTACAGGTAGTGAGTGCAGAGCCCTTCTGGCCAGTGTGAAGCACTGAATAATAGTGGTTTACTCTGTTGGTGATGCATTAGTAAATCTGGCTGCCATAGTTGTCACAACCCTGCTTCTGGGATGGACTGGGCTGGCTGGGCCCTGCTGACTCCAGGCTGAAGCTGCCATATCTGTGCCTCATGGGGTTCCCATGGGGTTATCTCAATTCCCCTTAAACCTTCCCATCTGCTCCTCAGAGTCCAGTCTCTCTTGGTTTTGGGCTTCCGGTCCCGGTCACTTAAAGAAGCCCAGTCCCCCATGGCCTGAAATGAATGTGGTATCTCCAGTAGGGCCAGGAAGGGTTTAGTACTCTGGCCTCTTTCCTGCTGTGTTGCTGCTGCTTTGAAGTTGAGTGTTTCACAAGGATTGCGTGCTGAACAGAGACTCAGACAGTATGAATTCACAGGAGCTCAGCTAAGGTGCTTGAGGATTTCTTGGAAGCCCCCCATGCTGAGGCCTATGATTTTTGGTCCTGGGTACACTGGCCACCCAAAACATGCCAGCACCTTTCCAACAGGCTCTTTGCATGTGGTGTTTCAGCCTGCTCTACACTGGGGATTGACATTGGTATAACTACAGGTGTTTGGCCAATCTCTTTTTAAAAGTCTCCAATGATGGGGATTCCACCACCTCCCTGGGATGCCTAGTCCAGAGCTTAACTTCCCTGATAGCTGGAAAGCTTTTCCTAATAAAAAAACCCCTCAATACGCAAAGGGACCGGGGGTGGGGGGGGGCAGAGAGGGGTGTTGGAAGGCTAGGAGGCTGCCTTGCAGCTGGTCAGACTAGCAGGCAGGATGTTTTGGGCACTGTTTTGTGATGTCTCGTAGTGAGAGGCAATTGTTTGCTTGCCCAGAAGTTTTCCTAGCCAGGAGTAAGTCCCAATCAGGGCCGGCTCCACGCACCAGATGAGGAAGCACATGCTTGGGACGGCACACTTTGCGGGGCAGTATTCCGGCCATTCTTAGGGCAGCACAATCCGGCTGCCTTTTTTTTTTTCCTCCCCCCATCTTGAGGCGGCAAAAAAGCTAGAGCCGGCCCTGGTCCCGGTGGCTGTAAGTCTAATGTGCCCTGTGGCGCAAAGTGTGCAGACCCTAACAGTGCGGGGTGCCTTGCTCCTTAGTGATGACAGGAAAGATGGTGGCATGTTCTGGGTCGAGCAACGCCGCAGCTGGTGTGAAGCAAATGCTTTGAAGAGAGGTGGTGAAATTCCTCACCTCTCCGCTTCTCTCACCTCTGACCCTAGCACATTTTTTCCTGATGACCTCTGGATTTCAGAGCCGACCTTTCCTGTTGCAGCGGGAAGGAGGGGTGGGAAAGAGGTCATGCTGAGGGTGACTTCATTTCGAAAAAAAGCAGGGCAAGGAGAGCGAAGTGCAGCAGTGCTGTTGGCTGCCCGGCGTTGGCGGAGTTGGAAAGCCAGGCTGCGTGCGTGCGGTGAAGTGAATGGGTGCACATCAGAATGCTCCATCAGGCAGCATTGATTATTTTTTTTTTATACTTGCTGGTACATTGAGTTTCCTGAAATGTAAAATACAAGTGAACCGCCAAGTTCTTGCTGTAAATGAGCACCACCTGGCACTCACTCCACCCTCCCTGCCCGAATGATTCCTAACCCTCCTGGGAGGTTGAGAAGACCGAGACGGGTGCCTTCAGGCAACTATCTTCCCGTCCCCATCTCAAAGAAAACAGATGGGAGTTCAGCGCAAGCGGATGCTAGAGTTCCTGTGGCATTTGTCCCTCCTCCTTGCAGGTTCCCAATCTCTCCCAGGTTACATGGTTCTCAGGTGACTGCTGCCCAGACAGGTGGAACATGGCCCTCTCTTGGCTTTAACCCTGGGAAATGTGATCAGCTTGGGAAGGGCTCTCCCTGTTGAATGCACTTTTGTTGGGCTGTTCAGCTCCACTCATTCTTTCCTCTTGTACTGTTTCAGAGCAGTGTGTGATCCCAAGAGAATACAGAGTGCATGTCCTTTGGAAGTGAGGGTTCATGGACTGGTGTCAGAACCGGAAGAGCACACCTGGGATTTTAATCCTGGCCATGATTTCATGGTGTGTGGTGCTGGAGCTGCAGCTTAACTCTGCATTTTCAAAGTTGTCCATTAGATTTTGGAGTGCTGATGTGCTGAAAGCTAAGAGAAATGTTTTCCCATCCTTGGCAGAAGGGGAATGGTGTGAGAAGCCGCTGACTTTGTAGAAGCAGCTGCAGCAAGGTTGCTCCTCCATTCCAGTTGCAGCCCTGTATCCACCATTGGGGGGTTGAAGCGGGGTCAGAGGCCCCCCATGGAAGCAGGGAGGGGAGAGAGCAGGTTGCATTATAGCCAGCTGCAGGTCAGTTTGATCCTTGATATCGGTGTGTGTGGGAGGAGCGGGGGAGTTCGCTGGGCATGAACACTCACTGCGCTTTCCTTTGTAAAGACCAGAGGAAGGGGACCGGGACTGAGGGGAGCAGGGGGCTGCAGATGCTGGCAAGTTCTTTGTTTTCTCTCGTTAACGTGATCTGGCTGTGGGTCAGAGAGGAGCCACAAATCATCATGTTCCCTCCCCCTTCTGGGGGAGTCTCCCTGCTGACAGCTCCTGACCAGGATGCTTTGCTCCTTTAATCTGATTTTCCCTTGGCAGCTGTAACTACTTTAACATGTGCAGCCCCTAGCAATCCAGCAGAGAGGCTCCCAACACCAGGAGACCCAGCCCCAGTATGTGTTCAGAAGTCGCTCCCTGCAGTGGCAGAGGACAAACGCCCATTTCCCTGGATCCTGTTTGAAGAACACAAGAGCCAGGGACAGCATTAGCAGGTCCCTCTGTGCCTTATATGAAAGCTTCCCTTCTCTCCCAGCAAGCCCCCAGAGCTTGTGTTTATGTCAAAGGCAGATGCTGGATGTTTCAGCTTCAGAAATAAGTAGCTTGCATGTCCCAGAGTGACTGGGAAATATTGCAGCTCCCCCTCTAATTACGGCTAATGGGGAACAGGCTGTGGTAGTGCAGTTTGGCTCCCTGTTCTCCTCCCACCCCCGCCCCCTAACACTCTTTGTATCACTTCAGATATTTCTTTTGTTTCCTGACTTTCCACAGCCCTCGCTGACTCCTAAGAACATAGGATCGGGAAGTGATCCATCCCGATCCAGTGTCTTGCCTCTTGCCATACTGGGTTGGATAACTAGGTCCATGGTCCATCCAGACAGGTATCCCGCCTCCCACAATGCCCAATAATGGGATGCTTCAACAGCTGGTGGAAAAATCCCATAGACGCTAGGGCCTATTGTATGCAATTCCAACTCGGATTTTCCCATCCTATGTGCTTCCTGTTCTCATGCTTGAGTCATGCAGTGAGGTACAAGTGCTTTCCCTTTTGGAATAGCGCACTTGCCATTTGAGCAGCTTTCATGTTTGATGCACCCACTTATGTGAGGTCTGAGCCCAAAGGGCTCATATCAAGGTGGGAAAAGGGCAGATTTTGCACAGCCCGGGGCTGCATTGGCAGCTTGCCTGGCACCCAACAGCTGCACTTACTTTGCCTGTAAACTTTAAAAGGCAGAATAAACAGCACACAGCCAGAGTAATCTCTGGGGTTTTATTTCCTCAGCAGGCCCATGGAAATTGCTTGTGGACCAAATTCAAGGTTTCCTTAGCAATGCATGATGCAGCAGTGAAGTAGAGTTGTGGGAAAGAGATCTTTATTGTGCATCTCCAATTCTACCTGGCCCAGTTTGCATTCAGATATCCCAGCAAACTAGGTGCCTCCTGAAGCCTGCACCTCTTTCTCTAGTCCCAACCATCATACTGCATTCATCAGCAATAAAACCTGCAGTTGCTCTCTTTTGTCCCACTCCTGTTGAGGTTTTAGGGAATGGCTGCCCCCTGAGTTACAACATCATCTCTGCAGTGGTTTTCCTGGAGTGAATATGGTAAAACTGCTGCAACTTTTACTATCCGATTCATCACTCTGGATTGTTAACAATATGCCATTCAGTGCTCTGAGCACATGCGCACCCAGGACGATCTTTTACTACACGTAATATAAACTCACCCTTTCCAGTAGCCATTGGGAGTACTGAATATCAGCCCCCGGCTTGATAGTCCATCACACCTTCCCTGCTCTACTTTTTTCTTCAAAGTCTGGTGGGATCAGATAGGCCTTAAGCTGTGCCCATCAGGTAACAGTCTAGGGGGCTCTGGGGATGCAAATGTTCTGAAAATACCTTTCCAACATTGCCTTTGGGGGTATCCAGGTAGTTCTCGGTTCACGTGCTTTAGCTGATCCCAGAGAGAGTGGAAAGATCCAAGTCATACAGGCCCTGGTAGATTCAAACCTGCACTGTAAGTAGTCCAGTCTTGTCTCTGTGTCTCCCAGCTTATTGTTTGCTCTTCTGGGGCCATGGGGAGGCCTTTGTTTGTAAGATGCTGGATCCTGTCTCAGCAGAGACGTGTCTTGTGGAATGCACCAGGTCACAGGGAGCACTCAGTTTACTCCTTGACAGGTAGATTCTCATTTAATAGAATCTCCCTCTATTCATGACACTACTACATGATCCTCTGTGAGGATTGCCAGTGCAGCACGAAACTGTCTCTACTCCCCACTCTTCCTCCCATGTACACAAAGGCTGTGTGAATAAGTATGCCGTAAATGTCTCCTTCCAGATTTATTCCTTCATTAGGTATTTAAATACATTCTGTTGTAGAGGATGCTTCTGTGAGGTTGCTGCCTTTCCTCTCGGTAGAGCAAACGTTGGTGCTGGAGAGCATCCCATAGCACAGAGCAACTCTGCCATTCTCTGTTGACTGGAAGTGGAGGAGAAGAGCTTATTTTTAAGGTACCTATAGCACCTAATGCTTGGTGGTCCTGGAGATGCCATTGCAGGGAAGAGGGGGGCAGCGCTGTTTCAAGACGTTTGGGGCGGGGGAGTGGGGGAAGCGGTGCACCTAGCCATAGAAGGGTGCATGCCCAAAGTAATCTCAGCCAGAGAGAGTAGGGAACATAGAGGCCAATAAATAGCAATTTGGCAGATTCTGCAGCTCTCCTGGAGGCCTCACAGACAACCCAGAACAGGTGCTGGAACTGGGGGTGCTGCTGCACCCCCTGGCTTGAAGTGGTTTCCGTCAAGGTTTGCAGTTTTATAGCAGCCCCCCCACTATAAAAATTGTCCCAGCACCCGTGACAACCAGCCTGTGCAGGGACCATAATAGGTGTGTCAGAAAAATAGGATGGGGGCAGAGCACAAATCCCACCTTCTTCACACCCCCAAGAAAAAGTAAGTTTCCTTGTGATTGGGTCTTTTTGGTGTTCCCTAGTTTTAAGCAGTCGCATCACAACAGATCATTTAAAACTGAGCAGTCATTGAACCAGACAGAACTGGGAACCCCAGGGAGACTAAAATTAGTAGCAGCTGCCTTGGGCAAGAGGCCACCTGGGGCTTTGTTTAGTTTTACTCTTAACTTTCATCTCTGTTTATAATTTTAGAGTGACTGATTTTTCTTGGAAAATGAAAGTGCTTTATTAGCACTCAATAGAGCAAAGCCTAATGCATGCAGAGCCTAAAATGGCTTTACCTACCCACATTTCCATCACCACCCTTAGCTCTGACAGCTCTCCTCACTCCTGATCTTCTTCACCCTCTCCCATCCCAGGTCTCAGTGTATTTCATGCCTGTCCAGAAGTACCCCCTGCTAATGCATTTGAGTCTTGATCTTCAGCATCTTCTGCCATTCATGTTCCAAGCTTCTCCCACTGCACAGCTTGGCCAATTCCCTTTAATCCTGACCTATGGCATCTTCTGTCATTCCTGTTCTGGGTTCCTACTGCACCTCCATCTTCTCCTTCAATAGCCCCATCTCCTCCAGTGAGCATGGACTGCCAATCCAGACACTTGGTTCCAGATTTGGGGCAACGTTTTCAAAAGTTGCCATTAATTTGGGGGACTTCACTGTTTGGGAGCCCAATTTAAGACACCCAAAATGGGCCTGATTTTCAGAACAGTTGAGCCCTGAAGTTTAACAGGAGGTGAAGGTGATCGGCAAATCTGGAAAGCAGGAAAGCAAAAAACCTAACCTCTTTTGGATCCTTGTTGTGAATTCCACCTGGGAGGCCCCTTTCCAAATCTCACCAAATTTAGCTTTGCTCACCCTGAAGTTTGAAAAGGTTCAAGTTGAAATCAACCCCAGTTTCCCATGCCCAGATCTCATTGTGTGCCCCTAGTTAGGGTTCAAGTCCAGGTGGGTCTGTCTGTTAGTGGCTGTAATGAAAAACATCTTGTAATTTTGCCACATCAGATGTTTTCCCAGCAAATATGATTCATACTCCAAATCTAGCATGAATGGCAGTGATAGAAATATTGTGGCTACTCACACCAAGGTTTTAGGTCCATCCTCTTTGGAACCCCCGTTCAGGTAGTTGAAGGCTGCTATCAAATCCCCCCTTATTCTTCTGCAGACTAAATAATCCCAGTTCCCTCAGCCTCTCCTCATAAGTCATGTGCTCCAACCCCCTAATCATTTTTGTTCCCCTCTGCTGGACTCTCTCCAATTTTTCCACATTCTTCTTGTGTGGGGCCCAAAACTAGACACAGTACTCCAGATGAGGTCTCACCAATGGAGAACAGAGGGGAACGATTACATCCCTTAATCTGCTGGCAATGATTCTACTTATACAGCCCAAAATGCAGTTAGCCTTCTTGGCAACAAGGGCACACTGTTGACTCATATCCAGCTTCTTGTCCACTGTAACCCGTAGGTCCTTTTCTGCAGAACTTACGCCTAGCCTCAGTGGGGAACACCAGGGGCATGCTGGTAAAAGGGAGAACACAGATGCATTTGCAAGGTGGGCACAAATTGAATGTAAGTTGGTCCAGTAGTTTTATTTAATTGAGTCTTCAGTCAACACTGATCACGGTTTTCTGTTTGACTTGAGAGCGGCAGGATCAGAAAATAAAATATACAGTTTAAACTGGGGTTTATTTTAAAAGCTTGGAAAATTTACTATCTTCCACTGGATCCATTGTTCTTTCCTGACCTGTCTTTTCCTAAATGGAGACTTTCTTAGAAACACACAGGTTAAAAGTTTAAAAGCTTACAGTTTCATTCATAATTCACTTATCAATGAGGCTTTGATTCCTCTGAGGGGAAAGAGAAGCCTTTATCTCCAGCGCATGCTGATAGGGTTACTGCTGCACTAGAGCTAAGGGTTTTCCTTTATAAGATCCTTGTTTCCGAAACAAGGATGGTGGATGGCTTCCAGGGGTGGTGCATGGAAGAGAGAACTTGTGTTTTGGGTCACTGCTTTGAATCTGGCCCAGGTCAGTAGATGCTAAAAGGCATTGAAATCTGATGGCCTGTTAACTTTCTGTGGAAAAATGAGTTTCTGGGTCTCAGTCCAGTTCCCAGTATGGATAGGTGTCCACATCACAAGAGCCCACACCACTACCCTGGTGCCTCTTAGTGGCAACCTAAGCAGAGAAGTGAAAGCCCAGGTGACTGAACAATAATAGTAATTAAACATATTTGGCACTTGTATTCTTTGTGTGGATCTCAGAATATTTCACAGAAGTGGGGAAAGCATTGTTAACCTCGCTTTACAGATAGGGCAGCAGATGCACTGTGAAAAGAGTGACTTGTGGAGGTAGCAGGGCAGAAACTTACCCTGCTGATGCCTGAGCTGTCTTGTCCTGTTGATCAAGTGAGGGGCCTTCAGTGTTCCCCAGGGCCATAAGCCCAGCATCTTTCACCTGCACTCAGTGCAAACTTTGTTTTGAAGGGAATTGCCTTCTTTCTGGATTGGAAAAGTGAATTGTGAGGAAACCTGGATCATGCAGCTACTCAGCACAAACTAGCCTAGCTTGGTCAATTGGTTTTAATGGTGATATTTTTAAATAAAAACCAATAGATCATTTTGAAAGGATGCCATTAGAGCCTGGTGAGGCTGCGTGCGATCAGTCTGGGGCAAAAGAGCGCTGCTTAATCAGAAATGAAATTTGGGCAAAAGAATGTGTAGGAGGGTAGCCAGCATCCTCCACCCAGACACTACAGCCGCTAACTCAGCATAATATTTCAGCCTGCCGCCTCCTTCCTTTCACCTTAAGAAGTAGAGTTTTCCAGGGCAGGGAGACATTCCCAGACAGTCAATCTCTGAACAGTAGTCTTCTCCCATACTGCTTAGCAGTTCCTGCTTGGATATATATCTTCAAGTTACAACTCCACTTCCCCTGGCATCCTGCCCTTCTCTTGCCTAGCCCAGATGGTCTCCGCATCTCCTTGAAGCACATCCAGAATATTTCCAACATTCTCCTCTTGATCTTCGCCAGCAGCAGGCTCATTGCCTGGCTCAGCATTCTAGCCTCATCTCCTTTAATCTCCTCTTTGTGTCCATGAGTCACGCCGCAGTATTCAGCCGGGACACTGCATTTCAAAGAGCCTTAGTTCTTTTACTCCTTTGGGTGCCCTGGAACTCTCTCCCTGCATGGGAATGCAGATAATACTGGGAATTCTGAGCGGGATTAGAGAAGTGAAGGAGCCTAGCAATTCACCTCTGAATTTGCCCTTTTGGAGAATCCTGCGCTTTTATTCTCCAGCAGATAAATCTGCTCTTATCTGCCTTTCTTTGCCATGAATGGCAATGACCTGCAGCAGTTTGCTGGGCTAATCCTGCCGGCCTCTCTTCCACAGGTGCGCCTGCTTTTCTGAGATGCCCTCATTCCAGTTTCTCCATTCAGGGGCATGAGATGGAAAGTGGGTGGTGGTTACCTCCTTGCTGTGCTCCTCACTGCTGTGCAGAAGAGCTAGAGATTTATGTTCTATTCCCTGCGCTCCCCAATTATTGTCCTGCAATGTGAAATTTATTGAAGGTACTATTCCCTGAATGATAGGGTGTCATTTGTTTGTTTGACTTTAAATATCTATTTGCAACAGCAGCTCTGAAGTGGAGGGGCCCAGCATGTGCCGGGCAGGCGGTTCAACAGAGGGGATTGGGTTGTGGTAGTAGAAATCTGTCCGCACTGTGCAATTGCTTTTGTTCCACCATGTGGAATCTGCCCTCAAGGTATGGGATGTTCCTTGCTCAGATCAGAGATGCTGTCTCAGTCACTCCCTTTGCAAAGGGAAGAAGCAGCAGTCTAATACCCTGATCCTGCAGTTAATCACATGTGTAATGTTCCTCACATGAGTAATCCCATTAAAGCCAATAGAACTGTTTGCTGTAGTAAAGATAAGCACATGGGGTCTCCAAATGGTGAAGATGGGTCTTGGAAAGTTCATCCTCACTGTCATTTGCACTTGCACTTCCATGCCTCTGCCTGTTGTTCTTCCTCCTCTTCTCAGTTCTCTAAACATTGGAGACATAGTGAGTTAATACTTGGCCATTTTCCCCCTCAAGATTAAAAATCTCTCTTGAAAAATGAAATGAGTTTGGTTCCTTCTCTGTAGAGACAGTCAAGAGGTAACCTCTCTTCAGGAGTGTTCCAGGGCTGGATTAACAGGGTGTGTGTGTGTATGAGATTGAGGGGCATTGCCCAGAGCTGAGCACATGTTTGGAGTCAACAGACTAGGACCGAGGAACATCAACTGAGTTGTATGTGGAAGATCCAGCACTGGAAAAGCAATTGGTGTGACTGCCCATCCAAATTGAAATGCACTGGCAGAGCTGCATGGAGGAAATTTTATGGCTTCTATCTGCATTATGTCTGGCTCCTATCATCACTTTCATAAAATCTCAAATCAATCAGATGCACGCTCCCTCTGAAAAGAGAAAGATCTGCACCATCCTTTGCACTCCCCTCTGACATAGCTTCCCAAGTCAGCCAGCTGCAATGCAGCTGATCCTGATCCTATGTCCTCTCCTATTCTACAGAGAGCAACCAAGCCCTTCCCCTTGGCTCAGCTAACATCTGGAAATATGCAGAGATTTATTTGCAGTTATGTATTTAGAGGTCTATAACACATACAGTAACATGTGCCTATACAGGGCTCTGCATCAACTATAAAAATACTAGTACCAAGAAAAGTAAACCTAGCAAATTCCCCAGAACAGGAGAAGAAACCAAGCACCTAAGAACTACTCCAACCACAAATTCCAGCCCTCAATATTGGTGTTTCTTCTGTCACAAGCAGCCCAATGCTCCTCTGGTAGACTCTGTTCTGTGAGTGGTTACAGTTCATGGCACAGCTCATCAGTATGAATGTGTGATTTCAAGTAGACTTGCTTGACTCCAGTCCCAGCTGGAAGGGTGGAGATTAGAGCAGAACCAGTCTGGGTTGGCAGATGCTGTGTTAGCTGATCTCCTTGGCATTAGAGGTCCACAATGAACCTTCATAACCATTCCTTCAGTCTTTTGCAGGGGTCAAATTGATAATGAAGGGATTAATTTAATTCCACTCACCCCAAGCTCCTCATACATCTGTTCCATGCCTGTTCAGCTGTTAGTGTTTTTATTGGCACAATTCAGTCTTTATCCAGGGTCGAAGCTAGTGAAATCACCGAGCCTCCATTTTTTTGTGACAGTCCTCCCAGTAGACAGATTGCATGTTACTGTGATCTGCAGCTGTACCATCCCAGAGTCTGGTTTTGTCAGATCTTTCAAGCTAAGCAGCGTCAGAACTGAGAGAGGTCGTCTCCTGGGTACTGTGGTGAATTGTGATGTTGCTTCACTAGGAGGTAATCTTTTCTTCTGAGCCACTAATAAATGTCCTAGTATGGTAAGCTGAGGTGCTGTGCGAGATGTAAACCTCAAGGACTGACCTCTTCTGGTCATTAAAGATCCTGACCTGTGGCACTTTTCACAAGGGTTGAGTTGGGTCTTAGCTAAATTCTAACTTGGGTATTTATAATCCACGTTAAATTTTCCTATTTCTCTTGGGTACAGAAGTACTCGCTTGCTTGTTTAACACTTGTGTAGAGAGTGCTGTTAAATAGCTACTGCATTTCACCCCAGAGATGTTGTCCAGACTAAGATTTAAGATGTGATGTTAGTTAGGAAGATGGACAGCAGAAATGCAAATGTATGGTCTCTATATACGCATACACACATGCTCTCTGTTTTTCTTTTTCCATTTCTCCTTGCTCATTTGCTGGTGCTCCAGGGGAAGGACAGAGAAATGGTCAATATCCTCTCAGGGGTTATTCAGAAAGAGAATCTAGCTGGCATTGAACTAGTACTCCGATTCCATCGGCAAAATGCGGCGCTACAAAGCACTACACAAAGATAAACAGCAGGAACATGTGTGCGGAGTTTGGATTCCCCAGATCTTAGATTAAACGCTGCAGGCTGCTCAGTGGCTTCAGGACTGCTCTGGATGCTTTGCTCATCTCTAGACAGCAGATTCCACTCCAATGACACTGTTTACACAGCCTGACATAACCACGGTCTGATTCACTTTGGTTATGTGCAGCCATCTGGAGCAGCAGTGAAAGTTGCGCTGGGCAAGGCAGGAGAGGGAGGTGGTGTGGAAGCTGGGTACATGTCAGAGGGATGTGTGTGGTAGGACCCAGGCACAGAGTGGTGGTGTTAGCTATAATGTAAGATTTCTGCATTTTTTTTGCTGAGCTAAATATAAGGGTCATCGATCCCTGCAAAAAAATCTGCCTACATGTGTAGGGAATGTATAACTGTGTGTGTGTGAGAATATTCTCCAGGAATGAAAGCCCAAATTGTAGAATATTATTTTTTCCTAAGGAAAAAAAGAGGCTTTGCAAAAGTCTAATAATAATAGAAATATTCTCATGGCACTTGAGGGACGTTAAAATCACCCTTCTGTCTGCAAAGTTATTTACTGCGTTACAGACATACATGTAGCTGAAAGGGATATGGTGATACGTATTTCTCTCCCTTTCCCCAGTTTGTTTGCTGTGCATTTGACAGTGTATTGTGTAGAGTCAGATTCCCCCTGGTGTCAGTTCCACTCAATTCAATGAGACTTTGTTGGCACAACAAGTCAGAAGTCTCGCCAAAGCATAAGAAGACAGACGCCTTAGGTCTTGTCAGGGTGACCACAAGACATACAAGGTAGGGTTACACTGTCATTCTGGGATATGATTCTCTTTGTCATTGGTAAGTGTTGGGACTCTCGCAAAGCAACAGGAAAGAAAAAACATTTTTTCAAAAACGGGAAAATGTGACTGAAGCCAGAACAGTTGGAAGGGAGACTGAACCCTTGTGGGACCTGAAAGCAGATGTGGGACCAGCAAGTAGTTTCAAGTCCAGAATGGGAAGGGAGTGTAGCTGATTAAAGAAGGAGTTGATGGTGTCCTTCTAGCATACCTTGGTGGAGTTTGCAAACACAAACATGGCCACATTGCACTAGTTCTTAGGCACCAGAAAACCAGGTTAACTAGTCTAGTTTAATTGTCAAAACTGAGTGAAGCACAAAATGGGTAAAACACAACCTCAGTGGTGAACGGTAAATTTCATTGTTGAAATGTTTTTCATCCAAAGAGTAGAAAGTTCTGTTTTGTGTTGACCCTCCCTCTGTGAGCAACAGATTGTCACCTATCACAGCAAGTCGATGACAAAGCGAGGAACTAAACTGTGATGTCATCTCTGACTTCCTTGCTCTAGCCTCACTGCCTAGACATCCCCCAGGGGCTGTTTAACTTCTTTGAAGTCTGGCACCTCTAACAAGTCAGCATCCCCTCTATTAAATCACTGTGTCAGCACTTGCTTTATGACCAGGTCCTGCTGTGAGACTCAAATGCAAGCCCTGTGAGAGACACAAACCGATGAACCCGAATGCACCCTATGCACTGTTGGGTTGGGATTTTTCAAGACTCCTGGTGTGTTCAAGGGCAGCAGAGTTAGGCTGACACTGAGGGCTAATGGCTTCTGTGGGAGCAGCTCAGGGTGCGTTTGATAATCCCACCCACTGCTTTTGATCTGTCATCAGGTTTGGTATTGCTGCCCATCCCCGTAGTATCTGGGTGCCTCGGTGGTAGTGGAGTGCACATTCCATAGTATCTGGTGGAAGCATCAACTCTCCTTGGAAGTGGCCATGAGTAATTGAGGAGCTCTTTGAAAAAGAGGAGTTTTTGGTAACCTAGGTAACCTGAGAGGCTCTGCTCTGTGGGTGGCTCTGGTTTTTTTATTCCATCCCGAGCCTGTTTCTGATTAAAACAAACACTTGTGCACACCATCTTGTCAGTCACTCTAGGCTAATCTCTATAAATAATCGCTTCCCAACTCCCCCACTCAGATTCATGGTAATTGCTTCAAGGCATGTCGGCTTTTGTTTAAAGTTCCTTTTTGCTTTTTCTTGAGGTTGTGGAGAATGCAAATGGTGTGTCGTTCCTTTAAGGGAAAGAAAAAATGAACTGTATAAATATTCACCTGGGTGGGGGGAGGAAAAAATCCTCCATGTTAGGGGGAAAAAAAATCATTTGACTATCAGCCTCCAGCAGCCTGGTGGTACTGAGAACAATTTACCTGTCAGCATCTATGAGGATGGGAAAGTTAGAGGAAAACAATGCCATCTCTATGGAGGAGAATGTGGGGGTGAAGGAGGAGGAGGAGGAGGTGGAGAATATCTAATGAAAGCTGTGCTCTATTCTTCCCTGCTGTAGAATAGAGGGAGGGGAATTGGTCCTTACCATGCATTCCCTGCTTGCTTTCAGAAATGAACCCCGGGCTTTAAGTTATTTCTGGCAAAGGGTGAATGGGGGTGAGGTTGAGACTCATCTAATAATACAGCAAATCAAGTACAAAGATTTAGAAAAATAATATCCAGGAAACTTCTTGTAGCATTTTATTGCTCTTTTCTGTCCTGGTTCTTCTATTCAGCATTCTTGTGTCATGCTCCCTCTACCATGGGCCTTCTTTCCAAGCTTCCCTTCCTTCTCTGCAGATCTCAGTCCATCTTCCTAGTCTTTGGAGCCTGCTAACATGCAGAAAAGATTGTCTAATCTATCTGTGTGTTTTCCTTGGCATCCCAAACCCTGAATCTCTTGCAAGTTTAAAGTGGGCATGGAGTTTCCCTTGACTGCAGTAGAATCTCTGGTTTGGTAGGGAGAAACAGTAGCTGGTTGCCTCTTCCTCGCTGGGACAGCACTCCAGACAGGAGCAAGTCATTCTCTGAATTTAGTGTAATGGCTGTACCTAGATGCCTGAGCTGAGATTGAGCACTTTTTGTGCAAGGAGCTGTGCAAGCATGCAGAGACAATTCTTCCCCCAAAGACCTTATGATCTGCATAGAGAAGGTAGAATTTTTATGCTCATTTTACAGATGAGTAACTGAGCTACAGCGGGGATGCAAATTGAAGCCAGGGCTCCTGAGTCCTAGTCAAATGCCTTAACCGCAAGCCCACTCTTCTTTTGGGTTACGCAGCTGCATAAAGAATGCTAAGATTCCCTGGTTGCATTATATTGCTCGTGGCGAGCACAGAACTTGACTGTCTCCAGGACCAGATTGCTGCTTCCCATTCCCTGCCCCTGCTAGCAGCTGGTTGAGAGGAAGAGTGGCCCTGGCCCTGCACAAAAGCTCACTGACTTTCTGGAGACCAGCATCTGTCAGAGATCTGCCTGTCTGGGGAGCTGGTTTACTCCGTCTTTTTGAGATGATTTGATAACCAAGTAGTTGTACCTTTAAGAGGATGCAACTGCTTCACTCCCTGTCATCCACAAAGATCTAACTCTGCAGCCTCTGACAGTATCTCTTGTCATTGGGGCCCCCTTGTCTGCTGCCTCTTTAAAACTTTCCATGTGATATTTTTTTTTTCCCACTGCAAGATTTGATCTGACACACAGAACGGTGGGGCCCTGGTCTTACCAACCTTCCCTCACTACGCTGAACTCGACCTTTGGGCATCGTGGTCCAGTTCGCTATCGCTGGCTCCGAGGGTGGAACGAGGCAAGAGGAGCTGAAGTCTCAGTAAACTGGGTCTGACCTTAGTACCAAAGAGTCACATCTGAAATAGTGCTGAGGAAGGAGCAACTGGGACTTTCTCTTAGTGCTCAGCTCCGTCAGCTTCCTGGCTTGGTTTACTCTGTGATAAGCCAGTTCTAATACTCAGCATGGCCTATTTCTCACACGTTTGGACACTGATAAGAGGTTTTGCTTGAGTAAGAACTGCATAAAGTTTCAGGACTTGGCCCATTGGGATCTCTTAGTTCTATTTTTTTAGAAAGAGCTCTACATATCTTTACGCAGAATGTTCTTTCTGCATGTCATTTCTATGTCCTTTTCAAGCGCGTTCTACCAATGGTATTTCTAAGATATATCTATCACACTGGTATCTATGTGATGAGTAAATTCTAAATGTAGTATCTAAGCCCATAGCAATATTCATGGTGTTAATTTCTCTTCATTCCCCTTGTGAACACCGGGATGTGGATGTAAATGTTTTAGGCCTCTGTTCTCCTGACTGTTGCCCAGCATCATGGTAGTTTGAGCACTAAGAGAAGATGGAAATGTTGCTCGGATGCATGGTTTTGGATAGATGGAGTCCTTTTCTCCAGACTTTGTTAAAGAGCAGGAGAAGGATGAGTTACAGCATGTGAATTCAATCTAATTTAAAAGTGTATGTATTATTTTTAAAAAATAATTTACTTTCAGGAAAGGACATTGTGTTAATTTCACCAGGATAGTTACCTCTGCCTTCTGGAGCTTGCAGTTTCTGCAGTGCAGGTCATTATTATTCTCTTAAATCAGTGCCGTCCCCTTTGTCTCTCCACACACTCCCTCACTCACACATCTGTTTGCCTAGGTATACAGAGTAATTTATCCCAGAATTGTCACACTTTTACCTATCTAGGTAGCTTCTAGTGTTTTGACAATTAAATACTGATTGGAGATTTATGCATAGTGCCTGTTGGCACTGTGAGAATTTGCCATATGTATCAAGAGAGAAATTGGCCCATAGGTTGTACTTGTAACCCAAAGCATCTGTGATACATCCATCTACAGATGAAATAAGAGTTATGTGGGAAACTGTGGTTTGCATTACAGAAGACTCCCCTAATGTACAAATCTCTGTCTAATCTGACATGCTATTGTAGCCTGATTGTGATTTTTACATGGGAGAAAATGATTTTACAGAAGTTTCAAGCATCCCCCCAACACTTTCCCAAAATCAGGTTTCCACTGTACTAATAAAGTAAAAAAATGCCTCTAGTACCATCTTCTGATGGGTCTGCTTTCTTTCTTCCTTTGATTTTTCTCCTCTTCCCCCTCAGTTTGCTCTTTCTCATTGTTTCTGTTTAAAGAACAAGCAAAGGAGAGAGGTAAATGTGGACTGAGATTTGGGGCTGCTAATTAGTTCCAGGGCTTGGAATGGAAAGTTCATTGACCAATTGCATTTGTCTCCTCGCCCAGGTGGATTTGAGAACTCAGAATAAAGAGAATACATTAGGCATATTTAGATGCATACAAGATCATGCTGAATTTTAACCTCATCTGAAGTTATGGGTTCGGGAAGCATCTGAAATGTAATGCTCTCAGCAGGGAATTGCCAATAGGGCTGTTAAATAACCACAGTTGGTATTAAGGGGAAAACGTAGTCATTAACCTGTATTCCTGGTAATGCTACATTCTAGCTAGAATTTCTGTAGAAACATAAACCCTTTCTTTGACTTGTTATGAATCCAACTTCATAGGGTTTCTCTTAGGCCTGCATCTTACAAGAAATGCGGATCAATAGGTGGCAGAGAAAGGACCTAGTCCGGCTCTTACCAGACTTTCATCATTTATTTCAATGAGAGCAAGACTAGGCCCTGTGGATATGATAGAACCTGGTGCAATTCGTCAGATTAGTGTTTTTGTTTTCCTCCTTCCAACCATCAGGGATGGAACCCTGCAGGAGACAAGATACCAAACCTGATGTCCTAATCTGCTATGGGGAGTCTTGTGTTCCTCTGCTATTCCAGATGTTAGAAGAGAGAGTAATCCACAGCTACCAGGGAGCCCATTTGAATAAGTAGTACCACATGACAAATTTTTGATAGGTTCCCAGCAGGTTTAAACATGGTACCTGCAGGAAGCTGATAATTTGGATTCTCTAAACAAAATCTTTCCCTTGGCCAAGTGCATCTGACGCTCCTTATGTATCCCTGATATAATCTGGAGCCACAAACACGAGCGAACAAGCAGTTAATGGACAAACCACTATCGTGGAGTTCTGCTGGCTGCTCTAGTTTGCATTATTCAGAAACATCAGGGGATGTGATTTGCATTCTTTATGGCCAAGCGAAGGCACCATGGAATCTCTGATCCCCTTTAGGGGAAGATTACATGAGATGACAGAGTGACTGGCAGGGAAATTGCTTAAAATTACACTTAGCATACTGTGTGTGTGTATGCACATGCATGTGTGCACATGCCTATTATAGGAATAGTTGGAGTATGATAGGGGTGTGGGTGTGTGAAAGAGAGCGAGCACAAACGCATACACGAGAGAGGGAGGAACAAGGATAGATGTATGGTGAAATGTGTCCAAGAGAAGAGAGGGTGTAAGGGGCCATGATAGTATGATGAAAGAGAAGATTCTCACTGCTTTAGCAGAGATGAGTTAGTCTGAGCAGGAGGGGGAGAAATTCAGTTCATCCTTTTGTAGGGGAGGGGATTGGAGAGGAAGATGGAGCTGGGAGAGATGGGATTTGACTATCCAAATCTTCAAGGAAAATTAGCCTGGAAGCACGTTAAGATTCTTCTGTGAGACTCTTTAGTTCACATCCTAATTAGCACAAGCAAATACAGAAACTATGCTGAGCATGAGATACATGTGTTGATATTTAATTATATAACAAACCCCTAGTCTGTTACAGTAGCTTTTGGGAGTGGGGAATGCAGGCGATATGAGGTGTGTTAGAGTTAATTTAGAAATACTTTAATGAATTTGTTAAAGCATCAAAGAGGCACCATACCCTATTGCTATCAGGGGCATCGGGACGGCAGGGGAGTCCTGGAGCCCAAAATGCCTTAGCAATGCACTGTTTCCCCCACACCCTGGGTCAAGCTTCCGTCTCTGCCTTTTTGATTGGCTTCCCTGGTTTTAAAGGTACAAAACCCCTCGATGCCCCTCCCAGCCATATTAAGTTCTCTTGAAAGAAAGATCTAGGGTTGGATCCATTTCTTTTTATTTTTAAGGTGCTGGTTTGACTAGACATTGAGCGTTGGTGCAAACTTCTCTTTACTGTCCCTTCCCTCTATTGTACTCAACCTCGAGCTCCCATAATAACCATCTAGAGGTGGCTGTTTTTTATTTGTATGACAGTAGCTTCTAGAGACAACCCCTCGCCCCCTGCAAGATTAAGACCCATTGTGCAAGGTGTTGTACATGTACATAATTAAGAGACAATCCCCACCTCAAAAAATGAACAGTTTAAATAGACAGAAAAAGGGTTGGGGGGAATTAAGGATTATTGTCCCCATTTTATGGTTGGGGAAATGGGATATGGAGAGATTGACTTGCCCAGGATCACCCCCAGAAGATTGTGGCAGAGCTGGGATTTGAACCCAGATCTCCCAAGCCCTTGTTGTGTGCTTTAATGAGTGGGCCCTCAGATCAGTCCCCCTTCCTGGCCTCCTCCATCTTTAGCCCCTTCGTTGAAACTTGGAGGGGCCGAACTGTGATGTGGCCACTGATGTGAGATCACTAATTGGTTCCACATAGGAACCAATCCACCATCAGAAGGGCAAGAACTTCCAGTCACTAGTCACCTACCTGGGTTGGATCAGAACTAGTGGCCTGATGGGCAAAAGGCTTTGTGTCCAAAACCCTTCACCCTCCAATCTGGCACCAGCTTCTGTCACTGCAGCCCTGCCTCTGCAGCTTCCTGCAGAACGGAACCGGCTCCAAATTTTTTCTGGCCGTCATCATCACAGGAATCTAGATGGCTACTTCTTCATTTTTCACACAATCCGGTCATGCCAGGCTCAGCAAGAGGTGAGAGCCTCTATGCACAAAGAGATTTGCAAAAGTTTTGTTTTTTTCAATAAGGCCTGACAAACGTGTCTCAGATGTTTACCCCTTGGCCAAGGGTTCAAATTAGGGTGGCCAGATGTCCCAGTTTTATAGGGGCAGTCCTGATTTTGGGGTCTTTTTCTTATAAAGGTTCCTATTACCCCCCACCCTCTGTCCCAATTTTTCACATTTGATGTCTGGTCACCCTAGTTCGAATCCATGCCATGAGTAAGGTTGATGCCAGCTGATGGTGGCTCACTGGCCTATGTAACATGAGTGGGTCATTACAGTCCAATTCCAATACAGCCTAAGTGGCATCATCTCTGGCAGCCACAGCAAAATAGCCAGTGACCGAATGTGCTGTGGAGTTGAATCACTACATGGGAGTGGGGTTCACCATGGGCAGGAGTGAGGCAGAGTTGGCTCAAGGGAAGCTAATGTTGCTCCTGCCCAGGCTGTACTTGTTCCACCTGCAAATGTAATGGTCACTCCCGTTGACCAACACACCAGCGACCTGTAGAGCTAAAAGCAGGAGCTGCGACTGCTTGAACTATAGGGCAAGGCTCTATATCTGTGGGCAGTAACAGCTCATTTCCTCTGTGGATTGGCCCAGAGGGGGGCTTGTAGTGCACCCTCACCAGCCAGGTACACAAACAGTTCTCCAGTCTGTATCTCTACCAAGGCATTCAATTGTGTAACCGTGTGATAGAATCAGAGGGCAGGTAACACCTGCCTATTGACTCCGGTTTGTACTGATGTCTCAAACTCTGCCTTGCAACATATGGCTAGGAAATGGGTCCAGATGAAGCTGTCTGATGTTAGCCACAGCAAACGATCAGGCCCTTTTTATTTCCCTACTAAAGTAGCTCAGCCCACCATGAGCTTATCATGCTTTCCTACCCCCCACCCCACTCCATCCTCAGAGCTCCTTCCCCCTTTAATCAATATCTCAGAAGAGCAGGATGCCTTCCCTCATTGCTGGAGAGATAATTGAAAAAGTCCCGGGGATGTAAATAATTAACATTTGTTGTAGGGTATGGGGAGCGTTTTCCCTGGCATCTCATCAGGGTGAGTTAGTGCCATCTGATTGATATGCAGTCACCTTGATCGATGTGTCTGTAATTCATGGACACCCCCATTAAAGTGCCAAACTGCCACCACTCACCTTAATTCACTTCGCTGCTCTATTCTGGCTGTTGGCATGCTGAGACATGGCTCTGGTACTGTCCCTAAGGGAGGGATGTGTAACAGCACAAGGTGCTGTAGTAATGTCATGCCAATGTTTTAACAAGGGGTTTCCACCTCTTTGTACGTGGTATGCTCTGAGCTCGTTAGGGGCATTGGAAAATGTACATAGTCACTCCTCCAGCTGTACATTCCGATCCAGGTGGGCCCTCATCCCTGTGTCCTTCCAAGATGGGTATATTGACCTTGTGATGTGTTACTTGGTGTGGCTCTCATGGATGAGACCTTAAAAACAAGGCACTGTCCTAGACGGGCACTAAGGATTCCAGGTTGTCGTGGGGAGGGAGAGGAGGTGGCCTCAGCACCCTTCATTTCTCCTTTGCCACACTGCTGAGGAGCGTGTTGTGCCTCCCTCCACCCCAGAACTGTCTGCATTTAACATTGCCGTATGGCTCCACCACCTGAGGCTGGATCAGGCTGGAAGGTGCTGTAGAAATGTAGGCGGTTGTGAAAGCCAGGACAGGGGGTTGCACTGGCTAGGTTGATTTTAAGCAGGTGAAAGAAATTGGAAAATCAGCACTCCCATGAACTCCATTTTCTTAAAGCCCATGCTTCACCCAAACCTGGTACTGACGTTGGCTCATGCGATGGGGTTCTAGCATCTCATTTCCTTTCTTATCCGCACACTTCCAGCCCAGGAGCGCAGATGTCTGTTTAGAAACCGTGGTAAACACCCTGCCCCCCTCCCCACCCCCAAATCCCACCCTGAATGTAAAGGCCTTGTGCCTCACCCTGACATGGGCATGATGCCCTGGGCGGGAGACGTAGGTGACATTGTGGCTGCCGTAATGAACCAATCACCTAACCTGCACAAGTGCATGGCTTGGTTCCGTTGGAACGGCTTCAGCTCTTCCATGTGTAAAACATCCAGGTCAAATTCAGAGTGACAGGGTAGGGGTCACTGATCTGGGTCACCAACCATGTGATGGGTCGAATAATCAAACTCTTTTCCTTCCAGCTCAGTGGCTGCCAGGGACTCTGGAGTGCCTCTACAAGAGCAGCCACAAAGCCAAGCCTAGCGAGGCAGAAGCACTCAAGGCCAGCCCAGCTGGGGCACAAACTATTTTTATCTGCATTTGGGGGAGGCATTTCACAACTGAAGGCAGGGATGAGGGGAAGGAGCTGCATTGGCCTCCAAAAGCAGCTGGACATCTAAATTCGTCCCTTGCTGGCATGGCTTTCTGCTGCATGGGTCTGGGGGCAATGGCATATTAACCAGGGATTTACCAAGACTGAGGAGCTTTTTCCGAAGTCTTATTATCCAGCAGCACTTCGTGGAGAAATAATGCAACTTCATTAGGAGGTTTGCTCCAATTACAGCCACTGACGGAGGGGGAAACAAACCCTACTGCAGACTGGCAAAGCCACGATGTACAGCGGTGCAGCTATACCACAGATTGTAACCAGAGCAAATCCCTAGTGTAGAGAAGGCCTATGATCCTACCAAGAAGGAACATGTGGCACAGAGACACACCTGCTTCCGAGCCCTGCAACCTCAGGAAAGAGAATCCTTTGCCGCAACTGATCCCAACAGGTTAATGATCTGTCAGAGCTCACAAGCTAAGCACTGTTGGGACTGTTCAGTACTTGGGTGAGAGGCCAAGGAAAACTGAGCACATTTCAGGCATGGCACTGGTACTTCTATGGAAGGTGCTTTTCCATCTGGGCCAGCACTGTGCCCAATGTCCTAAGAGGCTGTGGGCAGTTACACCTAAAAGATTAGAATACTGACCGCTCAGGACATTGAAGATTTTGTGATGCTCTTTGTGTGAGATGGGGTGCTAGTGTCTGGGCCGTACTGCATTATCTACTTAAAATCCCACCATAACGTCAACTGGCTGGTCTTTGCTTCCTCCCCTCAATGGTTGTGTTTAGCATTGCTGGGTAAGCTGCCCTGTATTGGCCAAGAATTCACTGCGCTTTATGGACAAAAGTTATTCCCCTCCTATAAATTTTGTAAAGTGTTTGGCAGTCTCTCAGGATGAAAAGCGCCATGTCAGTGTAAGGCAGCCACGTTACAATATCATTAAAATATATAGTATGCACTGTGTATAGAGACACAAAAATAAGAACCAGCATTACATAGGGGAGAGCAATACTCCATTAGGTACTGCTAACACTGCTGTAAGGCGTCTTCTATCTACCCATCTCACTAAGAACATATTGATAGTTTGCTGCTGTCTAGTTCAAATCTTCCTTCCCAAATAAGGCACTGCTTGCGATACCATCTTCTGAAAGGCTCCCTGCAGAGGATATTTTGACAGAAAGTGTGATAAAATATAATACTGTGGCTATCTCCCTGTTTGCCATTTATGAGGAATTCTGTTACCTGGGGGGATTAATTCTGTATCATGTTACAGCACAACATATATTCCCTGCTCTTCCTTGCTGTTTTGGTGCATACATAATAGGGAAACCTTCTGAAGTTCCACTGAAGGATCTGAAAAGTTTTCTGGGAGGGTCTCAGACATCCCAGCTGATCAGAGTTCTCCCTCTCCGCACCCCTTTGTCCCCAAGTTATCTCAGAGCCACCGTTACCCCAACTTTCTGAGAAGTGCAAAATGAAAGTTTTATAAAAGTGTCAGATCTTTCAGAGCTTGATTACTTGTTGCAAATGGCAAACCCATTCTCCGTATAGTCGTCTTTGCCAAGCTTCTGGCCTCCCTCCGTGGTAAGCTTTTGTGTAGAACTCATTTCTTAGGCAACGCCCACCAGAAGTGAATTGGATGGTTTGGGGGTGAATGTTGTGGATTAGGAGCGTGGAAATGTGACGTCAATTCCCAGCTTTGCTGTCAGCTTCCCATGTGACTAGGGGCATGTTACTCATCTACTAGTCAAGTGTGTAAAGTTATGTGTGGCCTTGAGTGTTTGTGAGGTTAGGCCTTTGAAGTCCCTTTGCCTCAGTTCCTCATCTACAAAATGGATCTGTACTTCTGCATCTCACTGAGGGTTTGTGAAGTGCTCAGATCCTGTGGTGCTGGGGACACTGTAAGTACCTAGATAGGCAGAAATCCAAACAAAGAAAACCCTCCATTATTCCCTCCTCAGGGCTTCTCTGCATGTCCCATCTTCATGTCTGTTAGGCCCTGGTCCTGCAATGAGCTCAAGTGCAGGCAGAACTGTGTCTGGACATGTCTATCTGACTCCAGGATTGGGGCCTTAAATTGTGCATGCTTTGGGACAGGGAGGGTTCCCATTTTACCTCCTGTACAGCACCAGGCACATCAGGTGATATTTAATTCTATAACAAAACCCTCATCTGTGACAGTAGCTCCTGTGAGCAGGGATTCCCTGATATGAGGTGTGCTGGAGTTCACTGAAATCCTTGAATGAATTCAAAGCTTCCCTGGATATTCAGGGATGATTCTCTACTGCTTTGCATCTTCTGTCATTATTTACTTGTGTGCAAAGTAGATGTGAGGGGTCTGGATGCAGAATTCTCATTTGGTAGAGTTTTAGAGGTGAGATTTTCAGAAATGCCTAAATCACTCAGGGGTCCAGGTCCTATTGAAAACCGAAGGGACTTAGGCTCCTGTGTGGCTTAGGCACTTTGGAAAAATCCCACTCTCCCTCTACATATTTGCAAATGGCACAAGGTGTGAAACAGTGGAAAATCATTTTCCCCTCCCTGCAGCCTTTCCCTGTCTTCTGTTCGCTCCTCTGCAGAATCCATAAGCACCCTTGTTTTGCATGATTGGCTCAATTTGCATTATCAGCAGATCCATTGACATTTGGCTGGACTTTGGTGGATGAAATGCTCCTTGAAATTAGCCTGCATGCTGAGTTTGTTCTGGAAAGATAAGAAGGAAAGGGGCCCGGGGGAGGGCACAATTATGCATGTGAAACTACACTGTGAAATTAGCACCAGCAGTTATACTCCAGGCCAGCAATATTTCTGTGGGATTTATTTTGGAAGTAGGATTTTTTTACTGTGGGCAATAGACTGGTCTCCCTCAACCCATTGGCTTCCAGTCTCAGCATAAGCTCGACTGAAGAAGCCAAAGGATAAATTCTCTGCTAGCTTAGTCTGGAGTCGCTATGTAGCGCAGCAATATGAACCAAAGAGGAATTTTAATTTCATGCTGTGTAAGAAGTGCATGCAACAGTAGCAGCTGTATAGATTTTCATATGAAGAGACGTACAGTATTCAGAACACAAATTGTACCAGTGTTGTCCCATGGGTTTTAATTCTTCTTGCTTTTCCTTGCCACTTTCCCATTTCCTGCTGTTGTCCACTTATTCTAGCACTTGCTGAAATTGAAAGCATGTCCTTGCCAGACTGATGTACAAAACAAGTGTACTGCTCAGTTACATTACAATCCGGTTCAGAGACCTTTTGTCTGAGACGACCCAAACACAAACATGTTCTGCATGGAAGAGATGATGGTTTTAACCTAGTGCCCCTCTCACTCAGCTTTGCGGATCTCTAAACAAGAGCAGTGGTAAGGCAGCAGAGCCTATTAGTGCTGCTAGACTTACGAGGATGTTGTTAAATGAGTTATTTCCTTTTAAGTGAGTCTGCTGGTGGTGAAAGGGGCCTCGCCAATGGGTCTGATGTCCACATATTACCTACAGAGCATCTACGGCAGAGAGCAAGCTTCCTCTCAGTGAGGCCCTGTGAATGTGTCAGCGTGCTAAGCTGAAGAGCAGTCCCCCTCTATAGGTGGAAGAGGAAGAGAAACCTGTCTGTAGAATTTAATAGAAAGTTGCAATCCACTATAGGATTCTAGAAGGTGGTTTTAAAAGGGCAGGGTCATTTTCTGTTCAGTTCTACAGGGTTTCAGAGTCATTTCTATACAATCCAAAAGGCTTCATCTTCATTAAAGTCTACAGGGCTTCACTATAAAAGCCGCTTCCATGGCCCATCCAGTCTTTGCTTCTCTGTGACTCCCAACAAGGGTGCTTCCAGATCCATCGGCCCCAGCTGAAAATTCTTTTAAATGGAATATTTGGCTGAAAATAATACTATGGAAGCATGTATCTAATCTATCCTTATATGGTTTATATTGTGCTCATCGCCATGATATCTGAGCATCTTTCAGGGGAAAGTTCAACTTTTACATGGTTAATGAGGAGTTTCATTAGTTTGCTTGACCATTCAGATGCTCGGAATAAACACACCAAAGGGTTATAAAACAGTGCTATCTGCAGCCACTGGTTCAAACTCTAGCAGGATGTCTTCCTTCTCCTGGGCTGCATGCAGTCTGAGGGCAGTCTTTCCCAGGAGAACTTGAAAACAAAACCTGTTGGTTCCTGAAAAAAATCCCATGGCACTTCCTCATGAGAGTAGGGTTTTATTCTGGGGCAGTTTCATCCTTTCCCATGATCTGCGTTGGTTACATACCTAGTGCTCCATCCCAGAGGTGGCTGCATTTCAGTGGTGAAGTGTATAATTCATAAAGTCATCTGAGTTGAAAAATTATTATTTTTCAAAGAAGGAGCCTGAAATGATTGTTCTTGCAGGTGCCGATCAATTAAAAAAAAAACTTACCACAGCCAGAAAGTTGGCTCTAAATAAACTTCTGATAACAACATTCGTGAGGTGAACAGCTCCGTCAGTTTCCATGCTAAACCATTCATTAATGCAGCTGCACATCCTAACATGTCCATCAAAACCAATCCATATTGCCAGTTAGGACAGGTGAATAAATCTTCTGGCATGCAGACACTGCTTTTCTAATTTCCGTACGTGGTAGGGAAAGGCGTGTGCCAGAGAAAGCTCTGTTCTAATTGCCCAAGAAGTGTGGAGGGGCGGGGGGAAGGTTGGAGAGAATCATCAATACAGAGCTGACTGGGGCACCAAGGTTTGTAAATGAGCTCAGAAGAAGAGTTTGCAACAATGCAAATGATCCTTGCTCTTATTCTCTTCTTATCTCCTTGACAGCTGCTTGCAATGCACTAAGTTGAAGCCCAGCAGTGTTAGTGCTGGCTTCTTGCAATCCCTGCCAACCTATGTGAAGGATGGAGAAACCCAGCAGTGTCACCAGATGGACCTTGCTTCACAATCATTTACAATCCTGATGGGTTTGTCAGCTCGCAGCCTCCTCTGATTCTTAATTCACAGCGTGTTATTTACTTTCTTCCCACTAGGTGGAGAAGGGAAATATTTCCTAGAGAGAGTAGTGAGAATAGCAGGTTGGGTTTGAGGGCTGCATAAGCCCCCAATCTACAGACTAACTTCCTGTGATGAATGCATTTTAGCAGAAATGTTACATGCATTCAGATTTAATGGCTTCCTTCGCAGCTATGGATTGATACAGCTGGGAAACGCATTAAAAAGTTCAACAGCAAAGCAGACGCCCAATTAATAAAATACAGGTTTTCATTTGGAATCCTTGCCCAGCACAACTCATAAATGGGGGCGGTATCTTCTGCTAATTTAAAGAAACTGCCGGGTTTGCAACCGGCCCATTAGAAGCCCATACCCTGCTTGCACGTTTTGTGTAGGTGCCCTGTGCAGATATGAGTATCAGGTGTACAATGGGTGCTGCAGGCTTTCTGCTGGCATCCTGTGGGGGGGAAGAACTGAAGCAAATTAGCTCCCTAGAGGAGAGCATCGTAAACATCTGCCCACCTACACACATGCATTTCAGACTCATCCTGGCAAAATCCAGTAGGCTCATAAGGTCAAGATGGATTGAGACCGGTAATAAACTGCTGAATGCATGTCGGAGTAAGTTAAACTAATCAAGTCAAACCCAACAACCCTGAAAGCCGCTGCACTCCCAGGTCCGATGCCACCTAAGATGAAACTCCAGGGGCCGACTTTCTGCTTGGCTGCTAATTATTTTTCTTCCCTTGTAGTGCACATGATGCTTTTATCACACAAGATCCCTGCTCCAAGGAATTACATCTCTGCTGACCAATGGGCTTAGGAGAGGCTGACCTCGCTGCGGAAGGTGCAGTGACCTCACTGGCACTGAGAGACACACTGCAAGATTTAGAAATGGGGCTAGAGGAGAGGGATGGTGCTTGGCATGTGGAAGTGGAGAGACTGTTCCGAGCATGGTGTGAAAGGAAGGGAGAAGCTGAGGTGACCAAGGGGAACGTAATGGGGTATCAATTAGAGTAGAAGGAGGCAGGGCCCTTGTGTTAGTCAGCTGTCTGACTAGAGACAAGGGACCTGCCTCCTGCTGCGCTTATTGTGGCATAAAGGGGCAGCTATGTTCTTACCAGGCAGAGATATTGTTCTAATGCAAGTGCTGACTCCTGGGGGAGGCAGGGCGGGCGGGGGGTGGGGAAGAGAGAGAGAGAGAGAGAGAGAGAGAGAGAGAGAGACATAGGCAGGACTCCCATGCTGGATGGTTGGCTTCCAAAGGCACTGGAGAGCAGGAGGCAGCATATGTTCCTTTGCTGCTTGCTGGAATTGGCTGCGACTTTGATTTGGAAAGGGAGGCCTCAGGAAGCTGAGGCTCTTGTTTGTATTTTGCTTGTCTGGAATTAACTACAGATGGAGTGAATAACAGCCCAAGGAGGGAGCTTTGACAGGGAGAGAGTGTCTCAGGGGAGTGAGACACTAAAGCTGATAGGTACAGGTGCTTCTGGTTTGCCCCGCAAGGTAGTAGTAACAGAGTATTGGCTAAAGACAGAGAGAGACCAAAGAGGTCAGCAGAGAGCCAGGGCATAAAACTGTTGTTATATGCAAGATAGACACACTCAGGCTTGGTCTTCATTATACATTGGTCTACAGGTTATATTGGCATAGCTCTGATGATCGGTGGCCTGAAAAAAAACACCCCCCCAACTGACAATAGCCTGGGTGGCAAAACCTCAAGTGTAGACGCAGTGATGTTGACAGAGAACAGGGCTTTCGCCAATGTTGCTAACATTCAGAGGGCTGGTGTGCTGACCCCGACAGAAAAACTCCTCCTATCCGCTGCAGCTATACTGCAGGGCTAGGTTGGCATAACTACAGCAACATAGTGATGTTGGAATTGTTTCCGTAGCGCAGACATAGCCTAACAATGACTTACTCCTGTTTGTAATTGGCTGTGGTGGTTAGAAGAATATAGGAGAACAGTCTCAAATGGCGCTTTCCCAAAAACTTTTATAGCAGAAAGGGTCTGAGTGGAAGAGCCCTTTAAGGCAAGTTCACTCTGTGGTTAAGGCATTGGAGTGGGATTCAAATGCAGGGTTCAGTTCTTGGCTCTGCCGCAAATTCATCTAAATCCTGAGTGCTGTTCTGTGCAGCCAGTCCTTCAAATGAACAGAAGGAGAGAGGGAGAACCAGCTCCTTGGTTCATTCAAATTACCAGTCCTAGGAATTCAAGACTGGCAAAGTGGCAGTCCTGTGGTTTCAGTCTCCTAGAGAGTTCTCTGGAGTGAATGCAAACTGCGACATGACTAATAAAATATGACACTGCAACAAAATGTCGGGCCTGCAAGTCATTAGCAAATTACATTATGCAGATGTGCGCTTTTTTTATGTTGGTGTGATAGGAGGGAAAGGCTGATGGGGAGAGGCACAAAACAGTCCTGCTCTCTTGATAATTAACAGCAAATAGCAGAGTCCAGCTAAAAGCAAAGAGGTTGGCTCTGATGGTGCAGACTGGCTCCTTCAGCTAAAGTTCAAGAGGAAAGGAGATTGTGATGATATGTTGGAAGTTTGCAAAGATGCTGAAGGGGAGACATGGGGTGGATGGGGATGATCTCTTTGAACTAATGATAAAACCCCAGGATCCAGGTCTTCAACCTCCAAAATAAGTGCACAGCAGCTGCAGAGAGAATTCTGGAGACTCTTCCTCTCTGAGGGTGGTGAGGTTGCGGAGAAGCTCTGCTGCCAATGGCGAAAGCATCTAAATGGAACTGGCTCCAGAAAGAGAATAGCAAATGAGTCGCAATGAATTAGCAGGGCAGGGTCGGGTCAGTACGAGGATGTGAAATTGCCAGGGAAGACTCAGCGTGCTGCAGGGAGGTGCTGTTTGTGATGGGGGCGGGAGAGGGATGCAATACTGTGCCAATCCCCTAGCGTCTTATGAAGGGGTCTGATATCGGTCAGATGAGACATTAAACCAATGATCACAGGGCTCGTGATGACATTAAGAGTCCCACAACACACTTTTGAGAGTACAGAGGTTAACCCCAGATTCCTAACCTAATTCAAATGTGAACCATGTCTTGCCCTCCCTAAATTTCCTCTGCACTGGGGACAGGATGGTAGCTTGGCAGCTCTATCAAAACTGACACAATCCAATGCTGCCTCTTAGCTGCTAGCAATGCCTTTGTACAATGTGCTCTCCATAAAGAGAGCTAAGGAAGTTGAGGCTGGAGTGGTGGTGTGGGACTCTGTATTCATGGCTGCTGCAGCCCTAGGGGTATGTTGGGAGCGGTGTCCAGTAACACCATCACCTATAAAATAAATAAATGAGAAGTACCATTCACTGTGGTGGGGGGGAGCTGTGAGCTGTCAGGGAAGCGAGTGGGTAGCAATTATTTGTATGATAACAGTTGCTAATCCTTCCCCACATGTGGGAACAGATTTCTGAAAGAGCTGAGCACCCAATGTACTGGGCTACTCTGACAGTCTGGCCCAATTATGGGTGCTAAGTTCTTTGGAAAATCTGATCCATATGGTATTTTTTTCATAGCAATTCTGGCTGTATTAGATTTTTGGCTAAAGCTGTAGCTCTCTTTCTAAAAGCTTTAAGGACGTCTAAGACACAGCCTTTCACTCTCATTCTTCCAGGGGGAGAAATGAAAATAAATTCTAGTATCCTTTGAGCTTCAAATGTGGGGTTGGGGAGAAGCTAGTATCTCAGGGAGTTGACCTCAGAGTCCAGTGGCTTGCAATTGATATGTCCACACTTCAGGAGTTTAAATTTAAGTTCAACAGAGGTGACGATTTAAGGTTCTGTTCCCCTCCCTAGCCCCTCAAAAAAATGCTTCACCCTGGCCCAGATATAAATCTCCTAAGAGCCGTGATCTAGAGCCCATTGATGTCAATGGAAAGACTCCCATGGTCTACAGAGGATTTTTAAATCAGGCCTTTTTAGCTGAGAATCTCATGACTAGAGCTGGTCAGGGGCTCTCCTGCTATACATCGTTTCATCTGGAATTTTTCAACAAAATGTTTTTTGTCAGAAAATAACAATTTGTTTAAATCCCACTTTTTTGTGGGAAATGGTCATTTCCGATGAAACTTTAATGGGTCCTCAGGTCCAGGTTATAGGTGTAGAGAGAAGCTGTGAATAGTCAAATCAAGTATAGTCAAGGACCTGCTCTGCCAGAACCTGGTGAGTGCCCGGACGTCTTGGCTGTTCTGGGATATTTCTTTCTCTCTGTGTTTTTTCATAAAACATGTTGAAAGGTTTCAGTTGAGTCCCGATGTGGAGCAGGAACATTTCTAAAATGTTGAAAACATTCACAACATGGGAAAACCATTTCCCTCCCAGCTGAGCTCATGACTCTACCTCTCCTCCTCAGACACCAGCAGTGACTGATTGGGCTTGGAATCCAGGCAGAGAAATGATAAGTATGTAGCACTCCGATTTATATTTTACCTTCCTTAGAATCACTACTTCACTTAATATTTAAACAGTCACGTATCAAGAAAGTTGTGTGGCCATCACTAACCTTGCAGCATTTGAAGTGTGATTTGAAAAGCAGCTGCAATCTGTTGTTTTACCATCCCTAGGACTTGACTTTAGATACAGTTTTACTTGGCTCATAAATCAAGCACTTAAATCAACTCCCAGTTGTGTGTTGCAACACCTCCGCCATCCTCTGGATATTTAAAAGGCTGCTGAAAAATTATTGAACTGATCTGAGTGCTGCTTTATCACCTGCCCACTGGTAACACAACATGCTGGAATGGTCATAGCCTGCAAGTAGAATCTCTCCCATTCATCACCATCTGACGAGTGGACTTGAAATTAAGCTCCTCACAGCTTCTACCACTGAGACTTTGTGGCGCAAGTGAACCAAAAGGTAGACTGACCCCAAATGCACTGGTGAAAGTCATGCTGAGCAGGGGCGGCACTAGCATTTTTGCCACCCTAGGTGGCCTTCGGCGGCACGCCTCAGAGAGGTCCATTGGTCCCACGGTTTTGGTGGCATTTCTGCGGGAGGTCCATCGGTCCCGTGGCTTCGGCTACTCACTGCAGAAACACCACTGAAGAACACCTGACTGCCGCACTGATGACTGATGCCTCCTCCCTCCCCCCACCCCCACCACGTGGTCGGAGGAGCTGCCACCGAAGTGCTGCCGAGGGTGGCAAAAAGCTGCCCCACAAATCCTGCTGCCCTAGGTGACTGCCTAGGTCACCTAGTGCTTGTGCCAGCCCTGATGCTGAGCTTTTTTCATTTGGAAGCTGCTCTCTGCAGTGACAGAAATGTCACTTTCTAAAGACCGGGAGGAGACTTAGTGCTGGATCTCAGGAAAGGAGACGAGAAACTAGTGGAGAGGCAGACTCATGTTTCATTAGCATTCCACAGTGGGTTTTCTGGCAGGAGTGATTTCTCTGAAGCCAAATAGAAGCTGGAATAACTGTAATGAGACAGAAAAACGAAACACTGTCCCTCAGACCACTTCTACCACAATGTGTAAACTTGATATCCCGTCTGGAATTCATTAGCAAATGAGTCCCCGTCACTGTTTTGCTTAGTGAGGGAACTGTGAGAACAAACGCAGTTCAGGCTATGTGGAAACTAACTGACTTTCTGTATGCAGTTTGTGCCTGAAATGCCAGAGGTGCCTAGGAAGCCGTCTGAGGGTGCCCTCTCCATGTTTTCTGTTTTCACAAATTTATGCAAGTGGAAATATCTGCCCTGAATTACTTTAGTTAAGAGGGAGGCAGAGAAAACGGAGGCCTTGGGAACTGGCTACATGCCAAGGGCCTCATACTTTTCATCCTACAGAGCTGCCGTATGGACCATGGTTCATAATCTGCATGTCTGTGAAATCTGGAGAACCTGTGGTGACTAATGCACCATGCACTGGAACTCAAGGGGTTAACTGTGCATTGAGCTGTCCTGGACTTCAGACAGCAGGTCAGCTCAGGAATGGATAGACATTTCTGATTTTCAATGAGTTCTGCTACCAGCCCTTGGTGAGGGCTTCTGAAATGTCACCTGTGCTCTGTATGCAGTGTAGCTGTAGTGGGGACATCCCAGGATGTTAGAGACACAAGGTGGGTGAGGTAATATCCCTTATTGGACCAGCTTCTGTTGCGGGGAGAGAGAAGCTCTGTAACAGACATAGGGGAAGGATTCCAAGAAAACTTTCAAAGTCTGCCATAAGTTTATGAGAATCTCTCCCAACTGACTGAGGATGGCAGTAAAAGGGAATGAGCTGATCTCCTCCTGACAAGGAAAGGTGTGTTTCCCCCATGTCTAACCCTACTCAGATTTCATCTACTGTCCTGCACCAAGAGGAGCTTGGAATGTCCCCAACTGGTGCCAGTCAAATCTCAAGCAGTTTGATTTACTTGAGTATAAGTTTGTCCAAACAGTGTTTAGCTCTCATCAGCTGTGCAAATTCCCACACACGGACAGGTTTTCTTGTGAGATTTCTGCTACCTTCTTGCTTCCAGTCAGGCTAGAAATACTCTCAAACAGTTGTTTCCTGCAGTGTTTTGGCAAATCCAGGCAGGATGCAGAAGGATGGAGGCAACTGTGAAAATGGAAAAAGAGGTAGCAGACAAAAAAAATAATCAAATGATTTCCCCCTTTACCCCCTTAAAATAACAGTTTTGAGTTTGGACCAAAATTCTGAATCAGCTCATATCTTGTTTCTGGTATGCTTCTGCTAAACCATGCCCCAGCACTGATTGGTGTTTCCAGTCTAAGCATAGATTTTTGTCTATGATATCATTGGAACGTCTGGATCTTGGAGCAAACTTTCGTTATCCCACCAGCCCTACCAGCTATTGTATCACCTGTACGGCCTGATCTGCAGTGAGAGGGCAGGAGAGTGGTACATGCAGGGTTCTTGTATTTTCTTCTGAAACATCTGATGCTGGATGCTGAACTAGGTGGACCATGGTTCTAATCCATTTTGGCAATTTTTATATTCCCGTGTTCGTGGCAGTTAAGTGCCAGTGTTTCTGTCTGCATCGGTCTGCAGGGGATGCTAGAGAAGAGAGAACATGGGACTCAGGGATCTGCTAGCTGAATAGGTTGATGCTCCTCTGAGACATATTTGACTCTCTTTTTAAGCACTGTTGTCTTGGGAGGGGAATATTGCACAGCAGCAAATTGTTACATATCATCAGAGACACAATTCTTACTGATGTTTTGCCATCAAACGGGGAGGGTCTGGTTGCAATCAATACTTTGTCTGCAGTGCCTTCCTGTGTGAAAAATTCAACTTGGGATGGGTAGGGGAGGAGGAATTGGCTTAACTTCCGCAATGCAAACAAGCCTTCATGCTTACTCTCCTCAGGGGCTGCTCTTTAAATGGAGCCTTCAAGTTGAGAAATTACCATTGTATTTTTGTATAAACGAATATCCCAACCTTTAACCAGAGGGGTGAGGCTAGCTGCTCGCTGATGGTGTGTTTATAGAGCTCCCATGTAAGGAGCAGAAGGAGGATGATGCTGAGAATGTTAGAACCTTGAGCCCAAACATGGATCTATCTAGGCAGAACCCCTGTTTTCACCCATTCATGCTTTTAACCTTTTGGCCTGTCTTCCAGAGAGAGTCCACTGTCAGAAGAGGTAGAATAAGAGTGAGAGGTTTGAAAACAGATCTGTTTAGGTTTCACATCCCAGAGCATGTAAACGAATATTCCTCCGAGGTTAGTTCAAGCTATGTAAGAGCAAAGCTGGAGCTGTTAACACGGACTTCAACTTCCTTTCTACAGAAAGTGGATTAGCTAGTTTGTGGTCTTCTGGGCTTGGGGATCTGGTCTCAACATGGCTATTAACCCAGACGAGGAGAGATGAGAATAACATTTTATTCCCAAACAAAAAACTTCAATACAAGGAGAGTGAAGGTTGACAGACTGTTTAAATGGCCCAGCGAATACCTCCAGAAAATACTTCCTTTTCAAAATCTCTATTTCAGGGAAGTCCCAGACATGAAATAGTTTGGAAATGGGGAAATGAAGGATACAGCCAGCTCACCATTGTCATTTAACCCTTCACCCCTCACTTGTGCCCCCAGTTGGTCCACACTACCCAGCCCAGCATTAACCTGACACCCTTTCAATTTTGCAAGAATGGATATGGTGAACAAAGTAACAAATCACTAAAAGGCTGTAAAGGCTCATTTTTGGTGTAAGGGATTCACTTCTCTTAAGCGCAACATTTTCACCTGTGGCTGCCTCAAGTTAGGCTCCTAAACCCATATCTCAGCCTCTGAATTGAATTGACCTGAGAAGTTTAAGCACCTGCAGTTCCCACTGGTTTCTGTGGGAGTTACAGATGCTCAACACTTCTCAGAATCGAGACACTTTTCTTGGGAGGTCTAAATATGGATTTAAGAGCTGAAATGTAGGCTGTGGAGTGTGAAAACACTGGCCCAAGTAATTTGATGATTTGCAGTTTAGGATACAGATGGAGCCAGGGGCTTGTCAAAATTAGCAGCCAATATCGCTCTCAGAATTATTCTGCCAGCTCTCCTGCTAACCCTACAGGGATCTGATGAGAATCCCTTCCTCCTGAGGAAACAAGTGGGGCTGCAGTTCGAGGGCTGTTGGGGCTATTATAGTCATGAAACCATTTAGTGCTGGTTAGAAAAACAAGCCTACAAGAACAGTGCGGAGGGGATTGTCTCAGTATTAAATTACTGAATCACACACACTGTATTTGCCTAACCAGCTAGACCTGAATTGCTGTTCAAACAGTGGTTTTCTGCTGCATGTTGGCAATCAGGGAGCTAATTACACTGGATTAGGGTTTTTCTCTTAATTACATGAAAAATTTAACGGGGCTGATGTTCATGAGGCTGCAGGGGGATTAAGGCAGAAGCCTTGTGTTTATCTACAGGTCAATTATGGAAGTGAAAGCAATAATGTGGTGTAACTTTGTCCCTCCCACCCATGGACCCTAGCTGGAATGTGTGCAGCAATGTTGATTCTGAGCCATGGGCAGAGGGAAGGATTAGCGCAGCTGGCTGGATGTGTGCTTACAGGCGTGCAGGCATTTTAGGGCATGGGGAAGGAGGAGCCTCCTCTCTTATAGGGAGGCTTGTCACAGGCCTGGTGCGGAACTCTTCCCTTTCATCTCACAGCGTGTGTCCTCACAAGGCAAAGTCATACCTGGAGAAACTATGGGTAAAAATGTATCCCGTGTTAGCCTAATTGTTCCCGCCAATAACATTCCCACTGACTTCAATGGGAGCAGAGTTAAATTAACGTTGAGCACCAGGGAAAATCTCACTCTGCATCTTTATGTGATGAGAGGTTGTGCTCCCTGCTTTTTGGGTTGGTCCTAGAAGTGAATAGAGCACTGGACTGAGACCCAGGAGGCCTGGGTTCTATTCTTGGCTCTGCTAGTGGCCTGCTGGATGATCTTGAGACAGTCAAGCCCCTTCCCTGCGCCTCAGTTCCCATCTGTTAAATGGAGGTCATGATGAAAAGTTGTTCGGTGGTGATATTACTAGGTTATGACGCCTCTTGGTCTTTTCCAGCCTAATACCTACCACACTTCAGTTTATTGCTTGTCTGTGAATTTTCTAATACATTAATCGTCAGGTAACTAGGGACCATACTGTGTGATTCTTCTACTGTTTATGTCCCTATGGTCATGTTAGATGCTGAGAAACTACAGTGGTGGGGGATCTAAGTGCCTAGACTGACAGAGGCAAGTGTGATGATCTCACTCTAGGGCTGACCCAAAACCGCAGAAGTCCAGGGGAGGAGTTCCACAGATTTTAGTTGACTTAGGCTGGGCGCCTTTTTTTCCAGGAAGCGCACCCAGGGACGGCTTGCACAGAGAGAAGCATCTCCTGTTACACCCTCAAGAGTCTGTATCCAGACCAATTCCTGGCTGAGCCCACATTGGAGCTGGCACTGTTAGTGGCATTGTTGCCTTTCCATCTTCAGCTCTAAGGATTGTGGGAAGTGGCTGAAAGCCCAAGCGCTGTCTGCCTGAGTGACTTTGTGTGTGGCTGTGGGCAAGTCACGTAACCTTGTGGTTTAGGTTAAAATGGAATGAAACAAAACTCTGAACATCCCCAGTGCTCCCTAGTGCTAAAACTGGAGTTTGCCAATGTCTGGATCCAGGATTTTGCTCCAGAGCCATCAGGAACTCAGAGGCCCTAGAAGGCCAAGTTACGTGGAGTTTGTGGCTGAGTGCTAGGTGAGAGGCCTGGATAGCGATTACGGTGTCATCCAATGTGAAGCTTAGTCATCCTGGGTCACTGCCCCGGGGGTTACGAACAGAGTAGCAATCACATTTAGTCGTCTTAGTCTTGTCTGAGACCTGGCCATCGGAGCAGAAGAGAGCCAGTCCACTAGCCCTGTTCTTTGAACCGCTTCCCCATCTTGATTTTCATCCATTTCATATAGACCTAGTTCTGTTTGGCACCTGTCTCAGTCAAGCCCCGTGAGCAGCCACTGTGTAAACTCAGCTGCATGATCCATCAAGGGGACTCTAGGCAGGAATCTTGGTCAGGCTGTGTGTTGCCTACACATACTATGCAGTGCTTTTGGATCTGCCTTACTCGGTGACGAACACTAAAGCTGGGGAAGGGTTTATTACTGTACCTGTGGGGCTCAGTGAGGCGGGAGCAAGCTTTAACCCCCAAAGCAGACTAAGATGCAGATACTGGAGAGACACTGTTCACAGCTGTGCTCTCTCCCAGTTCTGAGTTTCAAGAGAAGCTCACTGTGGTAGGGACTCCTCTTTCTCCGTGTTTGCCCAGAACCAAGCATACTGGGAGCATGAATTTGACTGGGTCCGCCAGTCACTGACAATGGGGAATTCAGTTGCTGCGACTGCACTCTTAGGAACACAGGATATGAACTGGTCCAACCAATGGGAGCTGAATCTGTCTTCAGAGCCTTCCCACCAGGAAGCTTTAACTCTTCTGGGATTGGGTTCGAAACAAACCAACTTCCTGTGGGGAGAGTTGCATCTCCAGTGCTCATTGTGTGTGTCAGTTCCGAACTCTGCCTGTCCTGGTTAACTCAGGGTCTGGATCCCAGATGTCTGCTTATGAGCAGGAGCAACCTTGGCACATCCTGTATCCCCTGTTGGGTTATTAAATAAAGATGAGCTGAGGTCTGTGCAGAGGGGATGGGGAGAGACAGCAGGGAGCTTGTTTGCTTGACTGCTGACACATACTGCCACAGCTCTGCTGCTACTGCTGGGTCCCACCACTCCTGCCCTGGACTCTCTAGAGACCAGCGCGGTAGTGATGGCATCTTGTCCTTCAACGACCTCTCTTAACCCAACTTCAGTAAAACTCGAGATCAACAGAAGCTGCTTTGCCACACACAGACTGTCTCTAAAGTTTCCAATTTCTGCTTTCTGTGGATCCACTGCTTCCAGAGAAAGAGAGATCCTGTCCTGAACACACACAGCTCTGTTAGCTTCCTGGTTACTTACAGCTCACAACGGATTTATCCTGTGTGACAGCAGCCATCTTGGTCAACACATGGAATCGAAGTGGCGACCTCCAAAAGCTGGAGGCATAAGGTTCTACAGCTTGAGCTGAACAGCCAGATTAACATCCTGTGGCCCGGCAGAGGTTAAAACTATTGTTTCTCCCACCACAGCTCGATGTTTCTCTCTGTTTCTCTCTCAGTGCAGGGCAGACCTGCTAGATCACCTGCTCTGTATTGTCAACTACTGGCATTCAAAACTATGAGTCACCTCCTCTATATATCTATATAAAATAAGTCAATTTCATTAGACACAGGGAGTTTTATTTGCCTTTAGGGCTTTGAACCTTAGGGGTCCCATTTTCAAGCTGTTCTCTGGAATTATGAGAGTTAGAAACTTCCTTTGTGTTTTTCAAAAGAAGAGATTCTCTCTTAATAGCATGACTCCTGGAGCTGGGGCTTTAAGAAAAAGATCCAAATATTTATGACCACTAGAATTGACAGCACTGTCTGATCCATCTGTATGCCCTGAGGCCTCATGCAACAGTGTGCCCTGCAGCATATTCTCCAGGATGTGATCCGATGTCCTTTAAAAATCTGTATTTTAGAAGCTCAATTTTAAGAATAAGGGGAAGCATATTCCCCCAGGAACTTTTTCTGACTCCTGGCTGAGTAGCTAGGAGTGCTGACATGTGAGAAACCAAGAGGCTTTGCTAATCATGTGACAGTCCGGGACAATTATTTGGCTCTTCCTCTGGGAGGGATTGCCAGGTGAAACCGGGTCCAACTTAACCCAACATTAAATAGCCTTGTGAGTGGCTTTTTATTCCATGTTACCTGGTCACCCAAGACCAGCAGACCATCCCCTCAGCTGTGAAATTTATTGCCTTAAGACAATATGTAGGGAGAGAGATCTTGACACCAAGTGTCAGAAGATTGTTCGGCTGACTGGGCACAGGTGAGGTGTGAAGGGATAACAGTGATAGGGCTCTAGTTTGGGATTTTCCAGTGAAGAGCCATAAATGGGATGTGACAATCTGTTTTAAGCATGACACCTGGTCTCCCTACACATCCGTAGCCATGAATAATACCAACTCTTCGCTCCTCTGTTGCACCTTCCATCCAGGAATCAAAAAGCACTTTATAAAGGTTAAGCACTACAGCCCTTCTTTCCTCTGTAAAGCAGGTACAAAGTGTTAGTCTCTGCTTGATCTTGGGTAAGTAACCTCCCTGTGCCTCAGCTTCTCCACCTATGAAACCGGGATAATGATACCAATCCTCCTTTGTAAAGTGCTTTGAGATCTAGCGATGAAAAGTGTTCTGTCAGAACTGGGTATTATGGTTTTTGGGGTGACTCTGGAACAGTTCCCTTATTAGCAGTTCAGTGTGTATTGCAGAATCTGAGTAATCAAGTGGTCTACACCCCTGAATTCCCCTAGCAAGATAACGTTGTGGCATGTTAACATGCAGAGCAGAGATTAGGGGTGGGGGAAAACTTGGCTGTCAGTCTTGCATGCAAATGCTGACATAGCAAAAATGAGTGTCTTGATGTATGTACCCTTCATCGAAAGAAACGGGGGGCAGGTAATTAGTTGAGGTGCATACCTGCCTTCTTAGGAAAAGGCTTTATGTTGGGTTTCCGAAGCCAAGTTTAGGAAGCATAGATCTTAATTGCTTGTGGTCTCAGTTCCCTTCCCAATAAATGGGTGTCCTTATAGCAAAAGCCAATGCTGGCCCCTTGTTGGCAGTCTCAGCAGAGAGGCCAGGGATTGAATGGGCCCTGGGGCCTGACTGACTGACGTCCTTCCCTCACTCACACTGGAGGAGATCCCTTCCAGTGAGGGCTGTGTCATATCTGCATGGTAGTGAAAGGTGAGGTTGCCCCTCTCCTGGATACACACTGGCTGCCAGTCCCGCAGCAATGAGTTCATACACACACATTTTTTTTTTCTTCTTTTAAACAAAACGTTTCAAAGCTTGAACTGTATAGCTCTGCTGTGCCCCTGGCATCCCTGGCTGCATGTCCCAGGGAAACCATCTCCTTTCCATAATGTATTGCAGTATAACTATCTAAGAAAGCATCTGATCTGACCCCCTCTCCCTCACCAACTCTACCTGTGCCTGCAGTTCCTCCAGGCAGCTGGCAGAACCTAATCACTATTGTCTGTTGGGGAGTGAGTGTGTCTGTGTGTGCGTGTTCATTATATCTGCTTCTTCTGGTGCCAGTCTGTCAGCCATGATGATTTCATTCCATTCCTCTGAACTAGTTAACTTGGAACGCACCTAACCAGTAACCCTTGTACCTAGGCTCAGCACATGGGCGTGCTGCCTGGCTTTCAAAAATAAATGAACAAAAAGAAATCCATCTGCACAGCCCAAAACATTTTCATCTTTAATCGCAAGTTGTGGGCATCAAGCAGAATGAGGTGTGAAGGCTCCAGTTTGTCCTTAGAGAGTTCAGGAGTTCCGAGTGGACGCCTGCCAACTCCCAGCAGCCTTGAGGGGAAGGCAAAGGGAATTGGCGGTGGAAAAAGGGAAAGAAGCCAGCATGTGACCCATGCGTTCAGCACATCTAGGGTGAGAGGGTTGCATGGCGAGCTGTGTCAGTCCGTTCTCATTAGGATTTTGTTAGGCAAATGTCGGGGTTTACATTGCACGTGAGCAGCCTTTGCTTAGCATCTGTTAGCAAGGCAGTGCCGGCGTGTGCGCCACAGAGAGGACAGAGGGTGTTTAAAAGAAATATCTTGTGCTGTGGCAGCCACGTTCTCTTAGCATAGCTATATTTTAATTTACACTTCAACTCTGAGTGGAGGGAGTCAGGTCAGGGCATCACTAAGCACGAGCAGCAGAGATGGTTCAGGGAAAGAACAACAACGGAGGCGAGGAGAGAGAATTACAGAAAGGGTCAGCATGTGCTGCCTGATGACATCGAAACACCTACCCTATTCTCTTCTCTCTGAGACCAGTTCTTTGTCTGTTTGATGGTTTCTCTTGTTCAGTGCCAAAATGTAAAGCCTGTGTGCAGCCAAGTGCTGTTCCCCAGAGAAGTGCAGAGCTGTCTCTTTAAAAATAATAATAGAAGATGGAGGGGGAAAGGTGCTTAATGTTGAACAAAAGAAAAAGGAAGTCCATGCACCTTTGGGGTCTCTGGTTTTTAATGCTCGTCAGACATGCCCTGAGCGCTCTCCTCTCTCAGGGAATAATATGCCGGATGCTCTCAAGTGGTTGCATGTTCAATGGATAGCTCATAAGAGACTTGGATACTGGTGGAAGATGTCAGATAGACGGCCCTGGAGCCCACATCCCTATGTTATGCAGGAGGTCAGACTAAATGATCTAAAGCTTCCTTGTGGTCTTAAAATCTGTGACTCAGTTTCCCAATTCTTTATTTCTGAATAAATCCTTTTAACAACAGAAGGGTATGTCAGATTTGCATGGAACGTAGAAAACTTGGAGTCTGCAATGAGTGAAATTCTTCAAAATGCGGCAGGTCTGTGTAGAGATGAGTCTGGAGGAGAGAAAGAGGTATCCATATAACTAACACACCTTCCAAAAGAAGATGGTGATAAGCAAGAATTTTGTAGGAATCATATGTTTAGCCTGTTGAGGCCATCTCAGTGCCCAGACTTCAAAGCCAGATGATTTAGAGTAGAACACAATACAGCCCTTACCTAACCAACCCATCTGCCCAAATTTGATTCTAATGAATCCATCCCCAGAAGAATAGTACTTAATTAATTAGGAGCTCATTTGCATGAGGTGACACATTATTAAAGTTCTTCTCCTGCGAGTAGGGATGTGACAAGGTGCGAGCTGACAGCTTTTCAAATAAAAAATCTTTTAAAGGAATGATCTTCCGAACTCCTGGCTTTGTTCTCAACAAGCCTCTCATGCAGTAATAAATTAAAGGCGCTGAGGCTGCTGATTAGTCTCTGTGTGGTGCCTCCTTACATCCCTCCCTGTTTTATCTTGGAAGATCTTCTCTCTAGAAGAAGGTTGGCGGGGAAGATGGGAGGAAGAGAATGGAAATGGGGGAAGACAGAAGGGAGAGAGGGATGCCTAAGCTACGCTATTCTATCTCAAGATTTTCTTCTGGAACCTGTTGCCATGATGTCTGGGTTGTAGTTTGAACCCAGTAACGGGCTTCATCCAAATCTCATTGAAATCAATGAGAGAGCCTTCCAAACTTGGGAGCATGAGTCGTCTTCAGAAAGGTGCCATGTGATCTTTAATGGCGCCAGGATGGTCAGCATCTTGATTTAATGACCAGGGCCGGCTCCAGGCACCAGCTGACCAAACGCGTGCTTGGGGCGGTGTTCAGGGGTTTTTTTGTTTGTTTTTACTTCAGGGCGGGGGGTGGGGGGGGTCCAGCGGGGCAGCGCCGGGAGAGGTGGGGGGCGGGGGACAGTATTATTTCAGCGAGGCGGTGCTCTGTTGTGGTTTTTTGCTTGGGGCTGCAAAAAATTAGTCAGCCCTGTTAATAACCATTAGAAAGGCTGCGCCTCCAGCTGCCTGACACCCTCTAGCATCACCCCGGGCCATGGCGATCTTCAGTCAGTACCTAGCCAATGACTAGCACCACCTACATACTCCTAACTGAAAACTGACCCAGCCTGGTGGTTAGGACAGTAGCCTGGGATGTGAGAATCCTAGATTCACTTCTTTGCTCTGCCACAGACTTCCACTGTGACCTTGGGTAAGTCTCTTAGGCCTGATCCACAATCAAAAATTTGATCAGCATGTTGCGGGGCAGGGGGTGAGGTGTTGGGGTGCGGGAGGGGGAAGTTTCCACCAGCGTAGTTATGCCAGTAAAAGCCGTAGAGTAGATGCAGTTCTATTGGTATAAGATGTGTAATACTAGTGGAGCTCATTTCACTTACCCAAACCAGAAAAAGCCATGTGGGCATAAGACTTGTACACCAGTATAACTGTGTCTGTGCTGGGGAGGGTGGCTGCTTTAATTATGCCAGCACAGTTAAAACAGCAAAACTCTTAAGTGCAGACAAGTCTCTCTGTGCCTCTGTTGTAAGGGTAAATACAGTGAGGTGCTCTGTTATGACCGGGGGGGGGAGGGGCGGGCACCCCCCCCGCCGGGCGGGGGGCAACAGAGCGGGAGGAGAGAGAGAGAGATCCTGCTTACCAGGTGAGATCTTTCTGGATCACAGCACTCACTGCCTAAGAGTTTTAATACCTAACACAGAAGCAGGAAGACAAATGAGCCACCTGTTCCAAGGGACTCTGCAGTGTGGGGGAGGACTGTTGTAGGAAAAGAGAGAGCTCAGCCCCACCTGCATTTTATACATGTGAATGCTGGAAGGACATAAAAAGGAAACCATGAAAGAAACCTATCTCTAAAAGGTCTTTAAAATATTTAGAGAGAAAAATCCCTTCCTTTTTGTTGCTTTAATTATGCAGAACTTTCAGTGAATGGCCTGAATTTTCTCCCCTCAAATTTTGCTGAACTGGAAAAGTTTGCTCTATGGCTAGTGTGATGAATTCTCCCATATCATGGCGCACTTAGCACTGCAGTGCAATTGCCTTTCACTTGCTTTGGCTTTGTCCTCAAAGCTGCTTCTCTCTGCTTTTCCTTTGTGTTTCACTCACCAGATCTGTGCTGCAGCTGCTGCCATAAAGAGCAGCCCGGGGGGACTGATGAGTACTTTTTATTTTAGGATGCTTAAGTGTAGCTCCTGGGATGATGTGAGATGAGTTTCTTGCTCTCAGCATAGCCAAAGCATCTGAGTTGTCCATTAGTCAGAACAGTTTTTTGAGATAATGGAAGTCTGTGTTTATTTAAAGGGTTGAAAAGGGCTGTTCTGTTCCTAGGCTGTAGCTCAGTGTATAGGCTCTGCTCTAGATTCAGAAATAGTTTTTTTGAACTAGTCCTTTTTTGTAAAAATAAGTTACTGGCAGCATGCCCAATAAACATCACCAGTGATCAACCACAACCCTACAATAACTTAACAGTATACACAGTGCTTGTAAATAATTCTCCATTTGCAAATCAAATTTCATAGCTCCAGCATTCACAAGCAACCCTGCAATAACAAACCAGTATGCCCAATCTCACTGCTCACAAGCAAGCCTTGCTGAAAGCAAGATGTCTTCCCCGTTTTTGCACAGTATGGGGTGCGTTGGCAGTGCTCGGTAACCTGTACAATAACAAACCAGCATGCATGGCCCAGCAGCACTCAGGAGAGATGTCATAATAGCACACCAGTGTGTGAAAGAAGGTGGTGGATGCAATAATATATTTTATGGGACAAACGTCTGGTGGTGAGAGAGAGAAGCTTTTGAGCCACACATAGCTCTTCTACAGGTGTGGAAAGGTACTTTGAGCACCACTGCTAAAAGCAGTAAGTAGGTTGTTCAGCACCTCTTGCGGCTCTAATTCTGGGACCGACACAGTTACAACTACTCTACATATACCCGCGTGTGCACTCACATGCAGGACAGGGGTGGTGAAGCATTTGCTCAGGGAATTGGTTCCACTTCCCTACCTCTTACTCACAGGTTTAAAAGAGAGACTGAATTGTCTGACCCCTTTTCTGCAGTAGGATATCTGAGTCTCTTTGAAGCAGCCTAATAGGCGCCCTCACAAAGCGATAGATTGGGCGTCGGCGTCATTTGCCAGGCGTCATGTGGGCTTCTGCTGAAACAGAAGAGATTTGTGCTACCGTTGGCATGACATCTGACTGCAGTGCCAGCTTCAGGAGAGAGAGTTTGACTCATTCTCCTTGCCCAAAACGCCCTTGGATGTACTTAGCCTGTACAATGGGAAGAGATTTAAACCATCAAGTCTCTCTCCATTTTTGTGCGCACTCTGCTAATTGCCTTCCCCCATGCTGGACAAAAGGCATATGGAGCATGCTTAGAAAACAGGTGGGAAAAGCAATAGTTCTAAATGGGAACCTCACAGTCAAATGCAGATTGTTCAACCCCCGGTACTGAAATGGGCTGCGAGTGAGAGTTAATTTGGGTGCATTTGCTTGGGTTGGTATTTCTGTGTTTGGCGGCACTTGTTGGCACAATTGCTCCAAATAATCGAAATTAGGTCCTGTCCTGCCCACTTGCTCCATGCCTCCTATTTCTGCCCTTTTCAGCACAGTGGTAGGAAGAAGAGGTGGCAGCAGAGAAAGGCAGTTTCTGTTTTCTGTGCTGCTCTCCAATTATCGCAGCAGTTATGGACAGAGTGACTTTCTCCAGGGAACTCCATGTCCCTGGGTTGTGAATTTGATTGTGTAGCTTACGCTGTTAGAGCTGTGGGGTTGGGAAGCACATGTGTGTGTGTGTATGTGAGAGAGAGTGCGACATTTTTGACATGAGTACTGAAATTACAAAAGCCTGGGATCTGTAAATAATTTGGGTCATGGAGCCTTGTAAAAATAAACTCAGGCTTGAGTCCTCTTTTTCTCTTCCTCCTGCTCCAAGCATCCACTCAGTGTACAGCTATAGACACAGCAACTCACTCATTTATTCTCCAGCTTATTCTGATCTGCCTCATGGCTGTCTTACTCCCCTACCACCTCCCTCTGATTTTTAAAGATACAAATGCACAAACACACGTTGTTGGCAGTCCCCAGAAATAAGGAATGCACCAGAGTAGAGAGGAACCTCAATTCAGTCCACGAGGAAGTCCGGCATCCTAATGAAATGGGTAGTGGAAGTTCATCTGCACATGCCTGGCACGTCCTTTACGTAAGCGGAGAGGATAGGGTAGGAAAATGTTTGGGGTTGGAAAATCCAAACAGTCAGACTCTCCTGGTTTCACGTTGGCTTGTTGTTTAGTTTGTCTGGTGCCTAGCAGCGTGAAGGAAGAAGAGTTGATATGTCAGGCTGGATTTGCAGCCCAAACTCAACCATCTCTGCTTGGCAGCATGTTTGACTCAAAGCGTTCATGTCAATTGCTGCTGCTGTTTCAGACTGCCAGGATAAAGCAAGCGCCCTGACAAATGCTGTCATTATACGCTTTGTTGGATAGCTGCAGCCAGCATGAATGGGGCAGGAAACAAGTAAAGACTCTTCAGCCTTCATGGTGCTTTTGGTCAGGATAGTTATGACTCATCATATCAAAGGGCCTCTGGACCTACCAGCTGCCTCTGTTTTTGTCTTGAGAAGAATGGAATCATCCTGATGAGCCATAGCCACTGACATGGAGCTGAAGACTCTGCGGTATCTGAAGACGATGAAGGATCTGATTAAGGCACAGGGCTGGGAGTCAGGACATTTGGGTTCCGTTCTCAGCTGATCCAATCACTTGCTGTGTAAAGTAAGCACTAAAATTAACTTGGTGACCTTAGTAAGTCCCTTCCCTTCCCTGTGCCTCAGTTTCCTCATCCCCAAAATGGGGATAACACCTCCTTACCACAGAGCTGTTCGGTTTATGTGTGTGATGTGCTCAGACATGGCAATGATGCATACCATTGGTAAGATGATGGGATTATTGCAGCGGTACAGACTCCATTCTTAATATTTGATTTCATTTGGAAGATGGGGGGGTGGTGTTACTGAGCCTTGAGAGTCACTACAGGTTTTCATTCCTGGCTGTGGAACTGTCCGATGGACACCTCCATGCAGCATTGAGGTTCTGCCAGTGATCTGGACACTGAGAGAGACGTCGAACCTTCGCCCCACAGCTAAATGCTCTACTGCTCACTCATATGTTGGGAGCCTTGCGCCTCTGTGTTAGCCCTACCTACGTTCTTCCCTATGGTACTTGTTACAAGAGTGTGTTATGTCTATGTCTCTGTATAGATATAACTAATAGATAAGTTGCTAGTAGATGGGGCTCAAAATAGGGTGACCAGAGAGCAAATGTGAAAAATCGGGACGGGGATGGGAGATAATAGGAGCCTATATAAGAAAAAGACCTAAAAATCGGGACTGACCCTATAAAATTGGGACATCTGGTCACCGTAGCTCAAGAACATGTAACACAGTTGCTGGGTTTTGTAGGCCCAATGTAACCACATGTGTGCTGCAAATGGTTTCATCTGCAGTGCTTTTTGCATGGGGCTCTTAACAGTACTGACTCATCTTCCCAGATGAGCCTTTAGAGGTTCCAAAGGGGAAACCTGAAGGGAATTGGCTGGTGTATTTAATCTGTATCCCGACAAGGTGGCTCTGTAGTTTGTGGATTTTCTAATGCTTTGGAGAGGGGAACTTTGCTCCTCATTTTGCTCTTGAGGAGCTCATTCTCTCCCAGCCATTAAGCACAGCAAATTGGTGACCTTTAGAAATGAACCCCATATCGATGCCTACCCAATAACATCTGCAAGGGGAGAAATGGAAAAGACGACACCTAGAATGACTCTAGTCCACCATAATTTAAGGCTAAATAGAGAAAATATGACAGAAGCAAAAGAGACTGGGATATGAGGGGGCCTCCAGGTAATGGAGGTAATTGGATACGCTGATTTGAATTGAATGTGCATGTAACAGGTTGTCATTAATTTCCTCAAGGACATCTCTGATTTAAAGGAAAGATACTTAATAGGATTACTATTTCACTTTAATATCAAGAGGGAAACTTCCCACATAGAGGATTGGGTATTTAATGACACCACTTTTGTTCCTTCCTACGTCAGAACAAAGGGCTAAATAGGGGAATTAAGGCCCAAAATCTTTAAGGTTGGGTTTTTCTCCATTTATAATCTGCCTAATAGTGACTAGGTCATAAATGGAGAGGAATGTCAGCTAGCAGTTCAAGCAGGGCGCCTAAGAGTTGTGATTCCAGGGTTGTGTTTGCAGCTCCACCACTGATTCGTCCAATGACTCTGTCCTAATGGCTTGACCTTATTATGCCTCATTATAGTCCCCTGTAAAAAGGTACTAACCTAGTTCACAGCAATGTTGGGGGGATGAATCGATTGATGGAGATTTGCCACTGACTTCAGTGACTGCTGAGTCAGGTTTTGTGTCCACAGGATAATTCTGAATTGGATCCAAAGAGCTGTTGGAGTATTTTATGAAGCAATTTGTAATCTTCCTGGGCTGTGCTTCACTGTGAGCGGTATAGGCTGCTGTGGGTTTCACTGTACAGACTGAGGCTCTACTGTGCAGATTTAGCCCACTGTATTAGGGTGCCAGAATTGCCAGTACTTCAGAACACTGCATTTAATGTCTCAGTGGGCATTGTAAAGGCAGATAATATGGGAGCATTGATAATATACAATCCCAGCATAGATTCCCTTTAAATAGGAAAATGGTACTGAAAAAGCGAGTTAACTGGAGGGCAGAAATATTCTATCACCATGTGAATCTAGCCTCCTTTTTAAGCTTGATATGCTTGCAGAACTGCCCAGTTTAATTAAATTGGATTAGCACATGTAAATACCCTCTGCAGAGATTGTTTGAAAGAGCCACACACAGGAAGTCTCAGGTTGATGTTTGTTTATCTCATCCTGTCTTTGGCGAGTGTTTGCATTGCTGAACCCCTTGTTGGCAGAATACTTATTCAGCAGCAGAACTAGGCTGAGGAAAGTCCACAGAATTGTAGCAAATGCAGGGTGGGAAAGTCCTGGTAGGCTTGTAGGCTTTTGCTTGCTCCAGCCAGAATCACGTTATTCTCCATGGTAGAGTTCCCCATCACCAAAGCAAGGTGTCAAGAGAGCAGCCTCATACAGCCGAAAGTACAGAATAAGTCATATTAATTCTGCAAGGTCAGGGAGCAGAAGGCATTTCTGTGCTGCTTTGTTTTTTCTTTCCAGTAATAGATGCAGTGACACACTGGTGTACAGTTCCACAGCCTCTAAAACCCCACCTGGGATACCCAGTTTACAGAATCTTAATGCTATTCAATGGAATTCACCCTGCAGGGCTAGAAACCCCAGCAGGAAAGGCTCCAGGGCTGCTGGTGCTTTTCACTTTGTCTCTGTTATATACAAGTAGCAGAGGAGCAACTGACACACCCAGTGCCCCTCGCCTCCTTACCTGGACAGTTCTTTTGGGCACATGCAGACTCTCTCCAGGGCATGTCACACATACAGTAAGGAGCTAACAATACAGATGTTTGAGTCTATTTCCTCTCGTGTGCCTGTGCACGTGAAAAAGTACCTGCGTCTCTTGGAAAAGTTAATGTCAACTGGCCTTGCATTACTCTTAGGATCTGAGGCAGGAAGTCAGTCCTCGTGGACAAAGACTGCTGCTGCTGTTCTTCTGGCGCTGAGCACTTAACCAAAAGATTGAGTCTCATTGAAAAACTCATAATGAAAAGAGACAGGTAATTTAATCATGGAAAGTTCCCTCAAAGAGTGTTAATGCCCTTTAATGGGAACCTGCTGGGAGCAACTGGAAGGAGATCCAGATGCCTCTTAGCTTTGGTGCAGTAATCGTTGTAACACCAGGCAAAATACATAGCAGAAGCATTGATACAATAGGCAAGTAGGAGCTTCTTGTCATATTAGAGCCTTGAATGGATCATACGCTGTCACCAGGGGTGCTACACTGCAACATATACATGACACAATATGGTATTTTGCTAATCTCTTAAAATAATGCAGAGCTTATGCCTGCAGTCTGTATTGTAGGAGTATTAGCCACAGAAATCTTCACAATGCCTTTTGAAGAACTGCGATTTCTGAATTGAAATGCATTCTGTTTCATCGTGTGCACGCATTTTGTTGGCCCTGTGTACTCTGAGCCAGCACTGATATTTGGATTTGCAGAGTGTGTTGTTTGGCACTTCTCAAGCATATTTGCAAACACACATCAAGAGTGATTGAGGAAAGAGCTATATCCATCCCAGGTGACTCCTCTGATTTGCAGCCAAATCCCAGAGCCTCTGCTCCGTCCTCATCCTCCTCTTTTCTGTTCTCCAAACTGCTGAACATATCCATGTGCTGAGCATCTTATCCTCTTTGGGCTTTTATCATTGAGTCTCCACCCGATTCTCCTATTATCTATCTGGCCATTCTTTCTCTGGAGCACAGGATCTGGTCCAAGAGGTGAATATAACTGAACCGCTCAGTAATGGTAACCATAATGTGATTAAATTTAACATTCTTGTAGGGGAAAAATGCCAAAGAAACACACCACAGTAGCATTTAGCTTCAAAAAGAGGAACTACCTGAAAATGAGGAAGCTAGTTAAACAAATAAAGGGAACAGTAACAAGGGTGAAATGTCTGCAAACTGCAAGAACACTATTTAAAAACACCCCAAATAATTTTTTTTTAAAAGTGACCAAAAAATACAACCATGACTAAACTGAATAAAAGAGTCAGAGGCAAGAAGACATCCTTGAAAAACTGGAAGTTGAATCATAGTAAGGAAAATAGAAAGGAGCATAAACTCTATCAAGTGTAAAAGTATAAGGTAGGACAAGAAAGAATCTGAAGAGCAACTACCTAAAAACAAAAACAGCAATTTTTTTTAAAGTACACTAGAAACAGGAAGCCTCCCAAACAGTGCCAGGTAAATTGGTTGAAACTAATGAAATTATCAAACTGTGATGGAGTGGACTGGCCCCATACCGCAACAGAAGTGGTACCTCCCACCCTGATGAGGTCAGCGTGTTTTGGTGAGATTTCTTGGTGACGCAGCCGCTAGGCTGTGCTGCATTCAAGGGCTGGTCTAGGTATACTTGGTCCTGCCCTAGCGCAGGGGTCCAGAGTACATGCCTCTCAATGTTGCTCCCAGCCCTGCTTTTCTATGATTCTATGAGATGCTCAGTAATCTCATGACTCCAGGAGCTGAGGCTTTATGGGAAACCCCAAGGATCATGAGAGTTGGCAACATTGGTGCCTACATGAAAGTGGTGATGTCATGTGACTATGGGAGTAATTGCACTAATGTCTTCTGCTAAGTCTCTGACTGTGCTCTGTGTGAAATGGGTATTTCTGGAATCTTGAGCCATCTCCTGCTGAGCCAAATGTTCCTGCAGTTAATTGAAGTGCTGCCATCCCTCCTAGCAGGCCTGACTTGGAAAAGTTTGAGTAAATATTGCAAGCACCACATCCTAAATCAACACCACCGCCACTTGGGAGCCTCCTAGAGGTCTCCTGCCTGGGTACTGATCAGGTTCAGCCACACTTAGACTGTGACTTTGACATGGTGGTAGTGTTTCATTAGCAATCAGTGATGTGACACAGTGGGAGTAGTAGGAATGAGATCTTTGCTGAACATGCAGAAAGGCTAGAGTTGCATGCTCACACTCTGGAGTTTGTGGCTTACATTCCAGGGCTCCAGGTGTTATACTTCAGTAGGTCTCCTCTTCCTGGTGTCTGTGGCATTGTGTTTGACACAGTTGCCAGGCACTGGAAAGGCTTATGCTTCAGCATGAATGCCCATAAGTTGGCTCGGGAAATCGTGACACTCTCCAAATATCAACAAAAGCTTCTTGCCATGGAGTTGATCCCTTTTTCTCCTTCCCCATTCGCTGAAGTCATCATTTTTCTATTGTGACATCATGATGTGTTGCCAAGGAAACCAAGCTGTCAGGATGAGTGTTCTGTCTAAGGACGCATCTTCCACTGTTTGATTAGGTGTTGTGGCACTAGACACCTGTTTTGGGGGTTGTCCTGTGAGAAGAATGAGGAAAGGGCTCTCATGGACTATAAGGTGGATAGAAAGCTGGCTAGATCATCAGGCTCAACAGGTAATGATCAATGGCTCCATGTCTAGCTGGCAGCTGGTATCTAGCGTATGCCCCAGGGGCCGGTTTTGTTCAATATCTTCATTAATGATCTGGAGGATGGCGTGGACTGCACCCTCAGCAAGTTTGCAGATGACACTAAACTTGGAGGAGTGGTAGATATGCTGGAGGGTAGCGATAGGATACAGAGGAACCTAGACAAGTTAGAGAAATGGGCCAAAAGAAATCTGATGAGGTTCAACAAGGACAAGTGCAGAGTCCTGCCCATAGGACAGAAGAATCTCTTGCACTGCTACAGAATAGAGAGCGAGTGGCTAGGCAGCAGTTCTGCAGAAAAGACCTAGGGGTTACAGTGGACGAGAAGCTGGATATGAGTCAACAGTGTGCCCTTGTTGCCAAGAAGGCTAATGGCATTTTGGGCTGTATAAGTAGGAGCATTGCCAGCAAATTGAGGGAAGTGATTATTCTCCTCTGTTCTCCATTGGTGAGTCCTCATCTGGAGTACTGTGTCCAGTTTTGTGCCCCACACTACAAGAAGGATGTGGAAAAATTGGAAAGAGTCCAGCAGAGGGCAACAAAAATGATTCAGGGGCTGGAGGACATGATTTATGAGGAGAGGCTGAGGGAAATGGGATTGTTTAGCTGCTCTTAACTACCTGAAAAGGTGCTCCAAAGAGAATGGGTCTAGACTGTTCTCAGTGGTACTGGATGACAGAACTAGGAGTAATGGTCTTGAGTTGCAGTGGGGGAGGTTTAGGTTGGATATTAGGAAAATCTTTTTCACTAGGAGGGTGGTGAAGCACTGGAATGGGATACCTAGGGACATGGTGGAATCTCCTTCCTTAGAGGTTTTTAAGGTCAGGCTTGACAAAGCCCTAGCTGGGATGATTTAGTTGGGAGATTAGGTCCTGCTTTGAGCAGGGGGTTGGACTAGATACCTCCTGAGGTCCCTTCCAACCCTGATCTTCGATGATTCTATGACGCTAGGCCAGGCAGCTGGAGTTCGGAGCTGCTTGGTTCTGGGAGCAGGGACAATTGCCGGAGAAGTCTGAATTACTGGACACTCCAAGAATGAAATGGCTTCTCCAGTGTCTCAGATGGTGGCCAGTTAGAAAGAGGCGAAGCAGTTCTAGCTGACACATGACTATCCTCTGAAGAGGCGTATTGTGGTGAACGATCCCTGAGCATTTATATATGGAGTGACTTTTTTTTCCCCCTCACTCAGGGCCTGAAAAATCCCAGGGGATATTTTGAGGAGGAACCACAGCCCAGATTCTAGGAGAGGTGAAGGGTGGCAGTTTAGTGCATGTAATAACAGCACAAAGGAGGAGCCAGCTACAGAGAGAAATGGAGCTGAACTGAATGCCTCTTCCCTAGGAGAGCGGGGTTCCTTTTGGATGGTGGTGAATATTTATGGTGTTTCTCTCCAGCAGCCCAAACCCAAATGAACGTTGACCACACAGCCTGCTTGCAGCTGCCTCCCTCTCAGCCATTGCGATCTGTGCACTCCTCTCACAGCCTCTTGTAACCCTTCTCAGAGCTCGTGTACCTGAGCTGACACATCTTGCTCTAGGCACAGAGTTGAATATAACTGACTCTCTACAGGCAAATAGCAGCTCAGAGGGCAGATTAAAAGCAGCCAGCTGTGTGAGTGCCACACAGCTCATCTGTCTGGTTACCTCTCCTCCTAAATCCCAATCCAGTTTTAACCCTTTAGATACTGCAGAGTGTGTGTGTGTGCGCACGCTCTCTCTCTCTCTCATATCCATGCATTTATTCTACTGATATCTCTAGACTGAGTCTATGTGAACTGTATATACTCCATTCCCTAACCATTCATTTGGCCAGCAGTCTTGTGACGTGCCACTGTTAGATGCTGTCCATAGACATGGTAAGAGACCTCAAAGCACAGAGTTTGTGGCTTGCTCAGAAAAGAGTGGGGAAAGGGAGGAATTTGTTGTTATCCTCTCTTTACAGAGGAGGAACTGAGGCACAGATTAAGTGTCTTGCCTGAGGTCACAGAGGGAGTACATGGCCATACCGGGAACTGATCACAGATCTCCCATTCCAGTGCCTGATCTATGAGGCCTCCCTGTGTCTAGGAAGAGGCATGTCTGTTGGTCAAGGAAATGTGAGAACAGTGGGAAATGACAGTGTCCCCTCTTCATAGACTCCAGTCAGGCTGTGTCTCTGTGAGTGAAAGTTGCCACCCCAGCAGGCCTGGCAGCTGCCAGTAGATGCTCCACAAATTACAATCAGACGTTTGTACAGACTTTAGAGACTGTTGCCATGGAAACAGCTTTAAACAGCTAGTTTCACGATGGGTGGATGGAGAGAGAGAGAGGCAGAGGAACATAGACTCTGAAAGAACATTTTAGGCTTGGAGACATAGCAGCTGGTAAAGGCAAGAGTGACTAACAGAGCAGGGAGGTTATAAAGGGCACTTGATCAACTGCATGGCTCCTGGCAGCTTGTGCCAATGCAAGGACTCCAGGAGGAAAGGAGCTGTGTGGGATTGATTTTGCACCTCAGTTTAAATGACTCAGATACAGTCCTGGAACCTTCAACTTCCCCCTGCGCTAAGGTCAGAAAGAGCTGATGTTTTGGACATTACCTGAGGGAAGGGAAAGTGTGATTGTGAGGCTGTTGATTTAACAGGAACTCAGTGTTTTTAAGTGGAATTCACCCTGCAGAACAGGAAATCTTCTACAAGAAAGATAGCAAAAGTGCCTATTTCATACCAGCCATACACTGGAGGGGCTCTGTGATTCATGATACCATGCCTTTTTTTACACTCCATTAAGGTGCTATCATGAACACAAATGTTAATAACTGATAATTAACAATTTGTCAATCAATAACCAATTAATTGATACAGATTTAATTGTGAGTATATGTTTGGGGAGAGGGGTTCTCTGAAGTCCAGATTGGTTTAATAAAAACAAAGCTCTTATAAATCATTTAATTGCTTGTATTGAATAAGAGTAAAGATAGCACCTATTCAGAGAGACATAGAGTTCCCAACACCTGTGGAGGAACTGCCTTGTAGTTAGCTGACAGCCTGCATTCAGACTCCAAATGGTCTCTACTTCTTCCTGTTTGCTCAGGGCAATTATACCCTTATTACTCTTCATTGCATATCATTCCAACATTTTGCGGGGTGATGTTGTTAAGACACTAACAACTGAGTCTGCCACGTTCTGAAATGATATGGCCCTCTGAGATGATATGCCAAATTCACAGGTTCCAGCAAGAAACATCTAGCCAAAGCACAAGCTGCCAAGCAGATGGATACATAGCTCCGTGACCACATGGTTTGTTCAGTTCTTCATACCTTTGACACACATTTGTGGTTAATATTCCTATGATATCGGCTGCAGCAATTTCAAAAGGTTATTGCTAAGAAAAATTCCATTCCTTAAAGTTAGCTTAACTGCAAAGCGTCATGGGACTCTTGCTCTCCCGCAAGCCTTACATTCTTTCTTCGGTCTGTTTTAAGTGTCAACAGAAAGTAGAGCGTATAAGGGCGAATCCATCACCATTGTGGCTGATAGCACTATCCCAGTACTGCCATCCTTTCCCAAGGAAGAATAATCATTGGTGTTGTAGAAGATACCTGCCCAAATGAGTAAGAGCCAATGATGTGTCCGGTGCATGTGTTTGATAGTGTTTATGCGGCATAGTCTCAGCATTCATCACCCATGCAATATGCTTTGGGGTTCTCCCCCTTTCATCCAGGAATCTCCAAGCACTTCACAAGTGCTAGTCGGCCTTTGGCTGCTTCTTTGAGGGGGGCCAATAGTCTCATCTCCATTTGCGCAGATGAGACACAGTTAAGGGGAAGCCGAATGTCCCGCACCCAGCCAGAGACAGTGTCAGGATTAGAACCCAGGAAGTCCGAGTCCCGTTGCTCTGGTCCGTCGTTTAGATATCACTGTCTGGTTTAAAAGGGCAGACTCATAAACATAGTGCCAAATCCACCCTTAATTGTAATTTGATTGCAACAACCAACAATTGGTTTGTTCAGTGACATCTCTTTTTATTAGTCCTGTCTGACCTTATTGCTAAAGAGAGGGGTGACGTAAAGAGCTGGTGAAACCACAGGGGTGAACTTCGTAACATAGTTGATTTTTAGAAAGTTTTCTGCTGCTTTGTGTGCTATATTCCCCTCCCTCCTCATTTTGCCCTTAGGCTAGAAATGTTTCCTTGAAAATATCTGATTGAGATTAGCTTCCTACTGTTTATTCCTCATGTGATTTCATAATGCTCTGCTTGGGACCTCATTGCTGGTTGCTGTTTAAATAGCTGTGATGGCATACAGAGAAGCTTGCTTGTGGTGACTATGCAGGGGGACCGGGTGAATATAGCTGGTTGGGAATTTTTGGATTGAAAGGTTTTTCATCAGAAAAGACTCTTTCATCGAAACCCCAAACTTGTCCCACAAAAGGGGATTTTATCAGAAGGATTTTCTCAGGTCCAGGGTGGAACTTCTGCTCAAAACCAGAGGGAAGGCACATGCATGAGCAGGGCTTGTCATCAGACATCGGGAAGAGCAAGGACTTGAACCTGGTTTTCCCATTTCTCACACGAGTGCCATGACCACCAGTTCTGGAGTGGGTGGGCTGATTCTCGCTCACTCTCCTTTTTTTTCTGATTTTTCTTGACAAATTTTGAAAAGTCTGTTTCATCCCAGTGAAGAATGGGAAATGTTTAGAGATTCACAAAAATTCTTGTGAGATGGAAAATCCATTTCCCACCCAGCTCTACAGGTGAACTCCAGAGAGACACAGGGTTCAGCTCTGTTCTCAGATACAGCAGCATAATGGGAGAGTCAATCCATGGTAATCAATTAAACTTGCATTGTCCCTGGGAAATTCAAGATGAAATTCTGTCCTTGTCCCTTTGCACTTCATGAAGTCAGTGGAGAATCTTTACACCAGTGTAATTCACAACAGGATTTGCTCCTCTGTCTTCATCCAACTTTCCCACTCTAAAAGTCTGCTGCAGTTTGCTAAAGGATCTGTAATAATGGAATTCAGATCTGGGTTTAGGTGCAGATTTCCAACTCCTCCTCTCTTCTTCTCAGATTCAGTTTGGTTCATTTTCTGCTCATTAATAAGGAAAAAATTAAAAGGTGAAGAGACAGAAGAGATGCCCAGAAAATAAACATGTCAGCACATCCAAACATAACTCACTGTTCTAGTCTGGCAGGGAGGCACCCATGGCTCTTCCAACAAGTTGCTATATTTAGTGATGGCTTGCAGGTGACTTCTCTTTTCTGTGACTCTGATAAAGGCATTTCATACTGGCATGGCATCTTTTGCAAACAGGTTTTCGGTGTTTAACAGAGGAGGAGCCGGGTTATTGGTCCCATTTTACAGGCGGGGAAATTGAGGCTCACACACACGGCCTGATTTTTTCCATTGGTGCTGAGCCGCTCACAATTCCCCCTTAAAGTGACTTGACAAAAGGCTATACAGTGAGTTCGGAGCAGAGTCAAGGATTAGATCCCAGTCTCTCCTGGTTCCCAGTTCTGAATCCTAATCCCATGACAGGGATTACCCCCACCCTCTGCCGCACGCTGCCTGTGAGATAAATGAGAATTATTACATGGCTCCTCCACAAGCCCCATCGCCTTTTCTGAAGAGTCAGCCTCTCCCAAGCCTGGATTCTTCATGCCTCAGCCCCAGCAGTCAGGCACTGAGTAATTGAGCAGCAGGCTGGGATCCAGCAAGATAGCCCAGCAGGAGTGTGCAGCAGATGGCTTCCTGGCGATGAGAGGTTTTTCCAAGACTCTGGTTGCCCCTGTGCTTCCCTTTCCTAGCAGGGCAGGTGCACATGCTATGGTTTGCTGGCCAGCATGTAACAGTATCCCTGTCACTGAGAGACACCGGGCCATCAGTGGGCACTCCGGAGCCATTGGCTCGCATGGCTGGTCTAATCTCCCAGCCGGACGGTTGCCAGTGTTTTCAGCTTGGTGTTATGTAGACACCATGTTGCTATCAAATGGCTATTTAAATATGCAAATCCTGATAGGAAAGACACAGTGTAAATTGTTTGTTTATTCTCCTCCCAGCCCTCCAGGCTATAAATTATTAATTTTTGGAAGAGGTGGTGTGATCTCCACGGCAGCTTGCCTTTCACCATCAGTGGGGTTTATTATAGCTTGCGTAGGGTTTTCCTGCAGGGAGAGGGATGTGTTTCATCCAGCTTCAAATCACCCTGCCAAAGACTAGGAGACCTTCGAACTGAACAAGCCCTGTGACCACTGAGCTATTTATCCATCCGCTTGACAGCTTGCTTTGGCTAGAGGCTTCTTGCTGGGACCTGTGATATTAGCATATCGTCACAGAGGACCATATCATCTCAGAACGTGGCAGACTCAGTCCTCAGTGCCTTAATGTTTTAAAGGGCTTCCCCACTTGAGAGAGGATACGACAGTCAGCATGGGTCAGTCCTCTTCCTGGATGCTCTTATAGCATGAAACTTTGGGGCTGCTGCTGCTCTCAGACCCAGTATACATTGGGCATTGCTCCACTGTAACCAGAGGTGAATTTGAAACGAGTGATTTTAGAGAGACAGGTCCCTTTTCGTTAGGACGTGTGATCTGGAGTCACTTAGAATTAGATGCTTTTGAAAATCACATCCAAAGTGTGTGTGTGTGTGTGTGTGTGTGTGTGTTTTAAATTCACACACCATTTTGTCCATGAGTCAGAGAGGAAAGGAAGACAGAAAGAAGCATGTGTATGACAAATGATAGTCATTTCACTTAATGCACTTCTGAAAGGAGCTCAGATACCATGGTGATGAGCAGTATAGGAACCTGAATAGAATAGAAAAGTGGCCGCTGTAAATCAAATCAGATCCAGCTTCTGTCTCTAAATAAATATGCAATATTTACCAATCATACTCCTAAAAACTATCCACTCCCCTGTTTTGGCAGGTGTAATATTGAATTTGGGGTTGTGGGAAAATGGGAAGTCATTGATGGTCAATAATTTGAAATGGTTTATTGTTATAATGCATGTTCTCAAAGTCACTGTATAAATATAAAAACCCCTCTTTTACCTCTCACACCAGTTCAAATCAGGAGTAACTTCACTGAAGTCAATGGAATTATACTAGTATAAGTCCGATCAGAATCCATGGGCAAAATTTTCACACTGCCTTAGCATCCACAATCCACATCAGATTTCCAAAGAGCTCAGCTCCCATGCAAGCATTTAATGATCAGATTTTCAGAAGAATTCAACTCACACTGAGTGCATGTTGCATGGTGAACACTTTTGGACATCTGGCTCCAAGAATCTGTGTATAGGGCAGGCTTAAAAGTAATGGTGGAGTACCCGTTTGTTTTGTTTTTCCATAGTCCAGCGTGTATTATTGTGCATCTCTGATTCAGTGGGAGACATATGTTGAAAGACAATTTCTTTCTGAATCTTTCCTTTTCCCCAAAGTTCAGTCAACTCATAAAGTCAGTAGAATGACACACATTTATATTAGCTGAAGATCTGGAAAGGTTTTCTTTATTATTTGTCATTGTTATTGTGGAAGCACCCAGAGACCAGGGTTCAACTGCGCCATGTGCTGTACTTAGAATGATCAATGTCCCTGCCCCAAAGATCTTGCAATCTAAGCTTAAGACAAAAGGCCACATCTGAATCCAACAGCCAGGTGGGAAGAGAGCAAAGTAAGAGTGAAGCAATTGTGACCTGCCTGTGAAGTTTCAGTTTTACCATGCCAGCTTCCCAGTTCTTCCACATTTCCTAGCTGGAAGTCTCACTATTTCTCATAACATCTGGAAGTAATGTTCCACTTAGATGTAGAAACATTCCTTGCCTTATCTCCAGTATGCAAACCCTGATTCTGCATTTGGTTTCTAGCCTGCCTGCGCTTTTGTAGTGACATAATCTGTCATCTATCTGTCCTTTTTCCAGATCCGAGCAGATGGGCCCCCCCATGGTGGAATCCAATATGAAATGGTCCCAGTTTTCAAGGATGGGAGCCCTATCCTTCGAGACATGGCCTTCTCCATCGACCAGAAGTATCTGTATGTTATGTCAGAAAGACAGGTAAGCAGTGCTCTTCTACACCTCTGTGGCTGCAGCTGTACTCCTGTGCACTGTACCTGAGCCACGGTTCAGGGGTCAGTACAGGTAGCTACAGTACCAAAGGAGGCTTAACTGATCAGGGACCACCATCTGTTGGGGATTGGTCCTGTTTTGAGCAGGGGGTTGGACTAGATGGCCGCCTGAGATCCCTTCCAATCCTGAAATTCTATGATTCTGTGATCTGTGCATGAGGGGTGAAAGAACTTCCTTCCATGCTAGCACACTATTGTCTGTGAGAAATCGTGATTGGACTGAGTTTCCATCAGTGAAATATGGTTTGGGGATTTGGATCTTAGTCTGCTAGGAAAATATGTCCCAAGTAGAACAAGACTTACCCATTCATTCCCCTCAGCAAGTTTGGCAGGAGGCTGATTTTCATAGCTTTGCTGGAATGCCCGTTACAATTTTTTTGTTTTCTGGATTTAGTGAGCTTTTTTTAAAAAAAAAATCTTATGAAAGCGAGTGATTGTTGCAAACAGGCTGGAACCAGGACCTGCTACAGGCAGATGCTGTGCAAGCAAGTTCTTCCAATGCAACTAAATGTTCAGTAACATCATCCCTTGCTTTGCTAGTCCTGTCCACCGCCACCCTTGACCTCCGTCAATTACCCCAATCCGGACTTTTGGCTACTTCTTTGATTCAGGTCTCAAGCACGGATGCAATATACTGGGACAGGTGGTCTAGTCTAGTGGATAGGGTACTGGACTGACATTCAGGAGAACTGCTGTCTATTCCTGGCTCTGCCACAGGCTTCCTGAGTGATCATGAGCAAGTCACTTAGTCTGTACCTCAGTTCCCTATCTCTAAAATAGGGATACTTTCCTATCTTACAAGGGTGTTGTGAGGATATATCTATTAATGGTTATTTTTTATGCGATGGGGGTCATCTAAGTACTTAGATACATGCACGATCCTTTATCTACATTCTTAGAGCTCTGCTAATGCACTTTAGTCCTGACTTGCATCTTCCCAGGCTCTCAACTCCATCAGTGCTCCTCTGTCCTGACCTGCCATACCCCCTGGAACAGAAAAAGTTTATTGTGCTAAATCAGGCAGCATTTTCCTGGAGACTGTTTCACACCACAGAAGACTAGCCTGACAAAGTTAAAACTGATCTCACTTGTGAGCCCAGATCAGAGCTCAGGCTATTAACTCACTACAAACCAAAATCAGATTTCAAGTAAAGATACAGAGAGAGAGTGTCAGCGACTGAGCCATTGCCTCCTGACTGTGTTAGCTCCTCTAAGATTCCCCAATATTTACTGTCTGCGGGGCCTTTCCTCTGAACCTGTTTATGAGCATGATAAACTGCCCCTCTGAAAAGAAGGACCAGACTGTACAAAGCAAAACTAAAATGATTATGATGGAAATTTATGGCCTGCAGTTCACTGGAGTCAGTTGCTTAAGGGAGCCAACACAGTGTTGTTAATACAGGACCTCAACTGCAACAGACCTGTATGAGCCATTCCTCTCTGAGATGAGGAAGCACAAGCGGTCCCAGCCGCTAAGCCAGGCTCTTGGGTTCACTGACTCCGTTAAGCATTTTAGTGGCCATCACTCACAACTATATAATACAGATTAATAGAGCTGGTGAGTGGGGGAGGGTGGGAGGTTACATCTGAAGAGGTCCAGATGTCACTGGGTTTTTCCATGTTGAGTTAACCCCATAGTCACTACAAGACACAATCCTGAATGTGGAACTTTCTGTGTATGTTAGCACAGACATGCTCTGCCTCCATCCCATCCACCCTGCTTGAAAAGGAGGTAATGAAAGATTTATTACCATAAGTAGAGCTGAGAGCTTGTCTCAGATGTATGACATGGGTGTGTTCTAGTTTTAATATTGCAGAGCAACCAAAAGCCCTAATCTCACTTCTGTGGTAAACCGGAAGGAACTCAGTTTGAGTCCCATACTGTTAGAATAGGAGATGCCCACAGCTTCTGCAACTAGAAGGAAGGGCACCTGAGTTTTTCACAGCTGAATTCCTTCTGGCCTCCTCCTGGAATTATTCAGAAGTTAGTCTCAGCCTTACATCTGAATGGCACAGCTAGAAGGTGGTTGTACTAGGGATCACAATCTCATCATTATCGCTTGGGACCAGAGAGGAGTAAGGTTACTTGTCAAAATGGTGTGTTTATTTAAATTCATGGCTGCAGCCCACCATGATGTTGTGTGCCTGTGAAATTCCCCAACAAGAAGGAGAGTGGGAGGTATTGCAAAAGGTCTTGAGGTTGCAAATCAACATTGTAACAAATGTATAATCACCTACCTGATTTGTGCTATCCTAAACCATGCTGCACATAATGGCCACTAAGAGCTCCTCAGTGATAGAACCCAGATCCTCTGACAGTAAAAACACAGACCACTTCCACTTGAATTAAGGATGAATCTCCATTAGTTGCTTGCATTATAAAGCCTATGATGTATATGTGAGCCACTCTGTGTCCGTCCACTAGAAGGCAGTAACACAATAGGCAGTGTTGCTTAGTGGACAGAGCACTGGACTGGGATTCAAAAGTTCTGGCTTCTGTTCTTGGCTCTTCCACTGGCCTGCTGAGTGACCCTGGATAAGTCGCTCTCTCTCTGTATGCCTCATTTTCCCCATCTGTAAAATGGGGATAATGTTACTGACCTCCTTTGTAAAGTGTTTTAAAATCTATAGATGAAAAGTGTTGTATAACAACGAGGTAGTACTATTGTAGTGTCACTAGCTAGTTCATTGTCATTTGCAAAAAATCATCTATGAAGTATGTTAGAACAGAGAAGGAGGTGGGAGGGAAATATACTCTAGCTGAAAAGTCATTTAATGCCGGAGAATAAATGGTTTATTGAAGGAGCCGGGAATTTTTCTCCCTAAAAAGAAAATCCATGTAGTTAATTAAGTCATCTGATTATAGCAACTAAGTAATAGAAAATATTATAAAGAGCTAAAAATTTAGGACTTCGTCCCAGAATGCACTAGGCAACGGGATTAGACAATTTCTTCAGTTTGTTTTACTTGGCACTGAGTCCCTGATGCTATGCCCAGGCAGAGAAACTAAACATTGCAAGGAGCTGTGAGACTTTTCTAAAATCGAATGCCCCAGTTTGAAACATGGCCACTGCGATCATTTTCCTGGTGGCCACATTATCTCTCATGCTCACCCATCAAAGAGAGAAAAAACAACTCGGAGTTTGAAATAGGTTTCCGAAGGAAATCCAGCACGGGTGCCTCCAACTCATCTCTTATGAGGTGAGAGGGCCTAAATATTCATCAAAGTTGCTAATTTGCTTAATTGTGAAGTAAAATGATGTGAAGAGAATTAGTAAATAATGAAACATACCTGGAGCGTAAATTCCATTATGAGCTGTAGATGTATATGCATTGCATTGGCAATGGCTGTTATGTGTCTCCTGTGTTAGTGCACAAATGATAGATGCCTGCTGCATTTTCAGTTTCTTACCTGACTTAGGCCCAGATTCCCAAAGGTATTTAGTCCGCTAATTTACACTTGGGGGAGTGGGGGGTGGGTGAGCCCTTATTCCCTTAGCCCAAGTGGTAAAGGTCTGGGATTTGGAGTTAGAGATCATAGGGCATCATTCTATATGGAATTCTCCAGCAGTCTTTCTCTCTATATCCTGGTGATGTGATAGTTCAGCAAAATATGCGGGATAGTATTTTTTCCTTAAATCCTGTGCAGAAAAGGTGCCCAGTGATTTCAAAGGGGTCAGTACTGAGAAAAGCAGAAAGGCCCATTAATTGCAGAAGCTGTGAGGCTGTAAATAGTGGGAAATGCCTTTAAAAGAACTGAAAACGCACGATAAAAATATCTATAAAGGTCTTGAGTCCCAGAGGAAAACAGAGTGAAATTTCTACCCAGGTTAAAGGGACACGGACAGGCAGTTTAACCTTGAAGTAGAGCTGCCAGAAATTATTTATTAATCTGGTGGGGAAGGTCATCCAGTTTCTGTGATGCATGTTACTCTTCCCCCTTTTAAACAGGTATTTAGCATCTGTCTGTAACCAACTCTTTAAACCCCGCCATTTTTGTAGAATCCAACAAAACACACGCACTCTCCTGTGTGTTCAGCTGTTCTTTGAGTTGTGTCTCTTCACCAACATCACTGATGATACTAGTGCAAACTAGGAGGTGAAATAAAAGGGTCTGTGTTGGGTTGGTATTTAGATAAAATCAAGAAGCCATATCAAAGTGGGGATATTTTCCAACAAAAACCTCATCTTCTTGCACATTTAAAGGTGGCTGGTATCAGGTTTATGCTTAAATGAATTGGAAAGAAGGGATGTCTAATCCGAGAGCCTGGAGTGCCATGGAGTGTATGGTGGTTCCACCTTCACAATGGCTTTTGTCTCATTGTCCCACGCCCATGATTCCCAGTGGTGGCAGTTCACTCTAATTTAGCTACAGTCTACGTGTGCACCTTTCTTTTCTGTCACAAGCTTTTTCCAGTGCAGACTATTTGATTTCTCTCACATCTTTTAACAGTAAAGGAGCAGCACCAACTACTCCACAGCCCAGTTTAAAGGCACACAAAGAAAGAGGGCTGTCCTCCAGGGTACTGTCAAATGTATATTTTAGAAATTATCATTGTTTCTGTGGGGGACAGCCTTAGTCCTCTGTACACTTTCTGCTCTAAATAGCTCTTAGGTCATAAGAGATGTGTATCTATAGCAGAAATTCAATCCCCCAATAGTTGTGCACCGCTCTACCAAACAACATTTCCACTAAAAGGCTGCACAGGACTTAAATAGTGATAGGAGACAAGCTGTATTAGCAGAGCTCCATCAGGGGACAGTACTGGAGTAACTCCGATGGTTGCGGATCATGACTGAGATGTGTAGGCAGATATGCTGTGTCCAAAGAATGGAACAGCAGTAGGTGCTGTAGGTCAAGGTTCAGATGCATTGGCAGAATTATGTGATGTTCAGGACTGGAACAGCAGGAGGTGTTGCAAGTCAAGATGCATTGGCCCATCTATAGTGAGGGAATGCCAGTTGTAGCTCTATGCCCAGCATAAACTGCCTCTCATTTTTCACAGGCACCTAAATTCAATTAGCAGGGTTTTTTTTAATGAAATAAAATTCTGAATTTGAGGTCCTTGCTGCTGCTGGCCCTTCTGCCTGCTTCACTGACCCCTGCTGAAATCAAAGAGACAGAAGGATGCACCTTGTACATTCAGCAGCATATGCAGACATGTTCCACCTTGGCTGTGTCTGCAATGATTAAGCAGCAGTTGAGGGGTTAATGACACTGGGAGCACAGAGCAGTCATAAATATCTGGGGGCTGCCATGAGCCTCTGAATTAAAGACTTTTCTTTCTAATGGTAAATCTGTCATAAACCCAACACCAGCAGTGTCTGCATGTGTAAGGAAGGCTCTGAGGTCTCCTCCTCTTCAGCGAGGACCTGACCGTGGCTTGCTGGAAACACTCTTAAAGTGATAGTTACAGTTAGTAAAGGGGCTTTAGAAAAATGCAGTCCTGGAGCCTTAACTGTTCACCTGTCATGAAGGGAATAAACGAAACTCAGAGCTTTCCAATTAAATTTACCCTGCAGGGCAGGGGAAATTTTATGACTGCAAGGTTATAACCCCTTCTTGCTCAGTATATCTCTGTACACCTTCACGTCATAGCTGCACTTTTATAGACAGCAAGTTGGACTGTGCCCCCACTTACATCTATGTAAATCATGAACTACTATTGAAATGAATGGACATAGAGTGGTGTAAAACTGATGTAAGCATCGGGATAATCAGGCCCACAGATGCTCTGCTTCCTTTTAGTCATGCAGAGCTAATATTATTATTTCTATTACAGTAGCAAACAGATCCCTGATTGAGAGTGTGCTGGGTGCTGTACAAACACATAGCAAAAGATAACCCCTGGTCCAAGAAGCTTGCAATCTAGTTAGATGAGACTTGATGAGATATTTAAAAAAGGGCTGATCACAATACTGCGGTTGGTTGTAGGGGATAATCCTGACCTAGTCAGGGGAAATGGGGTTACTAGGCCTTTTCTCTTTCTAATTTGTATAAAAGCTGTCAGCTAAATTCTGACTGCAGAATCTTTGTTATTAGTGACACAGGCTTCCTGTGACACCTTTGGCAAGTCACTTAGCCTCAGTTATGCATCTGCACAAAGGGGATAATAGCACTGCCCTGGCACAGAGGTGTTGTGAAGATAAACGTATTAAAGATTGTGAAGCACTTTCAGAGCTACTGATGAAAAAATGTTCTACAAGAACATGGTGGTGGTGGTAGTATTACTGTTATTAATTATTATTTATTAGTGATGGTCTGCCAGACACCAGGTACAATGTGCAACAGCAGCAGTTAGAAGGATCGTGACCTGTAAACAGAGAAGCATAGCAAGTAATTTCTTTTAACTTCACCACCTCCTTCCTGTCTGTGAACAGATTGTGTTTTTCCTCCAGTTTGTTTTTTAATTTTCTGAACAATTTCTTTGAACAGCTCTTGATTTGTAACTTGTTCATATTTTGATTGGATGCATATGTCACATGGTATGTTCCTCTTCCGTGACTGGAAGAGTATAACTTTTAGAATGAGATTGCTAGGAAGAATATTTGCCTTTACAAATCCAAAATTTATCTCCCATAAACATTCTTCAATATCCATGTAAACTTTGTTGCCTCCATGAACATTTCTGCCAGCAAACTCATCCTTGATTGGTTGGTTAGTCAGATGAGAAGCTCTTGGGGCAAGGACCTGGAGCTCCTAGACACCATCATAATAGAAATAAAAATCATGCTCAAGGAAGGATAAAATCCTTTAATGACTGTGAGATATTCAGTGACAAGAGTGATGGAAATGCCATAGATGGAGATGCACTCCAGAGTGGCATGAAAAGGCTGGTGTAAGTGAGTGCTCTTTGGCATCACCAAAGCCGAGTAAAGGGACCTTCATGTAAATGAGAGTCCGACCTCTACGGTTCCCAAATCCTGCCTCATGCCCTTTCATCCTTACTTGATTGGGAATCGCTGGTGGGTATCCCAATTTTACCGTTAGAAATAATTTGAAAAGAGGAGAGGGAGAGCAACAAAGCCCCTGAGTAATTTCTCATGGCTTATCTGACATTTTTATACCAGTTTGATGTAGTTCAGAGACCCTTATGCAGAATATTATGAGCAGAGCTGCACTCCCGCCCGTCACTTGGTGGGAGGTGGAAAAGATTAATGCCAGCCCCTATAGATTCCCCTCACGTCCCAACAAGAAGGGCAAAGCAGTCAAAGAAGAGATCGGACGGAGCCCCTGCCTGCCCATATAAATGATGGGCCTTCTCCCTCAGAGCCAGTGGGAGGCAGGTGAACTGTGCCATGGAAGAGCCACGCAGGAGGAGAGAGTGATTCTTGAAGGTTATTTGCATGAAATGGGTGGCGAGAGCTGTTTTATGTGCCTACAGAGATTTCCTCTCAACCTCCTCTGAAGCTGTAATGGGTTATACAGTATGCACATGCCAGGGAAGTTTGACCGGTAGCAGTTAATTAACATCTGCTCTAGGGGGCTTGTGTCAAGTCTCTTGTTCCGCAGTAGGCAGCTGGCAAAGGAAGGAGATTAGGGAGTAGGTGGTTTTCTAATCAGTACCCAGGTTTATTCTAATTTCTGTTCCTTTATTGTTTGCAGCCACAGACTTGTATCTTCCTTGCGTGCGCTCTCTCTCTCTTGCTCACTCTCGTTCTCCCTCTGCCTGTCTCAATGAGTGAAGTTCAGACACTTACCTTCAGTTACATTAATCAAGGTGCATGCAAAAGGTAGCATAGCCCAGCACACTGGGCATCGAACTAGGAGTCAAGAACTCCCGGATTTTATTCTCATCTCTGCCACTGGCTCACTGTGGATGTTATTGGGCCAGACTCTTGCCCTCTCTTTGCCACAATTTCCCCATGCACAAACTGTGGAAAGTACTAGCTTACCACTGGGTGCTCCAAGGAGTAGTTAGTTTGCACGGTGCTTTAATGACCGAAGGCACCATAGACATACCAAAGCTGCCATTAATCACAGCACAAAGCTGGAGTTCTGTCACCAAGCCACGCTGAGAGATAGACCAGTGCACTCATGGGGTGTATGCATGTACATATGTGTGTGTATGAACTTGGGGTTAAAGGGCTAGTGAGCTAACCTCCTCCCTACCATTGTAATGCCTACAGATCAGTTGCAACAGAAAGGGGGAAGGAGATTGCAAACTCTTACAAGCAAGGTTACATCAGGCAATTGCTTAATGCCCTGTTTATGTGCAGAATAGGAAGAAAACATAGTGCAACTGCACTATGCCCCATATGAAGAAACAGTCTGTGTCTCTTCTGCTAGCTGTGAAATATTTGCCTAGCAAATATCCCATGTCAGGAGCTGCAGACCGGCAGGAGTCTCTGGGAATAATTTGTGGTATAACTGTCCATCCTGTAACTCCGAGACACACAGATCCTGTGATAAGCTCTTTACTTTGAACTGAGCAGTGGGGGAGGAGGGCAGAAGATGCCTAAATGATTTAAAAGGGTTTGGAATTGGAGCGAGGACTGAAAAAAAACAGGAAAGTAACATCAATCTTGAACAGAGAGGCTATAAAAACTGAGAGTGTCCTGAAGAAAACTGAGAAAACATAATAAAAATGCACAAGATTGATTAAAAAAAAGAAACAACCACCTGGTGTCATAAAGAGGGGACAGCAAAATGATTAAAATTTTAACTCTATTATCTGCTTGCTGAACAGCTAGTTCACTGGGCATAATCTTAGCAATGTTCAGTCCAGTAAAGCAGGGAGTGTGGCCTGGTTGGATTCAGTTTAATGCCAGCCCCTAGATTCTGAGTATACACACTCAAAATCTAGTTCATCTAAAGATTCATTGCTCCTCTCAAATTAAACCAAACATCCAGTTTGCAAATCTGCCGTTTCTGTGCTTGTAAATGCTGGGATACGATGGGACTTAACACGTCTCACGTGCAGCTTGTCCACCTTAGGGGGTTGGTTACAAACCCAAAATTCCATACAGGTTTGCCAAAAAGTCTGTAAGACAGAAGTAGGTGCTTCTCTTTTATGCTAAGGTGGGGTGGCCCCGAATTGCTGGATACGTCTGAGGGTCAAAGAGCCTTTCTGGACAGATATGGGCCAATTCTTGGTTCGGGGTATAATCTGTGCCAAAACTCTCTAGGTTTTGATCTAAAGCCAATATTTTTCCCTAAATGTAATTTCATCAAAATAAATATGATTTTGCAAAAAAATTCAAAACTGCATTTTCCTGACAGAAAACACACCTAAAAGTGTGTTTTCTGTCTGGATGTGTTTAGCTGTCCCAATGCCCACTGACTTTCAGTGTTTTCCCATTGAAAGTCAGTGGGCCTTGAGCTCCTAAGTAATTTAAGTGCTTGTGAAAAATCTTACCCCAAATGCAAAGTAATGTTCTCCCTTGTGCTCAAAGCAAAAACTACTAATGGTATTAAAGACCCTTTTTAATTCTACGAGGAATAACTTGTAGTTAAAGAGCCTGTTGAAGTAGCCCTCTAGGCTTCCCATGGTACCATTACACCTTTCCCACTTCATGTCTAGCCTGCCAGTTGGGTAATAAATCCTGACCCATCTAAGGCCAAGCTGTGGTGGGGTGACAATTCACCATGAGAATAAGTGGAGTCAGGGCATCTAACCTCTTGAACTCTTGCCGTCTTTTTCACACATTAGCAGAAACAGCCCCACGAAACATTTAGATTCTTCTCAGCCTCCAAATATTGTTGGTGTTGAGTTAAATGATTTTTTTGGGTTAAAAACCAACAAACTTCCAGAAAGTGCTTCATTTTCTAAAAAGGCGATTTTTGGACCAACTCTGTTAAACATGAGTAGAGTAGTGATTCTTAGACTGATGTATGGATAGCTGGTTGGTCACATGATGCTGTTTCCTCCTTATTTCCACATTAAGATGTTCAAAAATACTTCCTTATTTTTTAATTTTTTACATAAGAAACTGCTGAAGGTGCCTTAAGGGTGCTACACAGTTAGGGTGACCAGACTGCAAGTATGAAAAATTGGGTCAGGAGGTCGGGGGTATTAGGAGCCTATATAAGAAAAAGGCCCCCAAATTGAGACTGTCCCTATAAAATCCGGGGCATCTGGTCACCTTATACGCAGTCATGAATGGGGAGGACAAGTGGGGACAGGTGAGCAGGAGGTGATGCTGGGTAACAGGAAATGGGAGAAGACAGATCTCCATAAAAGCCTTTCTAGTAGTGTGTGGTCTGTAGGATGAAAAGGTTAGAGGCTCCGTGACATAGGGGGTCAGAGAGATGCTTTCAATAGCATGTTATTGGTATGTTCCCCAGTGACCAGTCACATTAGACTACCATCAGCCTAAAAATCTAGCTTGTTTTTGTTTTCTGTAGACAATTAGAGGTAATTAAAAAATCCAGCTAAAATTAATCCGAGGTCATTAAGCTACCTCGCAAGCAGGATATGTTAGCTAGCATTAATTGATCTTCAAAAAAAACCAAACAAAACTAAAAAACCCAGGCAGGTGGGACAACATATTGTCTCATTTTCTTCCCTTCTGACAGTCAATTTGTCATATATGCAGAGCAGTGGTTCTTAATTTGCCCTTGTCTGGGTCAATTTCATGGTATTTCTAAGGCTGTGATCCTGCAAGGACTTACGTACGTGAGGAGGGTCCTTGCTTTCACTGGTGCAAAGTTAAGTGTGTTAGTCTTTGCAGGATTAGTCCCTTATATGATTAGTTTCCGTAGAACATGAAGATGATTTAAAAATCATCCAGCCCAGCATCAACATTCAGTGTCAGATAGTCAGCAAGGTTATATAAATGTGGCATATTTTAAGCATTGTTCACACAATTCTTCCTTTTACGCATTCTCTATGTTCGTTCTCAGGGTTTGATTTTTTCTTTTCTTTTTGTGTGTCTATTTTTCCCCGCCAGTCACGGCCCCGGGGCTCCAGGCATGCACTCGCCTCTGCATTTGCTTCCCTTTCCAATTTCTCCTGCTCCCCAGACTTACTGTTTAATTTTCAGACAGGCAGCCACAGCCCTGAGGTACTTCCAAAGCTCCCTCACTATAAACATGCTCGCACACATACACACACACTTTCACAAAGCATTAATGCACAAGAATTTGGCAAAGGGGATAAATGACCGTTTCTTCGTGGTGGCGAAAGGTTTAAAACCACTCTAGATGAGTTGTTCCCCATTACTAGTCTGTGTCATGCCCACGACTGGTCGACCTGCTGGCAGTGCTTCGGTCTGTCTCTTCCTGTGCCAGAATGAGAACAAGGAAACCTTAATCCAATGTTATACATTTCAACTCAAACTGCCACTGCTGCTTTATTAATCTAGCTGCTTTTGATTGCAGATGGCAGGTCTCCTATTATCCATGGCTTAGTAAATATTGAATTTGCCTTGTGCCTTGCTTTCTATGCGTTCCTGTCGCTTCACAGGTGCAGAACTGAAGACTGACCAACATGCAAAACATTAGCCTCCAGGGCGTGTTTTTTAAAAGCAAATTGTGGATGCAAATACATTTTTCTCCATTTAAGATGCTAATATCCAGAGGCATGTGTGTGGGGTACTGGGAACCATACTGATGTATCAGTCTGTTTCTTTCCATTTAACTCAAATGGCTTTAAATGTATAGAATGAACCTTTCTTTTCTTGTTTTTATCAGCATGGGAATCTGTTCTTGGCTTATCCTAAAACCAGGATGTTACAAAACAACTCTTCATACATTATCTGCTTAGTCCAGTGATTGGAACAGAGGACTGGAAGTCATGGGACTCCTGGGTTCTTTTTCCGGCTCTGCCATTGATTTCCTGTGTGACTTTGGGCACCTTGCAGCCTCTCTGTGCCCCAGTTTCTCTCTGTATAAAGGGGACATGTTGTTGCCCTGACATTTTAATGAATATGCTTTCGCTGTTCAGCGTTTTCATGGTTCCAATGGGAAGTAACTCTGTTTTGTGTAGCCATGTTAGTCCCAGGATTTTAGGGAGAGGTAATATTACCTCACCTACCTCGACTCTGTTTTGTGGGTAAACTCTGTGCACACAGAAGTGATGGCACCAGGGCTCTTGCCACCTCTTCCCACCCAGCTCTGCCCTGCACTGCTGTTTCAACGCTGGCCTGTTCTCTTGCAATATGAATGGACTAGGCCGAGACCACCCAGCTTGTTCTCACATGTGACCTGAGCTAAGATTTATACTTGGGTCTGCAGAGGTGAAAGGGCCAGCAACACAGTAACTCCCTGCACCATCCAGCCTACCTCTTATCCTCCTGAACCTCCCAGTCCAGTACTAACATGCTAAAGTTACAAGTTGGGGCTGGCGCCCACTCTGTCTGAATGAAGCTGCTAAGAATCCTCTCCTCTACTGGCTTCTAATTGGTTCTACACATCTTGGGAAAATCCTGGTCCCATTAAAGTCCGTGGCAAAACTGCCATTCACTTCAGTGTGGCCAGGGCTTTACCCCAAACTTAATCATTCAGTTAACATAGAACCTTGGACCACAGTTTCCAAAAGAGGCTAGTGATTCTGGGTCTCAGACTTGAGACACCTTTGTGGTGTCTGAAGTCGGGCTCCATAAAGGGAGACCACTAAAATCACCAGGTGATTCTGAAAAATCTCAGTCTTCGTATTCAGAAGGTGGAGGGCGGCGCTTGGGACACCCTGGTTCAAGTTTGAAGGCAGGCAGCCAGACAAGTCTCTGACAGGGTTTCAGGGTAATAAGAATAATAAGAGAGGAAATCTTATTCCCTTGTTGGATTATTACTTAAAGGAGAAATCTGAAATTTCACATTGTCCATTTCAGAAAATGCTCAGCTATGAAATTTAAAAGCAAACCTCAAATTCCTCCTTCTCTTTCGGGGCTTTCCCCCCACATCCTGTGCTGCTGTAACAGAGGGTTCTCGGCAAAAGAGTTTGGCGGCTACTCAGCCGGCGAGGAGGGGAATTGTTCACGCTGGGCGCTAACAGAAAAGAAACATAACTCACAGTATGGAGAGAGGAGCTCTGAAATTGCACAAATTATTCTATTTTATACTTTAATTAGTTTGAATTAGCAATGGGAATAGATGCATAAAATGACCCAGTGAAGGGTGAAATGGAAAAAGGGATACGGTATAGAGTATCACTTTATTATTATGAAGTTTGTGGGGAAGTAAATGTAGAAGGCACAGAGACCCGTCCCCTACTGAGGCGTCTTCCTCTGAACACAGACATGAGGATTTGTCAGGGATGGGTGGCAAGTCATTTCATGCAGTGCTAGCCAGATACCTACGCTGTGCAAGTGGCATCTTAGGGCTTTTAGGTCCTGTCCTGACTCAAACTGTCATCTTACATCCTTCCCACTTGGCAGCAATACCAGAGTGGGAGAAAACTACAACCCAGTCTACCACTTGTTTCACTCTGACAACATCTTAGTTCCTTGATCTTGTTTGGACTCCATCCAATACCAGCTTAGTATTACATGGCTGAAATGTATAGCTAAAAGGAGATTGAAAGGTCTGAAACCAATTCAGATCCGTCTGAACTTTTTAAATAAAACTCTAAGCAAACTTCTTTTTTTCTTGAGCTTCTGAAAAGTTCAGCAAAATGTGATTGATAGGTTGGTTTTGACTCCGTTAAATCTCGGCACTTGCTGGTTCCCATCCAAATTGGAAAGAGACAAACAAAGCAATAAGTGCCATATCCTGCAGTAATTCTGTCATGCTGGAGGCAAGAAAATCTAGCCTGATTTCTAGCCTAAATCGCTAGGTAAATTTAACCGAGTGGGGCCCTAGGACCCTCCTGCAATGAAATGGGCAATGAAATAATTGACAAACCCCAGGAGAGGTGGCTATGGCAGTGTTTCCAGTTGGTACTAAATGTAAATGTTGGAGTTGGTTGGAAAATGGGGGGGAGAATTGTTTGTGAATTCCTCACCGCCGCCGTTTTCCCATCGAAACGTACTTTTTAATGGGAATTTGCAGATTAGCTTGAGCTAGTGTGCCAGAAATATGTCTGTGTGTATAGAGAAGAGTGGGAGGATTCAGTTATGAGATCTCAAAGGCTTTGGAGATCTGAGCTCAGCTCAGGGTCCAAACGTTTGGAGGTTTCTGTACTGGAAACCCAGAGCCTTTTGACATTTGAACCATCTGTGTCCTAGGTTATAAACTTAGCGCAGTCCTGTGTCCGAGTCTCTTCTAGAGCAAGAATCGTATAGAGAGTTGCTAGATCCCAAACCCCACAGCGTCTCCGCCGTTCTTCAGGAGCTGTTAGATAACTCTGGCATCTCTGAGCTGTCCTGATAAGGAAAAGCAGCTCTATTAATAATCTTCTATTTATGCTAGAAATTCAGGAATGTGCCAGGTAGACTAAACATTCTAGCCTCCTTTCTCCACCTCGAGGCTTGAGGGAAGAGGGGCGGGGGAAGGCACCATGCCAGTAACAGCAGTGTCCAGTGCTAAGTCAGGGGCTTTGAAACTGCCAAGTTTCTAAGTGTCCAGACGGAGAGGGAACACAGTGTTCAGTAGACCTGGAGGGTGAATGTTTGATGGGAAATAGGCACAGGTGTCTTTGGAATTCCTATGGGGACATGCCCACATCCCCAGCTCCAAGCATAGGGGTTTTACACTAATTTTATCCTGACTGCTTTGGTGAGGTTCTGGTGGTTAGAACAGGATGGCTGGAAGTAAGGACGTCAGTGTTCTGTCCTGGCCTCATGAGGGCTGCTCACTTAACCTCACTGAGTCTCAGTTTATCCATCTATAAAAGAGAGAGAACGCTTACCTGATTCATTCTTGTGTTGTGAGACTGAACTCACTCTCCTCTATCCGGTGTTGAGCTGTGTTTCTGCAAGGTGGTGTAGCTGAGCAAAGTACTGGCAGCCCCATCTAACTACTGCAATCACTGTAGCGTCTGAGTGCCTCGTAGTCCCTCATGAATTTATTCTCACAATACTCCTGTGTGGTAGGGAGTGTTACAATATCTGTTTTGCAGGTGGGATTGAGTAAAGGTTACTCAGGGATTGTGTGTCAGAGTCCTGAGTCCCAGACCTCTGCCTTAATCACAAGTTGAACTTTCCTGTTTGTGCAACTTGTGGAACGAATGCTCTGCAGTTTTTAGGTCTGGTAAAAATGTCTCATGGAATTTATATCCCTGTTCGGAGGGCCCTGTCTCTTTCCAAGCCCACTAGCTTTAAACCAGCCAGCATCTGGAGACTGGCGGTTCCACCCCCTCTTCCAGCCTAACTATTGTGCAAAAGCAGAAAGTGGAGCAACCTGATGATTCTATTTCTACTGCCAAACAAAGGTTAAAAGGAAACAAGTGTACAGCAATAAGTTGGGATGCGGTGGGCTGTGATGTAGCAGCACAGTCGGGGAAGACTTGGAAGATGCTGAGTGTGACCATGCTAAAAGAGACCCCTGGGATTCCTTGCCCTTACTCATGCTGAGTGAGACTTGGCTTAGAAAATACTCTTCACACACACTTTTTTTCCCCTCTTTCCATTCCTTTCTCTTTCTTATCTGCTGGTTGAGAAAGGAAAGTACACTCGATTTCTCCAGCTGTCATGGCTATCCCACCCATATCTACCTTGGTACTTGTATGGCCCCCAGCACCTTAACATCTGAGCAAGTCAGTCTTTTAATGTGGCTAGCCACACAGCAGCTCTATGACGTAGGGAAGTCCCATCATTTTACAGATGAGGAAACTGAGGCAGAGAGCAGCTAAGTGTCTTGTCCAAGGTCACACAAGAAGTCTGTAGCATAGGAGGAAACTGAAACCAGATCTCCCAACTCTCAAGCTAGTGTCCTAACCATTGGACCATTCTTCCAGTTTTAGAAAAAAAAATACTGCAGTATTTCCCAGTGATGAAGAGCTGTTTTTTAGGACAGAAGGGAATGTGTAAGAATTTGTTATGGGGAATAGCTTACAACGCTTTTGTCATATGTGAACATGGCCTCCCCAGATGCATAGTTATTAATATGCAGCCTTTACAAATGTGGGTCTTTTTTAAAAATAAACCCTTCATAAACTAGTGATTCCAATATGCAAAATCACTTTGGAGTTAGCTGGAGAAGAGTAAATGTTTTCAAATTGCATGTCACATATGAAAAGTGCTTCCAGAAATGGATTCTTTCTCTATCCCCAATGGAAACCTCCGGGAGAATTTTCATTGAGCAGATCATTTAAACCTTTTTGGAAAAATTTCAATCTTTCCAACTTCCTTTGCACAGGTTAAAAATTCATCAGCTCAGTCAAATTTCAAGTGATACATCTTTCTCCAGTTTTTCTTGTTCCCTCTGTCCCATCCAAATAAACAAGTGCAGCGAATCGCACGCTCACAAATAGGAAGCTGATGTGAAATGGAATAGAGCGTTGTGCAACTGGCCAGATGCACAAGCACTACGCTTGTATGTTCCCTTTTCTCTAAAACATCTAGAACTGTCCACAGCCAGGGTCTGATCCAGTATGGCAAGCCCCATATTTCAAATGAAATTTCTTATGCATCGCTGCTGCCAGGTTGTATCTTTGGATTGTAAAAGATTTTTTTTTTAAATTAAAGCCTAAACTAAAATAGTTTCTCCAAACTTCCTTGAACTTTAGCTGGAACCTGGATACAAACCTCACTTTGCTTTTCTGTTGAGAAGCTAAAACTCTAGCCTTTTCGACCTGTCCCAGCTATGTACAGCACCTTTCATAACTCAGATATTCCAAAACTCTGTGCAAAGCCACCAGATTGTGACACCAGCAGTGCATTGATTCAGACACAGAGAGCCGGCAGGGTTGATTTGCCACACTTGCAGAGAGCTATGTAATTGGGCAGGGCCACCATCTAAAATCCAATCTTCCTGCCGTGATTGCTCGTCTCTCTTTGTTTGATGGAAATGGGTGATTTCTTTAAATCCAGGAGACAGCAGAGAAAAGATTATGCTTCAGGTTATGGTTATCTTCGTACTCTGAGGATTGCCAGCCCAAAAATGAATTTATCGGGGCACTCAACTGTGGAGGAGTCACTACAGGCATTTCAGAGTATGTTGGGCAGCTCTTAACATAAATGCTGCTTTATACCGTCTTTGTCAAGAGCAAAACATTACTTTATATTTATATTACTGACACCAAAGTGCTCATGTGTCACAAAACAGGAGGCAGGAAATTGTCAGGCCCTAGAGGGAGTCCGAAACACACACAGACTTTAGGTGTCTGGTCTGGTTTATGTGATATTTAAAGGTAATATCAAAGATGTGCCACCAAAGACAATCGCACATGCCTCTTCCTCTTTGGCTCTTCTTCAGAGTTTGTCTATCCAATTTCTCTTGCAACACATATTTCCCTGTTGCATGCCCTTCTGTCTGTTTAATTAGTATTCACGTTCCCTTCAAATGGAAATCAAGTGAAGTCTTCAGAAAGCTGAAGTGACTTGCATTATTAGCACATCACATGGGCGGGATGGGTGCCTGCTGTTCTGTCACGCATGGCAGTGAAAGATTTAGAGGAGTCCAAATTAGGTTTTCCAAATGAACTGAGATGCTTTGTGAAATAATTAAATTAAAAGAACCGTTCAAAAACCCAAAGAGTAAATGTGTGAATTTAAGAAGTGCATATCAGCGCTGAATCAGAAGCCAAGATTGGAACAAACCTCAAACATAGCGGGCAGTGGGAGGAAGATTTAAAAACTTAGATCTGGGCTTCATAGCTCTGCTTTATTTGAGCCCTAGGTACTTTACAACATTAAAGACCATTTGAGGCAGATACTGGCTATTTGTTCTGTTTGTATAGTGCCTAGCACTATGGTGCCCTGATCCAGGACTGGGGCTGCTAGGTGCTACTGCCATACGAATAGTTAAATTAGAATCATATGATATACCAAATGGCCAGAGTAAACTATTTGCTTATAAAGCCCTATGCCACTTACATTAACAAGTGAGTGACTTTGGCAATAATAGTAAACCCTGAGCCAGCCTGCTGCACCCTACCATCTTCCAGTGATGAACACCCAGAGAAAAGGTGGGGTTTGCAGCATGCCTTTGAAATTAGCAAATCCAGTCCCTGGTGGGTCCACCCACTTGAAGAACACTTGGTGCTGTATACTGCTCCAGTTTGAGCACCACTGGTGATATAAGATGCAACAATATGGGCAGCCTTTAGCATTCTAGTTAATGAATGATATTTTCACTTTCTTCTCTACGAAATGCTGGTTGACTGTTTCCTCCCACCCTCCCCCTCTCACACACCCATTTAAGAGGTGACTCAGAGGCAGACAACTTGTCCCAGTGTCTTGGGTACTATTAGTATCCTCATAAGGACATGATGGTAAATATTTTTTATGTGAAGTTAAAAAAATAACTCCTCCTATGTCTGGAACTGTGTGAGAGCAGGCAAACGTTCCTAGCCACAGAATGAATTAGCTTAAAACCCTTCCTTTCAGAAAGAGCTGACCACACAGGAATATCATGCATTTAGAGAAACAGTGCTAGAAACGTCATTCCTTTGACAGTACAGAGAGGAATGGGCTCTCTCCTATCTTTGATTTGATTTCTCCACATTTAGGCCTGCATGTTCAAATGTGCAGGACTCTGTAGGTTGCAGGGAATTTGGAGAAGGTGTCCCTCTGATATACCCTTGTGGTATAGGGGGATCTGGTTTTGATCCGATATAGAATTTTGGGTTAATATTTCAGCAGAGGATTCAGACATTCCAGAGGAAGCAGACACAGCCATTACAAACCACATTAAGGTCCTGATCCAGCACACTACTTAAGCACATGCTTACTTTAGTTGTCCTATTGGCTTTACAGAAGTTCAGTGTAACTACAGCGGTGAAGCCCCAAAATCCCACCTATTCTGCAGGGTGGATCCCACTGAATAACACTGAGTTCATGTTCCACATGGAATTTTAAGGATCCAGTGCTGTACAGCAATAATACAGCTCAGCTGAGTCTGGGTTCTGTGTCACTGAAAGGAGAGGTGACAATGTATTCCAACCCGTTGGTGAATTCATATTTTTCTTAGTGGCCTGAATTAAACCTGGTTGGGTCCCTAAAACTATAAATTGTTCTGGCTTAGGTCATTTGAAATAGGATCCTTAATGCTATAGAAGTCCAGGTTTTATTTTGTTTTGCACTCAGTGTAATCATATTGATGGCAGCAGTGTAACATTCTTAAATTATGGGTGACCAGAGAGAAAGAAGGCATCTCCTTAGCTCCCTGATGTTATTGTCTCTGGGTTCAGAACGAGATGTGTAGGCTCCAGGCTAGATTGTGTAAATCTCGTTAGAAAGCCATTCCCAGCTAATGAAACCCTGGGAGAGAGGGATTTGGCTTCCCAACCCTCAGCCTTATAGCAGAGCCTGGAATAAATACATCTTCAGTTGTGTAAACTGCTCTGGTCTCTCCCCCATCACAAGCTTGTGTTTATTGGTGAAGCCCAGATGTTGTCATTGTTTTTTGAGATCAGCTTCAGGTCAGTAATTCATCGCATAAGCTCCTGAGCAGATTAAAGTGGCAAACAGTTTATTTCTCTTTTTTTAAAAAGACTAAAAAAGTCTCACCCAGTCTGATTTTACAGCACAAATAGTTAACTATATAAATAAATGAATGAAGTCACATCGTGTAAGCCGTCATCACAATTCACTTGGCAATATGTATAAATTCAAGGGACCAGAGCTGTTAAGAAAACCATTTGAAACAAAGTATCCTAGATAAATGTGTCTCATCTTTCATTATCTGTGTGTAGGCTGTGAATGTGCCTGCTGTAGAATCAGATCCCGCTCAGGGTTGTGTTTAGTTGGATCCTACACTGTTGTTAAACCCTGATTTACCAGTTCCTATTGTGTAAAGTAGGATTGACTTTGGCCTTTTTTCTTCTGAGTCCATTGGAGTGGTAGCTGAAGTTTGTGTGTACATATGTTGCATTGTTGGTCTTATTAATATAATTCCTGATGAACTCTCTCATGCTCTCTGTAGATTGCTGTGAAGAGTCAGGGAGCCCAAAGTCACAATATCTAGAGGTCGTATTGTCATCAAAATAGTTGCAGAATGGTGTTTTAGCTTGTCCTTGTGACATGCTTTCTCTTACTGATGCAGACGTTGAATCAGGAGTATTTTATTTCTTTGTTCAGTGCTATTTCTTCTCTCTCCCTCTTTTCCTCATCTTCCCTGGCTAATGAGAAGGCGTAAAGGAGATTTTTTTTTTTCTATTCTTACCTTGCCCCACCACTAGTTGAGCTGGAGTTTGTTTGGAGTTCACAGTGCTTCCTCCTGCATCTTGTCAGTGCTTCAGTACATCTAAGAACAAAAGAACTCTGGTCAAACCTCCAGATCTACAAGAACAATATGGAACTCTTGAGCCATCCCTGCTCTAACTAATGAACCTTAAACACTTATACAACCCCTATATGAAGACAATATTTTATTAATCTATAGTAAGGATCCAATGCACAAGGTTATAACTGAGTTACTGGAGCATTTCAGACCATTACCATAGAATGCTGTTATATTTAGAGGTAACTAGTTTTCCTTATTAAAAAATACAAGTCTAAAAACTTGTGTGAGTGGCAAATGGTGGTTCGTGGGAATAAAGCTGGTTTTGCTTGCCAGCCATATAAAGAGGAAAATATATATAAGCTTTCCCTGTGCCAGAACAAAACTAACTGTGACCGCTCAGATAAAAATCCACTATGGAAAATGCATCCAGACTCTTCTGGGATGGCAGGGGCAGCTGGGATATTTGTATTCTTTGCATTTTCTTTGTCTCCTGTTTGTCCCAGTGAATGCAGGGTATCATTTGCCTATAATGAAGGCTCTGAGGATTATAATACATCTTTTTTAAAAAACACTAACTAATTTTCTTAATGCTTTACAGTCTCATGTTCTGAAACTGAATGTGTTTTATTTAGAAAATGACATTTCATGTTACTTTGGATTTCCAATTATTCTTCATCGGACTTTGAGGACCCTGATGTCTTAGTCATTTAGATATGCACAAAAGATGGCAACATCAGAACAGCCAAACAAATAATTATTTCCTTTGCTGATTACTAGGAGTGTGGTGAAATTCGTTCCTGGCATATTGAAATGTGTGGAGCATTATATCGGCAGCAGATTCATCCCACAGACTCCTAAGTGTGCTGGGAGAAATTATGGCAGCAGTAATAGAGATTAAAATGAGGCAAGTGTGTCCCTGCCATGCCTGTGGTATAAAGAGTGCTATTGTTGTATTTATGATTGTTCAGGATAGATTTGTAGTGCTGGTGGAGGGTGCTGCATTGACAGCACTGGAGCATGGCGATAGCACAGCAGGGACCACACTTCTCCAACACACTGATCTGTCTATGATGATTCAGGGAGCCGCCTCCATTTCTGAGTGATGTAACACAGTCTGGTAATTTCAGGGGGATGGAACACCATCCCTAAAGCTCAGTTAGTTACATGAGAGGTATTTAATGGCAGCACAGTTTGTGTGCTGGGAGAAGGCAGGAACATAGCCACCAGGCAGACATTTAAAGGCCTTCACTTCATCACTGTTAGATTCCCTGTATGGTTCCCCCCCGCCCCTCTCCAGTAAATCAGGTAGGGATCTTTGCTAGGAACAAGATGTTCAAATAAAGGTCAGGTGGGGAATTTATTTAATTTTATTTTATGTTGGAAGAACCTAAGGAAGTTCTTAACTGGCTATGACTATTTCCGTAAAAAGTTTGTAAAGTTTACCCTTGGCTCCTAGCTTAGTGTGACATGGGCACTGGAAAGAAGTCATCTTGGAGCTTCATGGAAGCTTTCAAAAATCCTTTTATCCCTGTCCTTTAGGAGAATAAAAGTATAAACACACAGATTTTAAAATTAAGAGGAGCTGCTTTATTATTAGTAGCCTTGCATTTACCTATCAGGAATTTTGTGTAGCATCTACCAGTATATTAGCAAAGTGCTTATACTAGTCCATCTTTCATCCTTGTACAGTTTAAAAACCAATCTACAAGCTACACACAAGGATCGCTTCCCTGACTACTGAAATGCAGCCACTTCTGGGCTAGAAAATGATAGCTGTTTGATACCCCAAACCAATACAATTGCACTTATATACAACAGAGATTAGCAAATTTAAAAGCACCTGGATAAACACTTGATGAGGGCAGGAACTGAAGAGTAATACTGGATGTAATTGAAACTGCATGGGGAATTTAGGGAGGCTAAATGTAATTATGTGGGTTTTAACTTAGTCCTTGGCTCATGATCACACTTGAACATGTGCTGAAATGCTTTCTTAAATAATAAAATAAAGAGGTGTCCCTGAGACACCAATAAAGAGGTGTCCCTGAGACACCAGGTTGAATACCCCCACTCTCAGCAAAATCTTCAGTGACCACAAATGTTCACTGTCGTGGTTTTCTTCATCATGATTGCCCTTCCAGCCATGCAGTGCCCCCTAGCCCTAGAGAGTGTTGATGACATAGACTGGACTTACACCTTTTGCTGAATGACCAACATTGCTGCCTACTATATAGTGCCTTGTTGCTCTTCATAGGTCTCCTATATGCTGATATAGCTCATGGTGGACAGTAGCTTGAGGTGGTATACCGCACTGTTTCTGAAGGAGTGAACATCAGCAAGATCCACAGCTAATGCCCCAGAGAACAATAAGCATGGAGGTAACCAAGGAAATACAGTAGACTCTTGATTATCCAGGATTGGGTTAACCAGATTGTGGATTAAGGAGGATGTCAAAAAAAAAAAAATACGCGTAACTCGCAGAGCTGGCTCTGGCTTTGTTGTTGCCCCAAGCGCGCGCACACAAAAAAACCCACCACCAGGGCGCAGGCCAGCCAGTGAACCAACATCCCCTCCCACTGGCGCAGGGTGGCTGGTGAACCAACACCCCCTCCCCATATTTCCTATGGATGGTGATTATCCGGGATTTTATTAACCAGGATTAATTTTTTCCCTATCATCCTGGATAATCAAGAGTCTACTGTAGTCTAACAAACCGCAGCCAAGGAAATACCCTGTACTAGGAAGATAAAGGGGTTAGTAAGCCACAGGGTGCTGTTAATCAAGGGAGAACCAGACCCTTGAATTGATGGCACTCAGTAGAAAAGTTGTTCCCATCAGCAAAGGGGTACATTTCCCCTTCTGTCTCCGGTGCTAGACTGCGTCTCATTTAAGGATGCTCTCCTTTAACTCTTGAAGACAGTGTATATTTACTCGCAATTGCATTCAAAGCAGTTCATAGGACTGGGCTATTCAAGCAGACGTTCCGAAACCAAGATTGAAACAGAATCTCCAACCCCTGTATTAGCAGAAAATGAAATGCGATGAAGACTCCAAGGCTTAGTGCAAGCGCAAAGCCAAGGGCGGCAATATAGCGTGCAGTGCTGTGGGACCAGCGTAGACTGCCGAATCCCTCCATTATGAGAGTAAGCAGTGGATGTTGGGGAGAGGGCATTGAATTAGGGCTCCAGGGGCCCTGTAGTGAGGCGGTGTGGTGCCCGACCGCCCCGCAGAGAGACGAGCTTCCCCAGAGGCAAGAGGGGACGGAGCTGGAGAAACCTGCGCCCCTCCCCCAGAGGTCAGCCGGCCAACCCAGAAATATAAAAGCTTGGCCCCGGAGCTCACTTCGGAGGGAGCCAGCAGAGGGGCCAGAGGCCACAACCAGGGCTCCTGAACGGGAAGCCCCGGGGACCCAGCCTGAGCCCGGGAACTGGCCGAGCCTGCCCTGTGCCCGCTACCCGGAGGAAGAGGGACCGAGCCTACCCAGTCCATGCTACCCTGAGGAGCTTCCCAGTCTGCCCTGTGCCAGCTACCCGGAGGGAGAGGGACCGAGCCTCCCCAGTCCATGCTACCCCGAGGAGCTGCTGCCTCTGCCTCCAGACAGCGACTCGGAGGAGCCCATGGAAGACACCGCCCCTAACCAGGTACCCTTTGAGGGGGAGTTAGGAAGTGGCCCGGGGAATGAGTCTGAACCTATGTCAGTGTGTTGCGGTCCGGATCCCCACTGACTGCAGCCGGTCTGTTACCGCTGCTAGGGCCCCGGGCCGGGACACAGTGGAGCGGGTGGGCCTGCGTCCCCCCTGCCACTCTTAACCGTGGGTGGCAGTCTCCCCCCTCAGCCAGATGCCAGTGCTAGCTGTCTGGCGCCGCTCAGCCCCTGCTTGAGGGTCTGAGCCCTGACTTTACCTGTGCGTTTGTTGCCCGCCCTGCCTCAGGGCCTGGGCCTCTCAAACTGTTGCTGCTCAGCCCCTGCTTGAGGGTCTGAGCTCGGACTTTGCCTGTGTGTGTGCTGCCCGCCCTGCTTTCGGGCCAGGGCGTGCTGAACTGGTGCTGCTCAGGCCAGGCTGAGCACTTGGGCCCCAGGCCCGGGTATTCCCCAACCCGGCTGAGGGGTGTGTAGCGAGGCGGTGTGGTGCCCAACCGCCCCGCAGAGGGACGAGCCCCAGCGGCGACCCCCTACAGGCCCATACCAGACTTCGCCACTGATGTAGTGTGTGACCTTGACCAAGTCATTTAACCTCTCTCTGCCATGGTTTTCCCTTGTGTAAAATGGAAATAGCATTTGTCTGCCTCTTCAGAGTGTTTAGCCTTAATCCATCAGTAGACCTGAGCATGTAATGGGAAGAAAATTATATTTAAAAATTTCAATCCTTTTCATTAATTTTTCACAAAACTTTAATTTAAAAATCAAATTGAAATTTGGTAAATACTGACCAGCTCCATTAGTGAGTGTGCGTGGGTGACCTCAAGGCCTCAGTGCTACAGGGGTGAAAAGTATCATTATTGTTATAATATCTACTGCTATTCCATTAGTGACAACCTTCGTTGTAACCCCTGGCTATAAACAAACCAACTTGTCTCTTCTACTCCATAGAGCTCACAAAGGATGGAGTAGTTTGATCTGAATCTTGCAGTTTTTTGTTTCTAGCCTGAATTCTGGTCAGTCACCATAATGAAACAACTAATTAATTTAGAGAATGGGAACTGAAGCAGAGAGAGGCTACAATAGTTGCCCAAGGTCATAGGGAATTGCTAGGTCTCTGGAGTCCCAGGCTAATGCCCTAACATTGAATCATCCTTACTCTCTCATACAGTGCCTCATCTTTGGCAACTCCTCCCCAAAATGTCCTTCCCCCTGTGCTAAAGCAAAAGAAGATGGAAAGAAGCATGTGGCTCATAGTGTCTCATACAGCCTTGCAACCTGCAGTCACTTTCCTGATGCTGCGTTCAACTGCTTTTTATTTTATTAAAATAAAATGGAGAGAATACAAAATTAACGAATTTCCCTGAATAGTCAACAAGCTAGAAATGTTGATACCATGGAGATGGGCGTTTATTAGAACCTTGGATAGACTAAATGAAAGCCAAGCCCAGGAAAGGGTTGTTAAGCAATAGGAAAGTTAAAAGTAGACTTGGGGCATGGTTACACTTGCAGGTTTATAGCGGTATTGGTTATAGCTGTCCTCATATACAGCTATAGGGATAGCGCTATAGCATGGCCACACGGACACCCGCCAGCGGTATAGCGTGGCCACATTTACGGCACTTCAGGCGGCATTGGGAGCGGCGCATTAAGGCAGGTGTCTCAGCGTTCAGCTGGGTGCAGCATGCTTTTCAAATGAGGGGAGTGAGGGGGGACGTGTTGTGTGTGTGCGGAGGGAGAGACCGAGTGGTTTTTCCATCCTTCTGAGAGCCTGTCAGCGTGTGTCCGTTCACAGAGAAGACTAGCGTGCTTTGTTTTCACACTGGCTCCCTCCTTAAACATTTGCATTGCTTATCTGCCAAGTTAAGAGAGAAACTCTGAAAAGGTACTTCCTCATTCCTCCAGTCGAGTTCAAAACAAAGGGAAGAGACATCAGTTGCCTTAAAAGGCTCCAGGCATCTCAAGAGATCACTTGTAGCGCAGTGGGTGTCCACATTCTCGCCGTAGCGCTACAGCGGGAGCGCTACAGCCCTTATTCCCTGTGCGGAGGTGGATTACTAGTAGCACTATAACTCCGAGGTTATAGCGCTCTACGTGCCTTGCCAGTGTGGATGGGTAGGAGGTTATAGCGCTCCTGGCAGCTTTATAGCGCTATAAAGTGCCAGTGTAACCAAGGCCTTGGAGAGGGAATTTCTCAGGGTTTTACTATTATCCTTCTCCTAAGGCTTTGTCTTCACTGCTTTAAAAAAAAAAAAAAAAAAAAAATGTATTTTTTAGCACAGGGTAACTAACACCTGGGAGCTGTCCCGAGGTTAAAACACAGGTAAACTAAGTAAAGTCAAGCTCAGGTTACAGCACAGTGCTGGGCTCACCTAGTTTTCTTCATGGTAAAGCTAAAGCATATTGTCTTCAGTATATTCCCTGAAGACTTCTTGTTGTTGTGTATTATCATTTGTGTTATCGTAGCACCGAACAGCACCAGTCATAGGCACTAGATAAACATAGACCATAGAGACTATAAGACTTTACTGCCCCAAAGACTTTACAGATAAAGACAAGACAAGAGACAACAGATGAAGACAAGGCCTAAGTTGCTCCAAACAAATGTTACTTTTATCCTGATAGCAAAGGCAATGCTGTTGCCCGTGGGATGACAGAGTGGCAGATGCCTGTACTATCGAAGTGCTGATGTCCTGCTATATAGAAACGGAGCCCCAGATTCTCCTATTACCTTCGTGCGCAGCGCAAGCTGAATACACCAAACGCACAGCAGCATTCAGTTCGCATTTCCTTTTGACATGGCCTCCTGCAGCATGTCCCAAACAAGAGTCCAGTATATCTGCATTGAGCTCTTTTCTGTGCAGAGAGATTGTACTGTAACATTTGCCTCTGGTGTGGTGGTGTAACTGAGCATCTTCTAATCTGGTTCTGAGGGGTTCCTGTGCACGATGACTGCCATGAGGCTATGGTTTTCGCTGTTGGGGAGAAAGCCTTAAGGTTCATTTTGTGTCAGAATTACAAGGAGTCAGATATCTTAGAAGGGTTCATATTTCACATTGGTGGTCAGGTTCCTAAATTACTTTTGACAGCTTTATGGGCTGATATACAAATGGGTAGAATGACAGACAGAGGGGCAGAAGATTGACTAGCAAGAACAATATGAGCTAGTTAGAAAACAATGTTACAAAGGGTATCTGGACTACAATAGTCTTCCTGCATCAAATGAGTGGTGAGTCAATGGTCAGACTATGAATACATTACTAATATGCAGCTGAGATCTTCAAAACAGCATCAAAGATTTAAATGAACAATTGCCATTGAAATTAAATGGAGTTGTGCATCTAGATCCACTGGGCAGCTTTCTGAATTTCTTCCTACATTTCTGTCACACTTATCCCGAAGAACCTTGAAACAGTTTACAAACGCTAGAGACAAGGATCATTTCACCATTTCAGAAATACAGCCATCTCTAGAGTTGAACACAGTAGTTGTTTAATGACGCACGAGAGCACAGTCTGACCATTTGGGACAAGAAGTATCTACAAGGGGGATTTAGATTGCCAGTCTCCGCATTAGAGCTGGTCCAGAAGACACAGGCTAACACACAGTCTCCTAGGAGTAGTAATGGCCGAAAGGAATCACTGGGTGAAATACTCTGGCCTGTGTTGTGCAGGAGATCAGACAAGATGAACAAAAGTCCCTTGTGGCTCTAAAATCTACAATATGCTCAGGACCTCTGTTTTGCAATTCACCTGAGAGCAGCAGTTTCAGAAGCACAACACCCTTCAGCACCACCCTGCGGCATTGCTTCTATACGGACTCAAAGGGACACGTGCCATCTACTGCAGGACATCAGTGTACTGCCTGCTGTAGGTTTTCCTAGCACCAGTTCCCCATGGGGAGTACTGACAGGTCTCAGTCTTGCTCAGATGAGCCCCCAGGTGGAGGTGCTGTGGCTGCAGGCCAAGTAGGAACAGAGGTAAATAGGATTTGGAAGCTGTTGATTTCCACTAGTACCGTGGTCTGGGCAGAGCAACCATTTAGTGCTTATTGCAGTAACAAATGAGGTATCGAGGGACAATGCTGAGGTTGGGTTATTTAAATTTTATTGGTGTGTGCCAAGGAAACAGACAGAAGGAGCTAATCAGACCTTTTCGGTGTCATCGACACCATGGGAAGTGGCAGACCAAAAAACGAAGCCCACGTTGTTGTTGCAGAGGTCAGCCTGCCGGTCTATTCTGGAGAGGAAGATGGAAGGTTCCCTGCCAGTCTGCCCACTGCCAGTTAGCCCTGTGGGATGCTTTTCAGTGTGGGCAGCAGGGCATTTCCTCCTCAGAAATTCTGGGTTTTCATCTGGACAACAGATTTAGAGCAAATGTAGCATTTTTGTCTTGGTGTTTGCTAACTGTGGCAAGCACCCTAAGAACTTGGTGAGGGGAGGGAGAGGGGGGTCTCAGCCATACCCCAGGAATGGCTCAAAATCTGTGCTAATGGCATGGAAAAGTAATAATGGAGTATGGTGGATCTTATAGTTAAGGCACTAGAGAACTACATTCACGTCCCAGCTCTGACTCAGACTCCACTGTGCAGTCTTGGACAAGTTACGTAATCTCTATCTGCCTCAGTTCCTCACCTGTGAAATTGGAATAGTTAGTGTTTTGTCTGCCTAACTTGTAAGCTCCTTGGGGGAGTGATGGTCTCTTATGTGTGGGGGTGTACAGTGCACAGCACAACTGGGCACTGATCTCAGTTCAGGTCTCTAGGTGCATCTGGAATACAGATAATAGACCCCCCCCCCCCCGAAACCTCTTCAGTTCATGCCAATCATGGATGGCATATAGCCTCAGTTTCTTTCTTAATTATACTAGCCTCCCCACGGCACATGCTGCAGTAAGGCATGCAGGGAGTTAATAATTCAGCTGAAGGTAATAACCCACCTGAAGAGAATTCCTGAAGATGCTAGGGGAGTGTGAGGAATGCTGCCGAGGTCCCTGGTTCCATAGCGAGCTCCCTGCTCTGGCTGCCTCTGATGCATATGCTCCTCATTTTTCATACTCAACTCAGCTGCTGCCTGCATCTCTTTCCTATCCCTGTTCCTGCCAGTTTTATGAGAGAAGAATAAAGAGGGGAAACAGATAACCGTGGAGGTTCATTTGCCAATTGTCACGCTGTCAGTGCATCAGAAATAGAGTAATCTGTCTACTTACCCCACACCATCTTAGCTGTGCAGGCTTTCTTTCGTTAACAGTGGTATTTATTTATGGCTCTCTCTAGTTACTCCGTGTTTTGGAGGAGGGGGCCTGTAGGTGTGTCCCTGTTTTCCAGAGCTTGCTTTGCCTCATTTAGTTGACTCAACGTGTAGGTGGGATGGGAGAAGCTGGTTCTCTTGGACCCCTGATGCTCCAGCTGAGGGAAAATTCCTTCCTTCAACACCACAGGTTGCGATGGATGGATCGATTGTTGGGGGCGGAGCTGGGATGGTTGGTTGGGCCTGCTCTGCAGGTTGTCTCTTTTCCTGTTGCTTGGTAATTAGGGGTTCTCAGAGTGAGGAAGGAGAGGTCACAGATGGGGCAGGCCTATTAACCCCATCCCTTGCAAGCTGCCCTGCAGAGAACCTTGCCTGCAGCAGCTGCTGCCATTCAGGTTTTCCCCGGGAGGGCAGCTGAGGGAGAGTAAAGCTCTACTCCCATCCACACCATCCATTAGACACATACTGTTTTGCCTCCGTTGTCAGTCCTCGTGCTATTCATAGGGGAAATGCAGCAATTGTGAAGAGTAAAGGGCTCTGAGTTGGGGTGTGCAGGTTAGGTTGTTATAATTACTGTTGTAATTGTAGTGCTTGTTTTCCCCAAACTGAGAGATCGCTTGGGCCTAGTCTCTCCCCTCACCATCCCCTGACCATCGCCCTACATCCCCTTCTTTCTCTGGTTTTACTGTCTCTCTTCTTTGCTTCCCCTAGGAAAGGAGCACCAGCTCTTTCCACCTTTTCCTCATGTCGAGTGAGTTCAAAAGATCCAGAGATTCAGCTCAGATAACTCTCCAAGTTAGAGAGAGGCTCAGAACAGAACACAAGAGCCAACTCTGTGACTCTAAGGGGTTCTAAACTGAGACACTAGTTCTTGGAGCTCTCAAGCTGCATGGAGATTTGGGAAGGTTTGGTTCTATGCCCAAACTACCCATCTCAAGCCCATCACTCTGACCTGAACTAACTCAGTAGCTTGAGGCTGAAACTGGTGCCTGGAAATCGCTCTGGGACAGGCTCTGTCATAAGAGTCCTCCTCCTGTTTCCAATCTGCTTAGAAATCTTTTTGATTCTGATTCAGTTTGAATCAGTTTGCTCATTCCTAATTTCCCCCCTCACCAGTTTTTCTTGGAGCTTCCAGTTCTTCCTTTGACCTAGTCCCACTAACTCTCTTTAGCTGTGGCAGCTTTCCTTCAGCCTGGAGGTCAGGAAAGGTGGTACCTCCCAATACTGCTGCCACTGGCAGGTACTGACATGCATAAAGATGCTCCTCAGCATGGCAGTGATGCAGACCTGTCTTATGGCTCTGTCTTCTCACCCAAAGTGACACCATTTTGGTTTCGTGTCAAGACGGTAACATGGCTGAAGTCAAAAATGTGGCTATCTCTCCACATAGAACTGCCAGTACATCCTTCATATCCTCTAGTGGCAAAGAGAGATGCAGTCAGAGAAAGTCAGTCGCCTTCATTCCTAGAGGATTACATAAAATGCTGAGAATTCAAACAAGTCAAAGGATTAGGAGCCGAATGTCTTACAAGGACAGAATAAATCCGTGATGCAAGGGCTGAAGGTTCAGGCGGTGTACCCTGTCCTTCCTAGAGCGGTTTGTTTTTCTTTTGTGTTGCTGTTTCGTTCCTGTGAGGTGGTGATGTTGAATGTGAAATTGGGATGAAGGTTTTATCACTCTCCCCTTCTCAGAAAGTGGGATGTTGTGGCAGTGGGGTTGTGTGGAGCAGGCCCTACAGGACATCAAGCAAGGAGCTAAGAGTGCATGTACGCAGGAAGAAAGGCCATCTTGTTTTCACCCCAACCATGGCCTGCTGGTCTCTGCAGTTTGCACAGAAGGAGCTTGGTGGTGGCTGGCAGGAGGCAAAACTCAGCTTCTAACTCTCCCCTGTTGCCAGCCACAAGAGCCCTTTATGAGACACTGGGTCTCCTTCAGGCTCTGCCATAGGCCCAGAATTGCTCTGATTTTGGCTCTTCTATGTGGCGACAGTGCTTGAGGAAAGGCAGGTAAGGATCCCCTAACCTGCTGGCCACAAGCAGGCCCACAGCTGAATACCTTGACCAGCCCTTCCATGCCTCTGGCTGCTCTTTGTGCTTTTATTTAGGTTAGTTGGAGGCCCTCGTCTGTTCTTTCCCCTGGTTCCCAGAGGCACTTCCAAACCTCAAGCACCAATATTTGCTTTGTGGTGTGCAAGAGGATGAGAGAGAGTTTCAAGTGCTGACTTGCTGGACCAAGAATTGAAGTCAAGTCTCAGGAGGTTGGGAGTGTTTTCGGAAGAAGGTCTGATGGCCAAAACCACCATGTTGTGACTTGTGAAATGGTCAGACCCATTGGAAACCTTAATTGCGTGTTTAAAATAAACCACAGGCGAGCATGACTTCTCGTGCCTTCACTTTGGCCAGCTGCCCCAGTTTCAAAGGCTCCTATCACTCAGCTGGTGGTTGGCCAGTCAGGAGTCACCCCTGTATTTAGGAAAGGAAAGTTAAAAGCCTGTTGTGTAAACTGGCCCTCTGTCTGCACAGCCGTCGCTCTTGGTATAAATCTGCTATGGGGAGTGATTTAACCTTCATTTATTAATTATTTTTTTTATTTCATTATATAAGATTTATACAAGTACAGTATTGGAAAGGTCACCTGTCCCCTGCGCTGCAGGAACAACTGTGTACCCAGGCTTTTTCCCTTTTTACTTGTTTGCTTTAACAATTGTTTCTGGATGGGAAAGCACAAGGACTGGGCTTGTTGCTTGTCTGGGAAGTTAATTTATATTTATAAAGTACATACATTCCCTTCCCCTCCCCCATCAGCCCTTAATGAATCCCTGGTACTTCATCGTATTTCAAATCAAGCTACCAAGAGTTCTGTTCAACCAGTTCTTGTTCATTTCCCCAGTGGGATACATCCTGGCTGAGGAAGATGAGTTGGATTACTAAAGATCAGTTTGGTACCATATAATAGGCCTGCTCTCTAATGGCTAGAGCACAGTTCTGGGACTCAGGACTTGAATTCCATTCCCAGCTCTGCCACCAACTCACTTTGCACCCTTGGACAAGTCAGTTCACCCTTCCCTTCCTCAGTTTCTCTATCTGTAAAAAAAAAAAAAAAAAAGGAGGCTAATACTTATCTAGCCAACAGAGGGCTTGCCATTGTTTGTCAGGCAACTTCAGATTCCAGGGTGATAGGAGAGGCAAAGGATTAATGATGTTATAACCACATGTGTCTGATACAGCACACTCTACCTGTATCAGGTAGGTAACCCTGATTTGCCTACCAAAATAGCAGTGTCTTTCCATTCAGCATCTAGACTACCACAGCCGCAAAACCCCCAGCCCAAGACAGTAGAGCTGGAAAGCACTCTTTTTGCAGCATTTCCAACGAGAAGGCGGTGCTGCCATGAATCACCATACCCTCTGGGGCTCTCATGAGATCCAGCAGACCAGATGGCCGGCTAAAACCCACAAGGGTTTGGTGCTGTGTTGCTATGCAGGTTCAGCTTCCTCCCCTTGGCACATCTTGCTGTCAACATTGCCATTACCCACACCACCCTTGCTATCAATAACGTCATGTCAGCATACCCAGGAGAAGGTTTGTCCAGCCGCCTCCTCATCAGGGTTGGTTTTGTATAGGGCTTAATTCCATTGTCCCCACACGCAACAGGCAATTGGAAGAGTTTGGGCAGTTTTAACGATCAGCATATGGAGGCAGAGTGAGGTCCGGAGGGGCTCACGGGGATGCTGTGCGTGTCAGATTTGAAGTGACTTGGCAGTGAAAGTGGGGCTATCTCGCAGAAATGGAAAGGCTGAACTGAGGGTACTGATAACAGTAATCACGGCTTGTGCGACGAGACTGCTGTAATAATGTGTCTTGGCATACATGATTGATTTTTAATGCTGGTTGGTTTTTGGTGGGGGGTTTGAAGTCCTGGTGCATATTTCATCTTCTGAATGAACTATGTCCCCCTGGGAGGCAGCGTCCAAATCAAGAAACTCAAAGAAGCAGCGGGTTTGGGGAGGGGAAATCTGTTTTAACGTTAACTATAGCTTTGTTATTTATGGAGGTAGAGTAACTGAAGTCATTTTATGTGGTTTGTAGATGCAGTACCTAGGGATCTAATCTATTTGTCTGATATTTATGGTTAATGTTTGGATGCCACGTTCATTCATTACTGTTTTCATTAAGGCTGTAATTCCATTTTAGGAGTCTGTCATTTTAAACTACTCTGTTTAATCATAGCCTGCCCCAATCCTTTTTAACACCTTAACTGGACCTCAGGAATCTTAGGTGAGCTGGGGGAAGCTGTCTAGCCTATGGTTTATAGGAAAAGTGTTACTGTGCAATCACAGAGGGGAAACGGATGGATTAAGCCAATGGGAGCTACAGGTATTCAGTCAAGCCAGTTAGGACTTGTCTACACAATATGTTAGCTGGCACTAGTGGATGGTGAACTGTAGTCCAAACCGGTGTGTCACACACTAACTCGCTAGCATGCACCCTGCTGGCATACAGTGAAAATTCCGTAGTGCGCATTGACATGGTCCCATTTTCAAACAGTGCTACATTAACAAGCACTAGCATTCAGTGTTTACCAGCATGGTCCACGCAGGCCCATTAGTGCATGACATGTTGCTGCAAGCTAGAATTCACACCCTTCTGGCACTAATGCATCGTGAAGGCAAGCCCTTGGATTTAGGTATCTCAGTATAGATTGAAATGGCTAATTCTAGACACCAAATTCAGTGCAAGAAACAATGTGGCCACTAGTGGCACCATGCCAGGAGTGTTGGAAGACAAAATTAAGAAACATCTAGGCTTTCCCTGCCTAAAGCCATACAACACATTGCACAGAAGAATTAAAGAAGATACAGTACTTCAAATCAGCCTGAGACTCTTCCTGGTCGCAGAAGGAGGCAACAGAACCACAGGTGCGTTTTCCTGGAGGTGACCTTTGCAATCCTACCAAAGAAGCTGCACTGCAGACTAAAGCAAATGCCTTAGCTGGATCTTTGATTCTGAATCACTCCTAGGGGAAGCAGGATGGGATTTTTTGTATTTCAGGGTAGTTTTTTCCCTCCTCTCTTATTTTTCAGACGCCTCTTCAGCAGCCTAAGCATTTTCTCCAGCACAGATTTCAGCTTTCTCTGCCTGTGATATATTAAGGAAGCTTTGGTGAGGTCACTGCATAACAGTACTGAAGCATCCTCCCAACAGGCATGAAAATGAGAATGTATCACCTGTAGTGCTGAGCACAAGGCTAAATAAGATTCAGTTCAGGTGGCTCCCCTGGGTAGCAAGAAGTCCAGGTCTAATTAGAGTTCCAGGGAATCAAACCATTGTGCTATTAATGATTCTCCAGCAATGTTCTGATTAAAACAGTAATTTTAATAACCGCCGTTCCATTGTAAGTGTTCACTGAACACATAATTACATCACTTATAACTCCAAAATTATTTAAAATCCTATTTTTGCCACTTGCACACAAAGCGAGAGACAGACACACTTGATGATTGTTCACCTTAATTAATTTTCCAAGCTCCTGTTAAAACTTTTAAATGGCTGCTGGGTATGTGTTTTAGGTACATGGCAGCAAGTCAGAGCACCAAATGAAAAAGGCCATGAACTGATCTCAGATCAAAGTTTACTATGTCGGATTGATCCCCACCTGAGTCTGGAAATTTTGAAAAGCTGTTCCCCTTTTATCTTTATTAATTAGTCCCTCTGAGGCTTGGGACTAATCAGTGTCACACAACGGAGGAGTCTTATTGTCTGGGGGAGCCATGTCAGAGTATGTAGTCTTGCTGTGGAACTTGCCAGTTGTTGCAGTGTTATAAGAAAGCCATGTCAAATAAAAGCAATAATGCAATGTGAGGGATGCAATCATATTTGATACACAGCCATTTCAGAGGGGAGGAGAGTGAAGAAAGGACCTCCCATTCCATTTCCAGGCCATCTGTCTTCACCCTGCCTTTCTACCAGTTGCAGAATACAGCCTTGTGCCCATTCCCTTAAAAACACTAAGGGCCCAATATTGCAAGGTGCTAAGCACTCTGAAGTCACACTACATGCCTTCAGTGTATTAGGAAATGAACGAGGACAGCCTTGGGTTGCAGTCCTGAACTGAACTCTGCGTGGGGGAAGGACTGAGATGGAGCTCGCTACAGGACTGGGGGCTTGGTCCAAAAAGTGACTCTGTAAACGTAGCACCACAAGCATCCACATTTATTTTCATCCTGATTCGCGCCTCAGCTTCATTTAATGTAAATGGAGAGAAACTCAATTGAAACACCAACTAAAATATGTCCCTCCCCAGTTGTGTTCAGTGTAGTGTCTTGGGCCCCTCTGGAGGTCTGTTCATTCAAGATTTGAGATGTATAACTGCAGTATTCCTCACTGATAAAATGAGTGGAACGCTCTTTCCCCAGAACCGCCCACAAGCAAATCTGCCCCCCCTTTCTATTTTTTGTTGGTTTTGGGGGGTGTTTTGCAGTTGAGGATAGTAATTTTAGGGCCATTGTGTGAAATAAACACACACAACAATCACAATTTCAGAATTAAAAGCCAAAGTGCTTATTCTTAGCACTGGAATTGTTTGTGGTGTAGTCTGGTCTGTTTTTATTTTTTCCTCTTTGCGGGGGGGTATTGTAACTTGCTACATTATACGCTGCACAAAAGAGGGAAGTTGTTAGGCAGGAGTTTGGGAATCTGTAATCAGATGTCTCAATTTAAAATAATTACACCTAGTTGCCAGATTCTTCTAGACGTGCGGGGTTGTGTCATGCTGCCTTCCCCTAAATAAGGAATGCAGCACCTATGATTTTGATGAGAAAAGCGTAGAATACAAGGAGAGAAGTCTGGTTCATGTGGTCACAAGGGCTGGTGGTTTACGAGATGAGAATAGATGTAAATTTACTTTGACATGATTTTGTCATTGTTTGCTGAAGTCCTAGTTTTAACATCTCATTCCTCGTTGTTAGCTTCCCTGCGTGTCTCTCCTTCTTTCTTTCTTTGTCAATAAATATACTTTATTTGGTCACTGCGCCAGATCCACTGCTGATGTAATGACACAAGAGTCAGCCCAGCACTGGTCTTTATCAGGGATTGAGGGCAGAAAGGACTGCTTTTATGGCAATGTCTCTGGCAAACCCAATGTCCTGTAAGGGAGATTTCAGCAGCTGAGTTAGGCAGCCCTAGTGATGTTGTGGGAGGCTTTTATAGAGGCTATCTATGCATGTAGTGCACACAATCTGTAGTCAGACTTGTCATAATTATGATAAGTGAATTTTTGCTTTGTTCACTGACTCCAGAAATGTGTGGAAATTAACTGGTGAAAATACTTTCTTGTCTGATTTTTTTTAACCGAATACAAAAAGATGCCTGTGTCACAGGTATGAACTTCTGCCTAGCTTCAGGCTTCTGAGTACCAGCTGCCACGTGTCGGTGATTGTGTTCTACCTAGGATCCACTTTCCAGCTGCAGATGTCTGTGTACGGCATTGGGGGATGCACTGATGCCTCCAGCCCATTTTCTGTCGGTTGTTCTCACACACACACTCATGCTGGCTTGAAGCGGGCTAATCTTTGTCAGCGGATGGGCAGGACAATGACTGACTGGGCACAGTCTGAAATGTTCAGAATACTGCAAGTGGCGTTTTCACGTCTATAGTATTATTGCAAAGAGAAGACCTGTATATTGGTGGTAGGAAGGAAGTTTTCCTGGTCTCTGATGGCTGTCTGACTGACAGCTGTGTGAACACTGAGCAGAACCTGCAAATCTGGACCACCTTGCTTTGTTAGAACTGTTCTAGGTGGCAGCTCACACTGCACAAGTCCTCTTGACTGCTTTGGGAGAGTTCTGCGACATGTGTAGTGTGTACAATTGAAACCATGAAAGGGCTCCCATGAGCTACTGCCTGAGTGGACTAGCCAGATCTAATGGGCCAAAGGCAGTATGGCAAAAAGCAGGACACCAGATTAGATGGGCCCAATGATCAGATGCGCTATGGCAGAGCTTTAGCTTTAATGACTAATGGCATGTTCACAGCCCACCTGGAAACAATGAGAGGCAGGGAATTCAGGGTGATGCAATGCAGGTGGTATCCTTTGTCTGTACCACATCCTGCCCACTGAAGCATGTGGGCGTAGAACCGCTTCCTTGGGGCAATGGAGAAGCTGGCAGATTGAATAGATGGAGTGCTAGGTGAATGATTGTGAGCAATTCTTATTTGATATGAAAACTATTTTTTCCTCCTCCTAGGTTTTCATGAGCATATATTTCCCTTAGGAATAGGAAAAAGAGCTTTCTCTTTGGTATCTTGTTATTCCCGCATATCTTGCTCTGACACCTCACACAGATCTAATGATTAACTTGAGTTGTGGTAAACCACAGGAAGCTATTTGTGTTTGTCTGCCTTGACAGAGTCCACTCCAAGCCTGACCTCTGCCAGCTAGGGCCTTGGGTGGATGGGAGAACCTTTGGTTTGAGACGAGTAAGATTTAAAGCCAGATTTAAAGGCCTGTGTTGGGATCTGTATCATTCTGTCTCTGTCCCTTACGTTCCCAAAGATGCTCTGTTCTATTTTTCAGGCCCTCTCTTGGGAGTCTGGCAGGGCTATGTTAAGGGCAGTGATAAGGTAGTTTATTGCATGTGGGAGACCAATGTGCAGTATCCACAGGGGAGAGAAACTTTACACAGAGAATTTTGCCTCTACTAGCTGCAGAAGCCATGCTGGCAAGGCAAGGGTACTCAAATACAGCTCTTCTTGGAAAGGTGGTAATATAGTTCCTCTGGCCAGAAAACGTTTATCTACACTGCACTTAAAAACACACAGCTGAACTCTGGGATCCTCCTACCTTGCAGGATCCTAGAGCCCAGGCAACCCAAAATGTCTACACTGCAGTCAAACCGCCCCTTAGCCTGAGACAGCTGGGGTGGGCCATCTGTGGGTTTTTACTTGCAGTGTAGACATACCAAAGAAGCTATGGGCTTGTCTAGCAGGGGCGGCTCCAGGCACCAGCTCAGCAAGCACGTGCCTGGGGCGGCCTGCTGGGGACTTTGAGGGCGGCAGTCAGGTGGCCTCGGCGACGTTTCTGTGGGAGGTCAGATGGTCCCGTGGATTTGGTGGCATTTCGGCGGCGGGACCATCGAAGCCAAGGGACCGGTGGACCTCCCACAGAAATAGCGCCAAATTGGCAGCACCAGCGGACTTCCCACAAGCATGCCGCCAAAGGCCACCTGACTGTGGTGCTTGGCACAGCAGGAAATGTAGAGCCGCCCCTAATGTCTAGACAAGCTCTTAGTGCGCAGCAAGCTAAGGTGTAAATCTACAGGACATTAGTCTGCCATGCACTAGCAGATCATATGGACCCTCCTACTGTGCACTTTGATCTATTCCAGTTTCAAACTACAGAAGATCTAGTGTGCGGTGGCAAGGTCCACCCAGCCGGCCAGTGCACTGTATAGTTCATAACCCAGCTTGCTGAGCACTAACTGTGCCTTTAGACAAGCCCAGAGACTCATCAGAAAGGTTGCATGGACCAGTTTTAGGGACACTCCTTCTGCACACTCCTGCTAAGGCTGTAATTGAATAATCCCTTTGTAGTCATGGAAACGTCTGTAAATATGGCCTCCAAAAATTACAGCTGCTGGTTCAATTTCTGACAACCTTTCAGATCGTTTGGGTAACATTTTCTCTGCTAAGCTGGGGAGGAGTTGGGGAGGAAGGGTTTTATTTTCTAATGGCTACTTTCTCTTTTCTGTCAGTGCTGCCCTCTCCTCATCTGTCCCCTTCCTGGGCACACTGCGGTGCTTAGAACAGACAGGGGCTACATTCTCAAACACTGGTGCCTAATACGCATGGGGAAAGTGAGCGCACACATGTGATCGTGTGACTACCTCAACAAAACATGCTGTCAAAGTGCAAAAGCAGCCAACCACAAGTGCAGATAGGCAGTTATATGTGAAAAATACTTACTGTGCACACACACATGGTTTCCACATGCACTTACTTTTGTATGCACAAGTAAATGTTTTTCACATGGTTGTATGTGATAGCCTGTGCAGTGAGCTGTTCTGTGTACACATCTGTATGTTTTTAAGTATTAATTGTCTGTTGTTCAGATGGAGACAGCATAAGAGGCTGGATAGATGGATGTTTGAAAACTTACCTTGCAAAGTCAGCTTTGAAAAGGCGGGTATTTGGATGGCCTCCGGGATGGGACTCTTTTATAACATAAGTGACAGAATTCTGTGGTACCTTATAGACTAACAGATGTATTAGAGCACAAGCTTTCGTGGGTGAACACCCACTTCGTTGGATGCACTCACGGAGGCTTATGCTCTAATACATCTGTTAGTCTATAAGGTGCCACAGGACTCTTAGTCTGGATCTGCAAAAGTGACAAACACAGCTACCCCTCTTATAACATATTGTCTGTTGAAGCTAAAAGGCTTGCCCTTCCAAGATGGGAACCCTAGCTTTGGGAGAGAGGGTTGTACAGAAGCACGTAGTGGGTTTAAAATATCCAGGCATTACTATGATTTTTAGCTCATGTTCTCTTCAACTAGTGGAGCCTTTAAGAAATGGCTTCATGAATGCTGATTCTGGCTCTGAAATGCTGCACCTTTGGCAGGGATTGGCATCTGTGTCAGGCTCTTGCTGCACTTGTCTGTTCCAAAGTAACAAAGCTACCAGAGCTGCTGGTGGAAAAGCTGTCCAGAAGGCTTGGCATGTCATATAGAGCAGGTTCCTCCACAAGGGCTCATCCATTGGAGAGCTCGCTTTGCATCTCATCCATTATGTAAAGGATGCATTAAAAATAGCTGTGTAGTTCCTGCGGACGTTGGCACACATGCTTGGGAGTCAGGACGAGGTACAGATGGTTCCTTGCCGTGACTTTGTGTGGTCTCCCTGGCTTTCCTTTCAGGAAAGTAGTGGCGGATTTAGAATCTTTTCATGAAGGAGCGGAGCAAACAATCAGTTCTTGCCTTTTAAGATGAATTTGAATAAGCATCCTGCAGCAGGTGCTTGTGTGGCTTTGTGCATACTTTGACAGTCCCCTTTTGGAGAAACAGACCTCTCTCTGTGTGAGTCACCTTTCCACTTTGCCCTCTGGATTTTTCCGCTGGGGCTTGAGTCCGTTCAATTCTCTTTTCCATCCATAATGCTTTTCTCTGGAGTTCACCAAACAAAGGGTTAATTTTGTGGGAATTTTTTTTCCTGGTTCTGAAATCTTCTTCTGCTTTCCAGATCCTCCCCACTGGGCACATAGCTGCAAACCGGGCAGGATGGGTGTGAAAGTGAGAGAATCATAAGGCCTGTTCTAGAGACTCTAGTTCATTAATAAAAATGGAGAGGCCCAAAACACAGTGGGATGCTGCAGGTTTGGTCTGGGGGTGCTTTGATCGAGCCTGCAAGAGCGCCTGCTACTGGAATAGCTGGCTGTGCTCCACGTCAAAATGAGGTGCAGTGGGGCAGTTAGAAGAGAATCTGCTCTCCCTTTGACTAGCTTTGACCATGGTTGATGGGCCCCTCGCTCTCCTGAGCATTCAGATACAACTAAACTTCTGTTTGTAACCCAAGATTGCTCTCTAGAAGCAATATGCTGATATTCACAAAAAGGTGTGGAAGGAGACTCATTAAATCACATCCCCCAGAAAGAGTGATCCCTGCAGTGTGTTTGTGAATGCTTTGTCTGTCTCATTTTAAAATGGCCCAGGTGCTGATTTTCCTAGCATTTATACTGGGAGTATAATCCACAATGTAACAGATCTTACTGCAGGGACATTTCTCCCACTACCCCGTCTAAATGTCCCCTTTTCACTTTCCTCTCATTGGTGCCAGTTATTGCCCTACATACCACACTGAGTAGTTTCTCCTCCTTCCTTGATGTTTATGCGTGATTGTTGAGGTCAGTTTTACAAATGGTGAGGTTCTGCATTAAAAATCAGCATTATTTGAGCCTGATCCACACAATTGGTCACTGGATCTGAATTTTCCCAAAGTTGAAGGCTCACAGGACCCAAGGTTTTGGTTCTGGGTCATCTCTAAAATGAGGAGCACAATGGACGTCTCAGTCTGATATAGTGACCAAGCTTTTTGCTTGACCTTGGAAATATATCCCTGAGAGCCTCAATATTTGAGCAGTGCTGGGGAGAAGGAGATAGCAGCAGAAGTGTCAAAGAAAAAGTTAGTCAAACTTTTCACAAATACTGGGGGAAAGTTTGGTTTGTTCTTTATTGTTCCCCGGCTTCATCCCATACTGGCACCCTGAAGCATGAACAGCTGGACCTGGTGAGAATTCTTCTCATTTTTTTTCTTTTATGATTCCTGCTGGAGCCATGGCTATGTTTTTATGAATGAAGGGGGAAAAAAATCTCATTGAAAAGTTCATCAACTTTCAGCTCCTACTCACTGAATGATAGATCGCTTTAATTACACTGAATTACTCAGCATCTCCACAGCAGTCCCCAAAGTCATTAAAAATAGATTTTCTGTTTGAACTTCACTACCCGCAATGGGTCTCCCGGCAATATGCCATACTTATGGGATGCTCCATGGGCTGGCTCCTAGTCCAGAGAGGTCAGCTGCTTGTGTTGGTAGCAGTCATAAAATGTGGAAACTTCTACTTTTATTTATTTATTTGTTTGTTTGTTTATTGGAGCCAGACTGTTTTATTTATTTTTAAGGTTTTTGTGGAACAGGGGAGGAGTGTTTAAGAAGATTTGGGAAGTCTCCGTTTTTTTTATTTTGTTCCAGGTCAGACAGTCAAGAAAAGCAGTAATGAGTCTTTTATCATTTAATTACTGGGAACGAGGTTCATAATTAGGGAAATGAAAAACTCAACACCTAAGCTTCTGCGTCAACTAAAGGAGCACAAGCAGTAAAGGGAAGGTAGGGCGTGCTGTTGTACCGAGACTCCCATTGGAAAAGGCAGGAAAAGGCCAGGTGAGCATTGGGCTTCTTAGCTATTGTCCTTCAGACATCTGATTGTGGTGTGGTGCTTAATGCTTGTAGCACTTGCAGCACCCCGTGGGGTGGGTATTAGCCACAAGCTTTAGTTTCTCCATCAGTCATCTCCCTCTCATTGATAAAATGGGGTTAAGTCCTGCAGTGGGAGTTGGACTATCTCCCTCACACAGCCTCACTGGAGTCAGCAGAACTCTGAGTGGGCTCAGCAACTCACCTTTGCGCAAGAAGTCGGAGCATCATGTTCTGCAGTTGTAGGATTAGGTTCTAAATGTGGAAAAATGACAGCCAGTTCTAGGCACCTTCATTTTATTGGGGCGCACTGCTTCAGACACCTCAGGCCTCGTTTCCAAGTCAGTTAGCATGAGGCCAAATACTCAGTACCTATGGCAAATCAGCCCAAGGGCTCTTGAGGCACCCAGAATGAGTGTCCATTTTAAAAAATGTAAGCCTTTCTCTCTCAAAGGCCATCACTAAGAGAGCATAACTCTCTGAGGTGAGGCCTGTGGTGGATAGCTCCCTTCCTTAGGCACAATGGAACTTTCCACCATCAGGGAGGCCACGGAACAAACTCCTCCAGGACCTTCCCACAGGACCTTCTGCTCCCAGGGCCACGTCCACTGCTGCAGTCTGAGCCTGCCTCATCTTATAGAAACCTAGAGCAGCATGGGCATTTAAAAAACCAAACCCTCACACAATTCTGCCCTTGGGGAGAGGATGTGAGAGAGAATAAACCACATGTGACAGATGTTAGTCACCTTGGTTAATATACAACTGGAAGGCGGTCAGATATTACAGCGATGAGATGACTTGCCAAAGTTGGGGTGGGATGGGATATGTGGACTCTTATGCTGTTGGGGGCAGAGTTTCAGGGGTGCTGAGTAGCTACAGCTCCCATTAACTTCAGCTGGTAGTTAGGTGCTCGAGCTTATTCCCCGCGTTCCCCCAGTGATAAGTTCTCTGGGTCTGTAACACTTCTCAGTATATGTGATGCACCTCATATAAAGGAGCTCTGTCTTTTCCCAGCTTCCCTCCTTCTGTTCTTTCCACTGGCTCATTGTGGACAGGTGCCAGTCAATCAGCCTCTTCACCGCCCTGTGAAATCAATAGCTTTGGACTTGATTAGTTCTGCTGTGTCTGGGTACTGCTAGAAACACCTTTCATTCCTCGCTTGTGCCACCTGTGGCCATAAAATCCGAAGGAGCCTTTCTTTTGATGCCTGCATTCCTGCCCCCCTCTCTGCGTTCGCTGCGGAGAAGAGCTGCTTGTTGTGTGAGCTCCCACTTTGCCCCCGAACCTGTCAGCCCGTCTCTGTCAGAGAGTGACTGGTCTGCATGCGGGGACAGGTGGAAGTGTATGTGCTAATAAGCATACTTGGAGGCTCGAGGAGGCACAGCGGTGCAGCTCCTTTGCTCCAATTGTCAGAAAACAATCTGTGTGTTGAAATGATATTTGACCACCATGGACACAGGCAGTTATGCTTCTAAAAATGATGCTTTCACTGAGTGTCAATAGCTAGCACTGTGATCTGCCGAAGAGGAGGCACTTACATACTTATGTTCCATCAGTCACTTGCTCTCATGTGTGTTTTTCTCTTTCCTTCGTCCATTCTCTCCTTTTCATTCCTTCTGATTTTCTCATTTGCTCTTTCTTTCTCAGTCTCACTCCTTCCTGCCTTTTCACTTCATCTATTTTTATCTTTAAGACAATGCCTTCTCTTTCCGTGATCCCTGGCTGAGATGGAGGGAAAACAAACTAATCAACTTCAAGGCATTCTTTCCCAGCCCCTCCTGCCAGTTTGGGAAACAAGAGGAGGCCCAGAAATCAAACCTTCATCTCTTGCAAAGCATTGCTATTTCCAGCTGGGCCGGTTCGTTTTTTATAACTGACGTTCCTGCTTTCTTTCAGTTTTTGCCAGGATATTGCTAGCCTTTCATGGGAGTGTGAATTACATTCATTTGAATCCATCATTTTTCTGTCTGATCTCATTGTTTCTTTGTTGTTTTTTTTTAAATCAACTCCAATCCATGTTGTTTCTCCCTCAGCCTGCAGACAGCTACATGGCTGAAACATGATGTTCCTTATCTTCTCTCCCTAATGCGGCATTTCATGCGCACAGACACTTCGGTTTCATAATGATAATTAGCCTGGCAGAGAACATTTTGAAAACAATTAAAACACAAGCAAGTATTTCCACCCTACTTTTGTAAGGAGCAAGGGAATCCCAGTTCTTCTGTCAGAGCTTCTGGGAGAGAAATAAGCTTTCAGAATTGCATGTGATGAGATAGGCAGAACCCTGCACATCCACGAATATCTGCTTTATATCCGCAGCCATAGATGGGGTTGTGGATATCTGCGGATCGGGTGCGGATGATAATTTTGTGTCCACACACAGCTTTAGAGATAGGGGTACATGATAGTTAATGGGAGTTTGGTGCTTTTACTCACCAAACTGAGGACATTCTACATACAGTCTATTGGAATCCTTAGTATTTGGATTTCAGATTACAAGGATAGCGGATTGTGTGCTCAAATTGTGAGAGCTGGGCAAATATATGATGGGGCAAGTGTTGCAAAAAACGTTCCTCCAATATTCTCTCAAATGTTTAAATGACTTTGCTTCATCTGTGTTCACTATCCTGTTGTGTTTTCTTTCTGGGAATGTCTCCTTGGATATTTAATCATTTTTCATTAGTTTCCAGCATGAATGTTTGTTTGCAAGGAGTGATTTTAAAGCTGTGTGTTGGAGTACAAATGGGAAATCCACTCCTGAAGTGTATATGCACTTTTCTAATCAGGGAACAGAAACAATAACAGGTGATTTATTGGCATGATCATAGTGAACCAATGCTGGCGGAAGAGTTTGCTGAGATCTCTTTCTAAAGGATATACTTCAGTCAGACACAAGTTGTTGGGTGTGCTTGTGTTGTGCGGGTCAGGCTACTTTGTCCCATCTGACCTATGAACTGTTCAAAATTAGTACATAATTTGAAAAGATTTGTCAAATAATTTTGAATAGTAAATGCGTTTGCTGACATTGATATTTACTCATGGATGTTCCACAAGCAGAAAAAGAGGTGAAATTCATGACACAAATTATTTGTACAATTGTTACTGTAATAATTATGGCTATTGACATTTATTATTTCTATAGCACTGTAAGACTACACACCACTTGAAAAATGTGGAAAGGAGCCTAATCTAAATTTATTGTAGATTCATAAGGGCAGGTTCTGTAAAAGAGTAGTGGCCCAGAGTGGCTGGCCTCTTTAAGGGGAACCTGAGCCCATTTTACCACTGCAAAGCGAAACAAAAAAGAAAGACAGGAAAATCTTTCCCCCTTGCATGTTGTTCCATGACAATTGATTTAATTAAGCACCACGTGATGTCAGCCACCAGCCATGTCACTGACTGATGGGAATTTCGAGAATAAAATTAAACAGCATTAGGAGAACAAATGCCCCGGTGAAGAAGGGGAGAAGGTCAGGGCTTGTCTTCAATACAAGTTATGTCGACATAACTTAAGTCACTCAGGGGTGTGAATGTGCCATCCCGTTGAGCGACACCGACATAAGTGCTGGTGTGGACAGTGCTGTCAATGGAATCACTTCTCCTGCCAACATAGCTTCTGCCGCTCACGGAGATGGTTTTATTATGCGGTCAGGAGAGCTCTCTCCCATCAGCATAGAGCATCTTCACCAGATGCACTGCATCAATGCAACTGCATCAGTTCAGCTGTGCTGCTGTAGCACTGCCATGAGGAGACTTGGATGTTTGCAGGGACCGGTGTCCCATCCTGGAACCCTGAATGAGAGAGGGACGCAGATTCCAACTTTGGAATAAGTTTAAATTCTTAGTTTCCTGGTCAGTGTCATGGCTCTGGAAGTCCCATTCTCTCTCCCTGCCCTTTCTTTGGGAGGCTGAAAAGGAGTTTATTTTAACCTCTTGGTGACAGCCAGGGCACAATCTGTTGCCTTGAATTTTCACTAGGCTTCCTTGTGTGTCACAAGAAAATTCTATCAAATGGCAACTTTTATTTCCAAAACATACAGAAATTCAGAATAGGCATTTTTAATCCTTTAGTAGTGATGGGGACCTTTATAAGAACCAGGCTAACCACGATGGGTGTGATGTACTCTAACAGTAGGGCTGAACTTCAGAACATTGCAGACAGTGTAGGGATGAGGGGGTATGTGTATGTGTGTGAGAGAGAAAGAGAGGAATACTCATCTATTTTGTGTTATAGTAGCAGTTACTAGCCCTGTAAGATCAGGGCCTCGTTGTGCTAGTAGCTGTACAGACACCTATCGAGAGAGAGCCCCTCACAGACTAGTTTGACCAGACAGACAAATGATGAGAGAGAGAGAGAACATCATTATTGCCATTTTACAGATGGGGAGCTGAGATGCAGAGAGCAAGAGACGTGAACAGACGGAGCATATGGTAGAACCAGGAACTGAACCCAGACCTCCTGTGTCCCTTATCACACCCTCCAGTTGTTTTCTTTTCCTACATCATCCTTCTCTATGTGTAAGTTAGTCCTTTGCACACCCTTGGGATCCCGAATGGGTGCGTGTTGTGCACAGCTCTTACAAACGGCATGTACCTTCCACCACGCTTTACATCACCACTGAATTTGACCCAAAGTCTTCCATAATTGCTGCACTGGGTAATTCCAGGCCGAAACTGCTCCATAGTGGTTTGGCGCAACATAAATTATATATATATAAAAAATATTTTTTTAAAGCAGTTTAAGTAGGGCCCAAGAAACAAGAAGAAAAGCAGCCCTATTGGTTTCATGTTTAGAGAGGAATTGGGTTCTCACTATATCAACAACACTTGGCGTGAAAGTGGCCTTTGTTCAGAGAGACACTGCTTCCATTCAGCCCCTGATTTCCCAGCTGCTGAGAGCTAGGCCGTGTTTTGACAGACAGAGCGAATGTAATGCAGACAGTTGTTTTAATTTTCAGCCAGTTGCAGAAATCACTCACAAGGAGCCAGAAATCCAAGGAAAGAGGCTGCACACTTGGCTTTAGTTATCTCTGCACAAGGGCTCTGTTTGGATGGCAGAGCGGAAGGGAGCCCATTGGTTAGTGTAACGGATACACCAGAGCCCGGCAGAGAGCAATTGCCATGGGAGAGGTGAACTGGAACAGGAATCAGAAATGTTCTTTTCCCGCCTACTTGAGCATGCAGCGTTTTAAACATAAAAGATCCTTTTTCTGTTCACTTTCATTTCTACCACAGGGGCTCCTTTTCCCTTGAATATTTGCCTTTCAGTCTTCTTTTTTTCTTTTTATTATGAGCCAGAATCTGAAGCCAAGAGCTGGTGGGGGGATGTTGTTTTTTGGGGGGGGCATAAAGGGATATGGGTGATGGTGGTTTTTAGTATTTATTTCAAGTTGTGAAACGCCTCACTCTGACACTCAGCACTGGCACAGACATTGAAAATTACAACCAAGAATACACATCTCCATGGACATGGACTCTGTGGGCCTGATTCACCATTTGGTTACTCCAGTTATGTGCTGCTGTGATCCTAGTGACATCAGTGGAACTTGCACTGGTGTAACACTGAAGTTGCAGAGTGGTGAATCTGACACACAGAACATAGTTCTCCGCTGCCCTGTATCTTGTGCAAAATCAGCATAAAATGCTGACAACTGAGAATTTTGTATTTGATTACACTGGCTGTTTGCTCAGTGTCAGCGATCGCACAAGGTGCGGAATGGGTAAGAAACAGGCATAATAGACTCTTACCACCCAAACCCACTGCTCAAAATCTAAATTGCAGTACTTGAGGCACCCTGCCTACTGGGGGTTGGGGCAGTCACCTCCAAGAAGGAGATGGTGTGTATGGTCTCTTCCTGGGTGCATTTGTAAAGTCTCCTGGGAAGGGAAGCTTTGGCAGGGTTGTGGTAAAATATGGTCTCCTCTTGGGTGGAGAGGACAGCGCTTCACGAGGGTGTAATTCTGCTTCCCCACTCAGTCAAAACCATATGATTTATACATGATGTGTGTCACTATGGATTGCTGACCTGCTGAAGTCTGACTTGCCAGTCCCAGCTTGCAAGCAGTACCTCCAAGATTTGTTTCTGCGAGCCATATGGAAGGCAGAAGTCTATGTCCTGTCCTGGACCATCCCAGCACATGTTTATGCCTCCAAAGAAGTGTGCGCATGGGGGCGGTTTTGGGACTGGCTCCTTGGACTAGAGCTCTGCCTTCTGCCTGCCAAAGAGAGCATTTGCCTGTGTGTTAGCCAATAGATTTCACTAACACAAACAAGCAAGAGCCTCAGATGTGCTCACCCCAGACTGCTGTTCAATCTGTCTGTACAGGCTAAGCAGAGTTCCACCTCCCCCATGTGTCTGTCCACTTGCAGTTGGAAGCACACTCCCAGGTACAGTGAAGATGTACCCACAGTGAACTACAGATCAGGGGTAGGTGGAACTCTGCTTTCATTCTGGGAATTTTTCTGTGGGAAGGAAAACTGAAAGTCACTACTGGGTTCTGTTCTCAGCTCTGCCACTGACTTGCTGTGCAACCTTTGGCAATCTACTCAGCACCTCTGTACTTTGGTTTCCTTGTCTGTAAAACTGGTATAATATTTCATAGTAGTGATGTACCCCACAAGAATTTTTTTTGTCTTCAATTAAAGTTTGTGAATCTTCAGAGAAAAGTCCCTGTAAAAGGGACAGTTGCTGCTGTTCTGTTTGTTAGTTGTGAAGACAAGGGGAATGAAAATGCAATGAACATGTTTGTTTACTTCCTTTCCAGGTGTCCAGGGTTCCTGTTGAAGCCTGTGAGCAATACACAACCTGTGGGGAATGTCTGAGCTCAGGGGACCCTCACTGTGGCTGGTGCACTCTTCATCACATGTAAGTCCATCATCAGCCGTTTGATTTGAACTAAGGGGTATTATTGCAAGAGAAGCCTTAGAAACCTGAACTCTTCTTGTAAGTGGATATTAGTCCGGTATCAGCTTTTACAGTCTCTCTTTTCCTGCACTGCAGAGTGAATGCTATTGAATATCACTGAAGTTCTGTTAAAAAAGAAAATATATTCCCTAGATTTAGGAGATGGGGAATAAATTCAGCATGTAAAGTGAATGTCCAAGAGCATGAAACCACATGAACTGAAACTCACGGGAATGGAAGCCCACTAGTTTCACACAGCTTCGTTATTCACCCAGATCCTTAGTGGTTCCAGATTGGAGGGAGGTTTTAATAGTGGGGTGGATTATATGACCTTATTGATGTCGGTAAGGTTGCACCTATGTACCTGAACAGAGGATTTGGCTCTTTACAGGGGGTGAGAAGAGACTATTTGACTGCTCCTTTGGAGTGTCAGAAAACAGAGTGCTTCAGGCAGTGGGTCAAACCCAGCAAAGCAATGAAACTGTGGGTTAGGCTGGGGCTCTGTGCTAGGTTTGAGACCAGCAGCTTTAACTCATGTCAGTGGAGACAAAGGAAATAAAGATTTTTCTGGGGAGCTACAGGAAATTGGGTCTCTGAATTCGAGTGGTGCTTGCGCACTCTCTCTGCAACAATAGCATTCGCTTGCTAAAGCAGAATGGGGACAAACCTGGAGCACACTAGTAGAAAGGAATCGAAAACCCCTTGGCTCCATGCCAGCCAGCAAAGCGCTCCCATTAAATGGGTGGAAATTGGGGCGGAGGCAGACGGACAGAGTTCAGGGGAACCACACAATAGCACTTGGCCACACGCCGAAGCAGCAGGTGTTAGGAGGGCGCGAGAAGGAGAGCAGTAAAGGCTTATATACAAAATCTGGACTGGATTAGAGACCTGTATGCACGGGGGTCTATCTCCACTACCACAACTTGGGGAAGTGTGTTTGACTGCAGTTGCTGCATTCAGGAAAACTTTCAGAGAATAACCATTAGTCACAGGACCTGATGCTCTGCTGCCTGACTGCTACCTATTACCTGTGCGGAACAGGTGTGAGATACTATCGCTCAGGTTTGGTAGCACTCAGCCCTCCCTGTGCCAGTGTGTCAGTGAATGCACAGCAGTGAAGATTTTAGTGCTCTTGGGTCAAATTCCTGAAACGGTTCTAGCTTGTCTGTTTCCTCCATCTTCATTGCTTCTCCCTTTAGGACTGGACTACCCAACCCCGCATTGAGTCTGTCCATTGTTAGCAATAACACAGGACCTACAAATCTTTGAAACTGGTCCTATGGAGTGGTTATAGCATTCTGGGTGCTCCACAGTTACCAGACGAGACCAGGATGTGTTGCAGGGGACCTTAATAAACAGGGGGACTTTCCAGTCAGGCTGCTCTCTATCTAGTTGCTACTTAAGCTATGGCTCTTTTTATTTATACCCTTCCCCTACAAGTCTCACTTTGTCTGGTGATTAGAGCTGGAAGGTGAAAGGATCACTGTGCACTTTGCTAATACTCATTAATTAAGTCTCACAACCCAGCAGCGGGGGGGAAGGTAAGGATTGTTATCCTCATTTTGCAGAGAAGACAACTAGGGCATGAAGAGACTTCGTTTCTGCCACCTTGTGGCTGTCATGACTCTGTCGGCTGTAAGCATTTTGGGGCCGTCTCTCACTGCACATGCAGCACTTACCACAATGGGACCTTGATCTCAGTTTGAGCCTCCAGGTTCTACTGGAGATGATGATGATGATGATGATTTGTTCAAGGTCACAAAAGTGTCAGTGGCAGGACAGGCAAAACCCAGGAATTCTTGCTCCCAGTCCCCTTCTTTAACCATTAAATGACTTAACCTTGCCCGACATCGGGACTGATAGCTTGTAGGAAGAGAACTCAGGCAGGAGTGTGGAGTGTTGTGCATACAGAGATCAGATTAAAGGGGAGCACAGCAGAAAGGTTGGGGGAGCCTGACCATGCATTGAGGGAGAGGGCTAAATCTGGCCAACAATCTGCTACAGCACCTTCTTTCCTGCTGGCATTTTCTGACCCTTCCTTGGAGTTTCTCTCCCTTCCCACTGCCTGTGCAGAGCAATGATAATTTTTTAGCCCCTGTCTGAAGCTGTAAATAATTAAGTTTATCTTACTGTTACCGAAGCCGCTGTCATATTTGTTTCGAAGCCCCCAGTGCCGACATGTTTGTATTTCATTTGTCTTCTCTCGCCTCTAAATTTTACATTTCACTCTTGCCAGATGGGCCAGCTGCTTCTGTGTTTGATGGGGAGGTCACAGGTTAGGATGTGCTGTTCACGCTGCATTCACAGAGGGCTGACAAAAAGAGACACAAAAGAGGGGATGTTTAGGGGGCTGAGGAAATTGAAATGAGATAGAGGCGGAGTGCGGGGGAGATGGGGTGGGAGAGAATGTAAAGCCCTTGTGACAGTAAAGTGGCCATCAGGGATACCTGAGCCAGTTCAGATACAGTAAGAACCAACTGAGAGCCTTGGTCCAGGATTCAAACCAAACTGCTTTCTCCACCTTTTTTCTGTTTTTTGTCTGCTTCTGCACCACTGGGTCCTGGATGGTGAGCGAAATACCAGCACCACTGCAGAAGTTATTTGCCAAAATGCTATATTCCTAGCCTAGCCAGGGGATCCTGTGAAACAGTTTATCCATGTGAGATGTATGGACAGTTTTGCAGACTCGGGATCTGAGTCAGGGATCCAGCATCTGAACATGTGGGTGCTTAGCCAGAACAGATCTGAACTCGTGGGTGTTTAGCCAGAACAGATCTGAGTCAGACCCGAGTTCAGAGACTTGGATCAGCATCTGAACATGTGGGTGCTTAGCCAGAACTTTGAGTGATTACCAAGGCAGCTAAAGCTTTTGGATCTTGAAATTATAACAATGTCATGAACTGGTATGTGAGTGAGAGACAGACACCACTGACCCCAAGACTGTGTGTCATAGTCTCTGTACTACCCCTTTAGTACGGGAGGATCTCAGTTGTATTCACTGTTGCCATAAAACTCTAGTGGCCAGGAGGATCTGAGTTCTATCCCTGCTGCTGTCTTAAAATTCTGAGTGACTACAGCTTATTATCATTATTTATTTCTATTGCAGTTGTGCCTAGAGGTCCCAGTCAGGGATTGGGACCGCTTTGCACTTGGCACTGTGCATGCATACATTTATAATCTATGTGTAATGATGCCCCGGGGTAAATTGTCTGTGAGGATTAAACCCATGATCTCTCGATCTAAAAGCAGGAGCTGCTTGTGTTTGGACTAACAGACCAGATCTATTAGGTCACACACATCAGCAGAACACAATTCTCTGTTTCCATCTAGTTATCAGGGGAGAACAAAGAGCAACACTGTGTTAGGGGAGGTGCCTTTACATACATTCACCTGCACAAGCCCATGAGACAGAGGAACAAAAATCAGAGACAAAAGGGTGAAATGAGCTGAACTATCAGCTTCTCTATATGATTAATCCCCAGCAGAGGTGTTGGGAGGCAGATTGGGGTATGAATGGAAGAAGCAAGGGGTAGACCTGGAATTTAATATTGGAATGGAAGAGACTGTGGTCTGGGCCAACATACAATGGAGGCTTACTGGGAATTAGCAGAGTCTGATTTCACATTGTAGTTCGTAAGTAAGCATTTTGGTGCAGGTTTTCCTCTTTACCTATTGTTCGTTACATTACAGTAGCACCCCAAAGGATACATCTGTGCAGCCCACGGCAACAGGCCTCAGAGCCCAGGTTGTCCAACTCAGGCTCACAGGGCTCATGCTGCAGTGCCGAAAACAGCGGGCTAGATACTGTGGCTCAGGGCTGTGAAGTCCCCGTCTCCCTGCCCCCCGCCTTAGGCTTCAGAGTATGTGCTCCAGCCCAAGCCCAGGTGTCTACGCAGCCATGAGGAGCACATAGGAATCTGTAGACTGGGGCTACTGCAGACTGCCACTTACTGGGTAGATATACCCTTAGGCACTGCAGGGCTGAAGAGGAAGAAAACCTTTGGCCTGACGACCTTTTAGGCTGCCAATTAATTGTGGTGTTAATTTTTTTATGGACAGATTTTCAGCACCACGGCACAGACCACTAGCATTTGCTTCAAGGGAGTAAATCTATTAGCTGATAGCAGGGTAGGGGATTTCCCACTGGAGAAGAACACAGCACGCACTATGTTGCACCTTGATTTAAGAAGCCTTCCAGGAGTCTGGGACATAACATGAGATTCCAAAAAATCCCTACAAGAAATGGCCAAGGGAAAGGTATGTTTTCTTTTTCTGGATTCCTTGGTTCACTGCCATCCAGAAGAATGAGCAACCTGCTTCATGTACAGTATTCCCAAGATCCAGCTTGGGGTGTGATCTCAAGTCATTCTCTTTTACTTTATAATCAAGACAAAGAGGTTAATTTTTACTCCTCCTCCTCCTCCTCCTCCAGCAATTCTGCTCTTTGGGAGGCAGGCTTAGGCCTCAAGGAGATTGAATATCCTTGGTCCAGTGGAATTTGCAGCCTGCAAGGCTCTCTCTCTATACTGCTTTCTGCAAGTGCGCCATTGTCTATGGACCTATTTATCTCTGTTAGGGCTGTTGCCATAAATAGTATGATAAAAAAGAGCCATTCCAGTGAGTCAATGAGATAAAGGCTCCAGTCAAGAGCTCACTTTAAAGCTATCTTACAGATTCACTTAAACCTCAATAATTCTTTTCTTTAGCAGCATTCATATTTAGATCAATTATTATATTCCAAAAAAGGGAACGTGGGGGAGGGAGAGGAGGACAGCTACATCAATTGTCAGGTATGGAAAGGGAAAGTGGTAACCTCTTAGTGCTTTTCTTATTCAGAAACAAACAGCCTTTCAGTAATGAAGATAGCTCCCTTTTTTGGTTTGAGTCCCAATTTTCAAGGCTCTTGTCACCTCATTTAGGAAAGGCTTGGCACCTGGAGATTAAGACTCTTTGTGGAACAATCAGTGTGCCTGCTAATGTAGATGTTTACCTAAGATTGCATCCAGCCTTGTCACAAGGAAAACAAAACAGCAAAACCTGCTTTTGTGATGAGTATTCCTTCTGCTGATTCCAGTCCTAAGTGGGAGAATAGCACTTTACTGCCTTAAAGTAACAAATGCATTCAAATGGGTGCTTAGGAATGTACTTTAACAGGGGTTTCAGGCGACTGGTAATGGCATTTGGAGGTTAATAGTACGTGAAAGTTGATATCATTTGATGACTGTTCGTTGACACCAATAAAATTTAACATATGCCAGCCACTACTATATAGTGGAATCTGAAAGACACTGCTTTCCCCATATACCATAGGATAGAAAAGCATTGCACTGATTCTCTGATACCACTATGCAGTGACAGCTGGTAATGCTTACTTTAATGGTAATTGCTCTGTGTAAAATAAGTTGGTGAGCCTCTATCCAGTTCCTAGTGGACAGGTGTCCACATCACCTCAGTTGGCTGTAGTGGGCCCCTTTATATTAGCTTATTTAACTGCAATTATACGGATGGTCATAAAATTATCCAGCTCTTTGAAAAATCGAGCCGCAGCCTTTGACTTTGTACAGTGACTAGCACAATGGGGTCCCAATCTGGATTGGTCCCTAAGCACTCCCGTACTAAAGGTGCTTTACAATACCCAGCCTGCCTGTGGGGAGTGTCGCAGATTGACTCTGTATACTGCAAGGTAGCATTTTCAGTCCTCTGTTTTGTTGAATGGCTCCTTAATTTCCAATGATGGGGCAGAGTCCCGAGGTGGGGACTGATTAGCCCTTTTTTACTTCACCTCTCCTGATTCGGAGAGCAGCTCTGATTGTGAATCAGAATTTCAGTCCGCACTGAGGTTCTCCTCAGTGAAATGGCTTTGGTGTTGAGCACACAGCACGGCACACTCCAGGAGTAGCACTCATCATTCAGCTTGGCACACTTAATGGTTTCTTTGCGAGGAGGAAGGAGGGTGGGGAGAGTCGGGGAGATTCAGGCATGACAATGGAACTTAACTCTAGAGTCTCCAGCCTCAGGATAAGAAATTACAGCGTCCAGCACTTCCAGACCCAGGGGTTTGTAAGAGAAGATTTATTAGCCACGTGTTTTTCTTTTAATTAAAGCACAGGTGCTGTCTTGTTAATGCCACTTATTGCTTTTTATTTAAGGTAGCAAGTGGATTGTGAGTTTTTTGCTGACCGAAATGAGGAGCTCCTAGTGCTGATCTGAGCCAGATAGAGTGGGTCTGGTTTTCAGAAGTGCTGAGTTCCCATAGGTCCACCTGAAGTCCATGGGAGCTCAACACTGCTAAAATCAGGCACAGTTTGGACAGGACTGTGCACGTCTCCTAACAGCACCCAATGGTCTTTTCATCCCAGGCTCTTTTCTCTCCCCTACCCCAAATGTGTCTGCTAGTGCATTTGCATTTCTTTTCTGATCTGCAGCCTCTGCATACTGGTCCTGGAATCTGTGCACAAAGCTCTGTTGATGCACCTCAGTCCTGGTCATTATCATCCCCTGTTGCTGCAGGTATCCAGCCATTGCTGGGCTCTGCTCCAACAGTTCTGCTGATGCACCACAGTGCTGACCAGCAGTGGCACCCCCTGCTGCTTGACAGACAGAGATAAGTTCATCTGGTGTCCTTTTGCACTGACGCGTGTGTGTATATCAGGTGCTCCCGGAAGGACAAGTGTGAGCGAGCAGCTGAGCCGTACCGATTTGCAGCCAGCATCAACCATTGTATGAGTGTCACCGTGCAGCCCAGCAGCATCTCTGTGTCTGAGCACAGCCTTCCGGTAGGTACAGGTGGCAGGCGATTCTTTGCACAGACCCTCAGTCCCATGGGCAAGGGTAGCTCAGCTGTGACAGACAGTGCTCCAAACACACAGGCTCGGATTCATAATGACAGAGCCGTGGGTTTTGGTTTTTTTCTCAACAGATACTTTCCCATGAACATGGAGTTCAGGTTCATGAAGGGGTTGATAAGGGAAGGGATATTCCAATCCCTTACGAGTCAGAGGTCACACAGACACCCACATTCCCAAATCCAACCCAGTGCCCACATTTTTACTGAGCAATTGCCAGCCACCATTAAACGCTGAAGGAAAAGTTTCTGTTTTCCCAGCCTTTCCTTGTCCCTCTGGGAGGATCTAGCTGCCCATAGACTCCTAACTGTTCCTTTCTTGGTTACGCTTACAGCTTTATAGCACTTTTGGTTATACTCACCTTCAGATACAGCTCCAGGGAAAACGCTTCAGCGTGTCCACACTGACAGCCACAACCGCACTGGTGTGGCCACATTTGCAGCACTTGCAGCGGCACGGGGCATGGTGCATTATGGGCAGCTATTCCAGCATTCAGCTGGCTGCAATGTGCTTTTCAAACGAGGGGGCTTGGCTGAGATAGAGTGTGTTGTGTGTATGCGGAGGGAGAGAGCAAGTGGATTTTTGGAGTGCTGAGTGTGTGTCAGCATACTGTCTTTAAAATGCAGATCCTCCTAATCTTCTGCTTCTCACTCACTCAGTAAACATTTGCATTGTTGAGTTACAGATAAGCTCTGAAAAGTACTTCCGCATTCCTCCAGCCCAGTTCAAGACAAAGGGAAGAGAGGTCAATTGGCTTAAGAAGATTAGGGGCATTTCCAGGGATCACTCAAAGCGCAGTATTGTTACTACCTGTTCACACTGGAGCTAAAGCGTATCACCCAATACGCAACAGCTGTTAATCCTCTGGCAAGGAGGATTACCGGAACCGCTATAACTGCAGACTTATAGCTTTCTATGTGCCTCATCAGTCTGGACAGGTAGTAAGTTATAGCACTCCTGCCAGCTTTATAGTGCTATAAAGTGCCAGTGTGTAACCAAGACCTAAGCCACTGCACACCCTCCCCACCTATTCTGTTCCAGGTGCTGCACTGGGACAGGCATTGTCCAGCAGCAGCTAGCTATTCCCAGCACACCTGCCACCCTTTTCCCGGGGACCGTATGACCATCATATATCAGTGGAGAAAAAAAAATGGCAAGAGAGTCTACCTTTCCTCTCCTGGTTACAGCAAAAGGAGTGGCTGCTGCTACACGTCTAGGCTTTTTCTCTGCATGAGGTTAATGCTCCACAGAGAAGCAGCAGGTGCTGAAAATCTAAAGGGAGCTCCAGGTAGTTCTGGCAGCTAATGGGATCTTGGTTGTATTTTTTTTCCTCTCCTTTTCCCTTGTTCCAGCTCAGCCTGCTGGTGAGTGATGCTCCAGACCTGTCAGCTGGTATTACCTGTTTATTTGGAAACCTCACTGAGGTGGAAGGCCAAGTTTCCGGCAGCCAGGTTGTCTGCATTTCACCGGCCCCTAAAGATGTCCCCGCCATACCTGTGGACCAAGGTGAGCTGATTTCATGATTACAGTATTGCCTGGTGGCCTTGTTTTTCGCTTGTGTATTCACCTTATGGAGAAGAGGAGCCAGCGCGTGCTGAGCAGGTCTAGATCTAGCTGCCGGGCAGAGCAGAGCAGACCACAGCCGGGCTGTTTACCAATCCTGCCTGAACCCGTCTAATGCTCTGCGGGATGACAAACCATCCAGGAATGGGGTTGGAGGTGGCTATTCAATAACAACCCAGATCTTCAGGACAGAAACTGTGCCCAAGAAACCCCAATAACTGGTGAATCTTCAAGCCAGCTACCTTCTTCTCTCTCATCTCCCCAGGGAACTCACCCTTCATGCCAGGCAGATGTGGGGGTGAAAGTGTGGGGGCTGCTGCACTCAGGCCTGACTCAGTCGCTGTTAGTAGGCGGAAGAGGTTTCTATTTTTTGGTTTTGATTTTTGGGTTGTTTCTTCATTAATGTCATTGCTGTCATATTCCCCCTCTCCCTCTCTCCAGAACCAGAAAGCTACTTGTTTTAAACTCATTTTCTCCTTGGCGTGCTTCCAGGTGTTATCTGTGCTTTTCTGCTGATATTTTCCTATATGTAAAATGTTACGTTGAATTTGAGTGCTCATTGAAGTGAGGGGGCTTGGAGAGAACTAGGAAAGGGAAGAGCAAACCTCACTCGCGCAGCTCAGCTAGTGCAGTTTATTCTTGATTTTTCCAGTGGTGAGCATCTTACTTAGCTCTGTTAATGCCCTCCAGCCCTTGCCTGCAACACCCTGTCCTGAGCTGCATTTCAGGATAGACTGTGAATTATCCGCAGACGTGTTGTGAGTTGATGCTGAAGGGAAACCTCCTCTAGGGAATGTGATGAGACCGCTGCACTCGTTTCACTTGTGACCTAGGTTGGCGTGCAAACCCTAAATCTCTAGTATGTGTCCCCCTCCCGCCACCATGATTAGGTATGATTTGACTGTGGGAAGTGGTTCAAGGAGCTTCCCAGGGGCTCTGGGAGAGGCCATGTCATGCTCTTGTAGGAGTTTCCACTGGCCAACCCTGGAACAGCATGTTACAGCAGGATACACTGTGTGTGGATTATTGGCTGCTGAGAGACCCGGTACAGGCTGGTGTTCGCGTGCACCAGTGGGACCAGAAGTGCTTGATTTTCTCCTCACTACTGCAGAGGTGGGGAGCTCAGTGAATCATCGAGCCTATCTTGAATGAGAACCAGCACCTCCTCTTTGCAATCGCTGTTATTTCTGGTGTAACCTCCCTTTCCCCTCTTCTCTTTCCAGACTGGTTCGGGTTGGAGCTCCAGCTGAAATCCAAGGAGACAGGCAAGATGTTCATTAGCACGGAGTTCAAATTCTACAACTGCAGTGCTCACCAATTGTAAGACACCCTCTCCCTCCTTTCCCACTTTCTCTCTCCCCACCCGCATCCCAGACCCAGGCCCCTGGTTCCCGCTCCCCCACTTCCCACACACACACACACAGAATGGAGCCTGCTGTCTAAGTACATAGAGGAGTGGAGGTTCCTTTATTAACCTCTTGAGTGCCATGGCTGACGCATGCCCCAAGAAGCCAGGATTCCTCCCAGGACACCCAGTGTGTCATGCCAGAGTACAGAACTGTGCTGAGGTGTATTGTGTATGGCCCTAGAGTCTTCCTTGCACTACCAAGATAGACATCGGCCGAATGTGTCTGGGGCAACACAGAGGGGTAAAACAGAAAAGGAATAAGATTTTCAGTCATGCGTTGCAGGAGGTTCTAGCTCGATGCTGGCAATCTGACCTTTCAGGGTCGTCTGCAACAGAGAGAAACCAAGAGAGCCCCATCATATGGAAACTTTTCCAAGAGCATTGAGATATATCTGCCTTAGCAGAGAATGGGTGTGTCTGAAAGAAGCTTGACCTGCTGGTGTCCCCAAGCTGCATGATCCTACAACTGTGAGCTCAGCTCCATCCTTACTTACAGGCAGCTGGGGGGAAGGGAGAGAAGGAAGTGCCTAGGAGTTTCCTATAAAGCAGCTCCAAGTACCTATAGGAGAGAGAGAGGCCTTTCCCTCTATAAACCATTAAGACAGTGCAGGGCTTTGTTCTGTTTTAGACTCGCAAAAGGAAGACAAGATGGGGCAGCAAGAGGTTTGGGGGAAGAGACAGGGTGGTTGTGCCAGGAGAGTCCAGGAGTGGAGTGAAGGGAACTAGGCTGGGGTTTGCTGTGCAGCTTGTTTTTCAGACACACAGGGAGAAAATGTTTCTGCTAGAGATGGCGCCCTAGCTGTGTCTCCTTCCCCTAAGATCAGGCCAGAGGTGCCCCCCAAAGCTCTGAGCTTCTTTCAGCTTTACAGTAGCAGGCAAGTGCAGGCCCTGTCAATTGCATCAGGGAGGGCAGACTGTAGACACACTGCCTCTTGGCTCTCAGTCTGCTCTTGAGATGGCTGAGAAGTGCAGCAGTGTGTTTCCCACAGCAGCCTTTCCCCAGGAAGCCCTTGAGGCAGAACGCTGCTGGCTGGGGTTTGTTAAAATGTCTGAAGTGTTTATAGATATCGCAGTGGGAACAGACAAACCGAAACCTCGCACAGCCAAAGTGAAAAATGTGCAGGACACGGGAGACGGTGAATACCGTGCCAAAGACCAGCTAATGAAAGGCAGGCCTGAACTGCTCTGCTGGGGAAGCAGCTCCTACTGCCAGGGATTGGACAGCTGGCTCCAGAAATGCTCTGTTAGCCACGCCTGCTTTATTCTGCTGGCAGCGGCCAGGGAGTGTCCAAGCAGGATAGTCTCCTTTTCTACTCAGTGTTGTTTTGTCCAGCCTAGTTTTCAAGTCCCAGGTAACGGGGCTTCTCCCACTCCTTTGGGAGACTTTTCCACAGTCTAATAGGCTTGGCTTTCCTGTTGTTTTCCTAGCATTCTGCCTACATTTTGTCTTAAACTTCAGCTCAGGCACTACAGAGATAGTGCCCATAAGAGTCCCTCGGTAGATGGGTCTCATTGCTCCCATATAACCCATCATCAAATCCATGCCGCATGTTCTCCTCCACCCCTGCCACTGCAAACAACCCCCTTACTTTCATATCCCTGTAGACAATGAAGTCCCCACTTCCTCACCCCTTAGCCAAGGGTAATGGATTTTAGAAAACTCTCTCTTCTCCTCCTTGTAAATCCATCTTTCAAGTCTCTTATTCAGTCTTGCTGCTCTTCCCTGAATTCCCACCAGTTTTGCTGGAACAAGGATGTCCCTTCAGGAGACCTGGCTGGAGTTCCTGCTGCTCCTCACCTGACCTAGCTGTGGAGATTTGACCCAGATGAGGAAATAGGTCTACTCTGCCCTCATCCCTTTATAACAGGAAATTACGCCGGGGTCAGAGATGGCATAAGTGACTAATTCTAAAAGTGTGTCTTCCATAAAATCTACGCTGCTCTGCTGTCTGAGGTCACCAGGGTCATGAGTCAGGCATGCTGGAAGAAAGCTCACCAATCAAGTGAGAGAGAGAAAAAGCCAGCTCTTGTCCCCTGGATGAGACAGACCTAGAAATGGCTTAGTGCCCATTTCCAAATTTCAGGAGTGGAGAATACTCTGCCCCCTCTGGCTGCATAGCGGTGTGGGGAATGACTTTCCTTTCTCTGGGGTATGGAAGATGCAGTGTGCTAAACTCTGCTGTCTTACAGATGGCCTATCCAGCTCTAGGTAGTACATTGTCCAAGAACAGCAGTCTCTGGGATGGAGTGATTTTGCTAACTCTCATCAGTTGGTTTCTTGTTTTGCAAGCCTAAAAGCTGGGGTAGTTTGGATCTGGGCTCCATTAATCCAAGGGCCCCACAAAGTTCAAGGGAGGGCTGGGGAATGGTTCTGGTTTGAAGCCCATTTCTAGCAGGGAGGGACTAAATCTTTTCTCAGAGTGAGAGGTTACCAGATGTTGTGGGGGCAAGGATGCTTTCTGGTTTAGATGCAAAGAGGACCCTTTTTTTAAAAATGGGAGCTGCTTTCTGAGGGGACTTTGCTGGGTTGAGGGAGCGACTGTGAGAGACTCTCCTCATGAAAGAGCCGAGGCATTCGCTGTGGATGAGCTTTCAAGAAGTCACTTGTCTGTGACTCCCTGACTAACCTTCACCCCTTCCCAGCTGAGACAGAATAGAGCTGAGGCAGCAGCAAGAAAACTACACATTGCAATGATAAGCGCCTAACCGAACTGTTGGGCTTGATCATCAGACTGACCCTCCTCCCGTATTCTAAGAGCTAAGAGCCCCTTCTACCCCAGATCAAAAAGCTAAAGGCCAGGTCCAAGGTGGGAGGGGAGGAGTGCGGCAAACCGAAATGGAGACAGAAATGGGTCAAATAAGGAGTAATTAAATAAGCTCACGGTGCTTGCTATTACTACCCAGATTTGCATTTTCATAATTAGAATAAACTTCCTTGGCTATTAAGGTCACTACAGATGCTTAAGAAGGAAAATACAACTCAGATGTAAAAAGGAGAAGCCATTAAATGTGCATTTTAGTGACAGTAACTTTAGAAAGAAAATAACAGACCATTGGCTGGCTGTCCAGTGCACAAACAGGAGTGCATGTCCCCACTTCAGTCACAAAGTCCAGGCTTTGGGTGAATTGAGGACACCCTGACAATGGACATTCACCAAGGGCTTGTTCACACACACAGTACTGCAACGGTGCCACTATAGCACTTTGAAGATACTACCCGCATTGACCAGAGGGGTTCTCCCGTCATGTAGGTTCTCCACCTCCCCAAGGGGCGGTAGCTAGGGCGAGGGGGAAATCCTCTCCTTAACCTAGCCACTGTCTACAGAGCGGCTTCTGAGACCAAAGGAAGTTTTATTGCAAATACCAACAATTATGAGCCACCCAGCTCATTCTCAGCGGATTAGGAGGTGTGAGGTGGTAAATACCCAGCCAGTTCTTTGATTGGCAGGTTCACCCTTGTCAGAAACCATGTCCTCTACCATTGGCCTCATCCAATACCAAGCAAAGATGCTTGCTATGCCCCCGAATGATCTAATGTGCTCTAGGTCTGAATTGGAGTGAAAAAGGCCAAATAGAAATGTTTACAGTTGATGACTTTAACTATTTGTAATTTTTTAAAACTGAGCCAATTTTCTTCAAACCTGGCTTGTTTGTAGATACCGCTGAGGCTTCAAATCAGTAAAGATTGCACTGTATTGCTTTTTCCTTGTACCTTATGTCCTGTTGTAAAAGATGCTTCAGCTTGTATTAAGACGTCATGTAAAGCCTGGCCGTATTTTAGAGCATGAGGGGCAGAATCCTGGGCTGTTGAGTGCTTGGTTTCTTAAAATTAACATTACATTATTATCTGTTACCTCTGTCGTGCCCAAAAGTGCGCTAGGCAATTAAAAGATACGTAATTACTCTGTCCCCTGCCCCAGAGAACTTCCAGTCCAAATAGATTAAACTGTTGAGGGATGCAGAAATAGGACCGAATAATTGGGTCTGCATTTGGCTTGCAGTTATTAGATCCCTGATTTTTTAGCAGTTTTATCTTAATTTTCTGCCAGGAACATATCTTCGTATGTATAAACCTGTGCACGTTCAGGTGGATAGTCCTGTCTGTTCTAATACAGAGTTCATTTCCTGATAAACAGCTCTGTAACACAGATCATATTTCTTTCTCTGGCTTTACAGGTGCCTGTCTTGCGTGAACAGCGCTTTCCGCTGCCATTGGTGCAAATATCGGAACCTTTGCACTCATGACCCCACAACTTGCTCGTTTCAGGAAGGACGGATCAATGTTTCTGAGGTACTGGGATTGGGTTAGGACATGTTTTCTTACTGGGCTCTTTCTGTTATGAGCTGACCCGGCCATTCTGTGGGGCAGGGTATGATATGGTTGGTGTATCTGATGTTTGTAGGAGGTTCTCCTGTTTCTCTGGCAGAGTTGTGCTCTGTGTTGATCCCACCCCTGAGGTTTGGCTACATTCAAACTGACTAATAATTAGCACTCACGTGGTACTGTCCATCAAAGGATCTCAAAAGTGAGTGAGCAGCACTAACCACGCTTTATATATAGGGCGCATAGAGATACAGTGACTTTCATAAAATCACAAAGCAGGTCAGTTGCAGAGCTGGCAGGAGGAATCCCTGTGGCCTATCCACTGGGCTGCATTTCCAGGTCTGAATTTTGTGACTGTAGCCTGACTGGATAATGGTCTGATTTGAGGTTTCTGCTCCTCAAACAAAGAAATAGCCCCACTTCTGTGGGATCAGGGCAAAGTAGCTGTGAGCTCCTTCCACTGTGCACACCACGTGCACTGCCAGAACAATGATACTTCACAGCCCGTTGTGTCTGCTCTGAGTTTGTAAAGTCCTCTGCAAGGATCACATCTTCTTTCTATTTTGGGAGGTGCTGAGCACAGCTGTGGCTGCCTTTAGAAATAACAACCCTGATGATCTCTGCCATTCTGGCAGGCTTTTGGTCCATGTCTTTACTGCTTCCACATCTGGGTCTTTACAACATCTGCAGCAGGCACATGTTTATGGAGTGTCCTTCAGACAGGGGGCCACAAAATGCCTTGCCTGAGGTCAGTCAGTGGCCACTGGGGCTGCCAGCTTTTACTTGATTTATGGCTCCTCTAAGGCTAAAATGCTTTGAATGGGGCGAGCTTCTGAAAACCAGGATGAAATGGCTCAGGAAGTGAGAGGGAAGGGAGCAAAACACTGAACCTTGAAAGTTCCCTTTATCACTTTTTAGAAGCTCCTTGGGCTGCTAACGTAAGGCGAGACTAAAGCAACCCATGTGCCTTTCTGGTTAAAATGGTACCAAGAGACGTGTAATGCAAAGTAAGAAACATAAACGAGTTACACGTGTGCACACACCAGCGAGGGTGAAGAGACCAGCGAAGGTAATTGGGAACAGGTGCTGCTGCCTTTGTCAGCCGTTTATAAGGATTGACAAAAGGAGGCACTTACCGCAAAGAAGCATTTCAAGCAGGAGAGAGTAAAGATGCCTGAGGAGAAACTCCCACCCTGGAGACACAGTGAAAGCTTTACCATCCTGGTACAAAACCAGGCATCTTCCTTTCCAGGGAACAAGAGGGAGCAAGAATCTTTGCTTTTGCTACTCTCCAGTGATGTGATTTTTTTTTATTTTTTTATTTTTTGCTTTCTGCTCAGTGATTTCTCTTTTCCATGGCCTTACAATTATGCTTTACACTTCCACAGCACTTTCAGTCCAATAATCTCAAAACCCTTGGTGGGGTGAGGTAGGGTATTTTATTTTCCCAGTTTTACACCTGGGAACTGGAGACAGGGAGAGGACATGACTGGCCCAAGGTCAGGCAGTGAGTGTGTCAGAGTCAAGAATAGGAGCCAGGTGTCCTGACTTACCATTTCTGCTCTAATCATAGAAATTAGGGAAACCGTTTCCTATTTCTGTTACAGGGAGGCCTTTTCCTTTTGGCTCTGTGGTTCTTGCTCTATCTCCTTTAGCCGGTGGATCATCTCTTAGCCTGGTTCTTATCTGTGAATGCTTTGTACTGTCTGATACCTTTCTGTGATTCCCTTTGATGCAGGGTAATGATGATAATGGAGATGGTCCACTGTTCATCATGGCTACCTTGCACCCATGAACACACATTCCAAACACAACCACCAAAGGTTAATTTGTATGCCTTCTTTTTTTTTTTTTTTTTTTAAAAAAGGAAATTTAATTGCTACTTGTGTACACATCTATTTCTACTGCCTTTATTATGGGCATTTCACTCCTGGAAATTCATGGCGTCAGATAATTATCTGGGAAAAAGTTTCCTCACTTAACACAGTTCAGATCACAATGATCTCGCTGGGCCCTAGTAAAAAGTTAGTGCTCACAGACACCATCGCCTTCCTAACAGAGTGCTTATCGTCTTGGAAACAGAACATAAGCAACAATATTGTTGCCAGAATTACATGAAGGCAGGATGGCCAAACAGAAGTACATACTGCAGCCTCGCTCTCACACCTATGCACTCTCACACTTGCTTGCACACAAGCATTTGCATGTACATACTCTTGCATGGGTTTAGAACTATTCTCATATTTTAAGTTTAATTTAATTTGCTGTTTCCGAGCAGGAAAAGCGCTGAGATTTCTGGTCCTTGGGGATCTGTTTCCCAACAGGATTCATTCATGCAACTCCTTTGATGCTACTGGGAGTTGCCAGTTTCTGTTAAAGATCAAATAGAACCGGGAGTCCTCAAAACTGGGTTCCACTGTGCAAGGTGCAGGGCTGGCACAAGTGGTCGCCTAGGGCAGCAGGATTTGCGGGGCAGCTTTTTGCCACCCTCGGCGGCATTTTGGTGGCAGCTCCTCCGGCGAACCATGCGGGGGGGGGGCAGCCAGGGGCAGCTCCAGGCACCAGCGCAACAAGCGTGTGCCTGGGGCAGCAAGCCACTGTCAGGGTGGCACTCGGGCATCCTTCAGTGGCGTTTCTCTGGGAGGTCCACATGTCCCGCGGTTTTGGTGACATTTCAGTGGTGGGTAACCGAAGCTGTGGGACCGAGAGCTCTCCTGCAGAAATGCCGCTGAATACGCGGGACCGGTGGACTTCTCCCAGGCGTGCCGCGGAAGGCCGCTTAGGGCGACAAAAAAGCTGATGACGCCACTGGCAAGGTGCCTGTGAAAATGGCGTCTTCGTATCACAGATTTCCTCCTAGCTCATGTTCCAAGTGAGATCTGCTGGCTATAATGACTAAAGAAATCTTGTGCTGCTTTTTCCTGCTATTCCTCCATTTGCACCATCATTAGAATTGTTCACTTTAGCCTGAATACTGGGTTGGGCAACTACAGCTGTGCAGTCTTGCCTGCTGGGGGATGGTAGTTGGCACAGGTGTCTCTGATGGCTTAATCTGAAGTCAGTTGGGTTGGCCCACTGTCTCTGAGGGGTGGAATTTGGGCTGCAGAACCTCTGTGGCTGGTGATGATGCATGAGAAGAAAAGAACTCCGCGTGTTCACTTTGTGGTACTGAGCCTTAAAAAATCATATTGCTTATAAACAGGGCACATTTGATCTGGAGTCCTTGCCACAGTAAGCATGGAATCCCACAATAACCGTAATACAGAGCTGCTTTTCCAAGCGGAGCTGATTGATCCTGAGTGATGTTATCTGCGAGAAATTGCCCTTCAATCCAGGTGGAGCAGCCCCTTGCAGCCAATCAAAACCCTGAGAAAAGAGTTTCCAGCAGGCCAGTTCTCTAAGAATTAAAGCAACAAACTACTTAATTCCTCAGTGGGGCTTTTTTAAGCCACGTGACTTTGATTAATATCCGTGTAAGTCACATGGTTAAATATCCTCTGCTCGAGGTGCTGAAAATACAGAGGCCTGGGGCCCACCTGCATCCACAGAAACAAGGGTTTTCTGAGATGAGGCTGCAGACGGATTTTATAGCACTCACTGTCTCACTTTATATGGCTTCAGTCCCCAAGGCAAAGCAGATGCAGCCTTGAGCCTGAATTTCCCCACTTCTGCAGACTCAAATTGGACGTATAACATGATTTTAATGGGTGTGAGGAGGTTGGGGTTTTGTGCGTGTGTGTGGTGATTATGGGTATAAAATATGTCTGTGTAAATGTATAAAACATGCAGACAGAGAGGGATGTAGATACATAAATACATTCTTATGCCCCATCCCAGTGGAGAGAGAGAACCAAATAAATCCTATTAGTTTCCCAGGATGTGGGATCCATTCCCTCTGTGATGTCCACTGTGTGCAGATAATGTGATTTCCATGTGTGAGATGCTGAATCAGGGAGATGGACTGTTTCAGGTTATGAGAGCTTACAGAGAGCCAAATTTCATATCCATTCTGACTCTTTCGGGTTTAGGTTTGAGTTGTTATTGCTTTTAGAGGAATATCTTTACAACTGATTGTGCCTATTGGTGCTTTCAGGGATGCTTAAAGTTCCTTGCAAGAAATAATATAAAGCTGAAGCTTCCTTCCCCACTCACCCCCCTACCCCCACTGAAATTGCTACCTTTAAATACATGGGCTCTAAGAGCTGCAATGTGTTAGCTCTGGAAGAGCACACCAGGGGCCTTATCTGAAGTCAGTGGCAGTGGAGAGACAAGTTTGGTGAAGCTATTTGGCAATTAGGAAAAAGAACAAACAGTAATGAAAAGCTTTATGCAGCAGAATTAGCTCTTCCCAGCTTTGAAACTCTGTGCTTGGGTTTATTGGTAACATTTTTTTTCAACCGTTAGATTTGTGTCAGCCGGAACCTGGAGTGCTCGCCATTGTTTGGGAGCAGGGGCACAGAAAATAGTGATAGTGGGATGGGAGGGAGTGCCCAATCTGAAACTACAGGGGATGACAAGATAAAGTGCAGTTGATGCAGTTCCCAATGAAGTCAAGGGGGCTTTGCTGCTGACTGAAATGGGAGCAGGATTGCATCTCAAGTATGGGTTGCAAAGGGATACATTCACTGGAGTAACCTAGATTGAGGCCTGGTCTACACCTGAAATGTAGGTTGACCTAGGTACATCACTCAGGGCTGTGAAACATTTCATGCCTGAGCACCGTACTTAGGTCAACCTAATTCCCAGTGTAGAAACAGCGAGGTCAATAGAAGGATTCTTCTGTCAACCTAGTTACTGCCTCTTGGAGAGGTGAATTAATGATAGCCACTTCCGTCAATGTAGTATCTACATTACCGCACAGCTTAGACATAACCTGATCTAAAGTGCTGTTTTTTAATTTATTGTTAATTATTGCAGTGCTGTAAATACATGTGGCACTTTACAAACTACAAGCCAAGACACAGGTTGCAACTGAATTCATATAGAACAAAACAGAGGATGAAAGGTCATGACAGAGAGAATTTACCAGAGTCCATTCAGTTTCTTCTTTCCATGTTTGGCTTCTAAGGGCCAAATTCTGTTCTCTTTTCCATTAGGTTAAGTCTGGGGCAATGCCCTTGACATCAGTGGAGTAGCTCCTGATTTACACCAGCAAGAGCACAATCTAGGTCTGAGTGTTTCAGCATGGGTTAATTTTTGTCACTTTTGTGCCTAATTTAGTTGATGTTCGTCATATGGAAAGCCTTAAATAAGTGCCTTACTCAAGGGAAATGCCCCCAAATTCTTGGGTAGTTTGCCTGAGTAAGACCAGCAGAGGTGGCTGCATTTCATTGGTGTGGAATTTGTACAGTTCCTTTGGGATCTTGGGGGTAGAAGCATAAAATATGATCGTCTCTGTAAATTGTGTGTGTAGATGTTTCATAGGCAGGACATTCTATGATAATATGTATCATTCTTGCATTGGAGAGTGGAGGAACTAACGCCTATTATAACTCACTACAGGATTTACTTCTCATGAATGCGAAAAGAAAGTATGCTGATTCTGGAACAAATCACATATTTCTGCTGACAACATCTCTCTTTCTCTTTTATGGAGCACTCAGGGGACGCTCAGAACTTCATAGCAGCAGCAATGATAAAACTCAGCAGCTCAGGCACCTGCCATTTGAGTTAAAGGAGCATCTCCATTAGCTGTCAGCTTTATAGGGCTTGTGCCAGTTGTGCTTTTTTATTCCACCAGGAGAGGGCAGTGATGTGCATGTGACTGCCCGTGCACACACCCCTCCTTAGGAAATTTCAAGAAAACATTAATAAACATCTGAAGTTTATTAACAATAGAAGAGGTATTCATACAGTGTGCAATGTATCCCAAACTAAATAATTGTGATTAAAAGCTCACTCGTAATGGATAAGGGGAGAGACTGTATATGGACAGGGACACACACTGTAGACAAATCCACATCTGCACAGAAACAGCTACATATACCTGGATACCCAGCTGTGTGTACACAGCTTACAAATACATGCGCAGGTGCCCGGGTGCGTTAGTGCAGTGACTCTTACCTATATGCTCTCTCACCTGTGTAGGCTATGCAAATGCATGTGTGCACAGATGACCCTGTGCATTACTGCAGAGACCATTTTTTAAAAAAAAGAACCGAAAGCGAAGCAGAGAATTGGGATTGGAACTGGCACAAGCAGGGAATGGAGGGGCCCCGACGGTGCTTTCAGTAACGTATGAAACTTCTGAGCAAACTCAGCACCTTCCACGAGCCCCTGCAGGTTTTGTAGCTTCAATCACTCATCTGATAAATTCAGTAAAAACAGCCAGCAGTGATGTGGTCCCCACAAGTGCGTGTGCTGTTGGTAATGTGGAATTTCCCTGAATATCCCTCCATTCCAAACTTTGTCCCCTTATTAATATAATCATTGTAGCTGTCAAACAACATCTAAGGGCTGCACTTCTTCCCTTGTCCCCGGAGAAGAGTGCACTCATAGTCCAACTGACTCTTTATTTTCCACAGTATCCCAATGTGACATTTTTCTCCCAGTGAAACCCTTGCTAAAAGAAAAAATCCATTATGTCCTACTTGCCTTTAATGATGGTAGAAAATTTTTTGCTACCAGCAATTTCAGATCTACAGATAGCATTTGAAAAATGTGAGTTCTGTTTTATTCCTCCTTTATAGGAAAAAAGAATTTCTTCAACACTCAGCTTGTCTAGTGAATGTTTGTTGCCAAGAAGGATAATGGTCCATAACATATACATTTTTTCAGGGCTAAATATTGAGATTCCCCTGCAGCAACAGTTAAAGGTTGTTTTTGTTCTGGTTTTTTTTTTTGGCGGGGGGGGGGGGGGGGAAGTGGCGTTTATAACAACAACAACAAAAAATACTTTACAGTTCCAGAGCACCGATCATCGCAAGGGATGCCAAGGCGGGGCTTGTCAAAGAGATCTATTGGAGTCAGAGGCCCAAACTAGGTATTTGTCCACTTTCCAGCTAAATACAGACCCACTGAAATGCAGTCATCTCTGGGGTGGAGGGTGGCTTCAGCTTAATAATGCACAACAGAGAGGACAAGGAAGAAACTTGTGTTCAAGGACACTGGGGAAAAGACCCTGTCTTAGACAATTGTGCAAGCTCTTAAGAGTGCCTACAGCTCTTCCGAGAGCCCTTGCAGCATGATTCTTAGCACTATAAATGCTGAATCAGCCGTGCTGTGATTTGAACTTGTGATACCCAAGTATTAGGTATGTCAGAGTTGATGTTTAAAACAGTCAGCATTCCCTTCCAGCTTGTAAAGTCACTACATTGGAGGAACAGTCATTTTTTTCCCCCCCAGGATGGCTGTCTTCCCCTCTGCTGGCGTTTAAAATCACTCTTCGCTGTTAATCCATGGAACGCCTGTTAGAAATAAAATAAAAAATATACAGGGAAAAGTGCCGTTAAAAAAAACGTTTACGAGGCAGCAGCTTAAGCTACCGGCTCTCCATGCTGGCCAGCATCTGTTTCTCATTTACAACGGGCCTGAGTCTGTGGAGAGATGAGATCCTGTCAGTGTACCTATGAGCTGGGCTGGACATTCATTCGGCCTGCATAATGGTCGCTAATGAGACCTGTGGGTTTCCTCCTTGCATAGATGGAAAGAGCTGGTTCCTGGTGGTGACGACTCTTGTGGTATTTTCATCTAGATGCGTTAGTTTAATTGACAGGTTATCCAATGGTTAGCGCACTAGTCTGGCACATTGGGTCAGTGCCCTGCTGTGACACGGACTTCCTGTGTGACCCAGGACAAGTCACTTAGGTTTTCCTGGGTGTCATTCCTCCATCGATGTTTCACAGGGAGGTTGTGAGGACAAATACTTCGAAGATTGAGAGGAGTTCAGGGCACATGTCAATACTGTAGATAGAGAATCCTGCCTTAGCATTTAGAGATCTAGATTCTAATCCTGGTTTTATGGTACCTTAGGTGAATCACTTCACCTGATGGAGTCCGTTTGCCCATCTGTGAAATGAGGGTAATGATATTTACTTCTAAATGCTGTCTGTACAGGAATATCCTGCATAGTTAAATTATTTAACTACATCTCTAGGTGCCCAAAAGCGTGAAGTTTTGTTAGTTACTTTCATCTGTTTGTTGTAATCACCTGTTGTCTCTCATCAGACACGTGCATTGGAAGCCCTTTGGGGCATGGGCTGTCTTATCATTGCGTGTATGTCCAGCACCTAGTACAACAGAGTCCTGATCCCTGACGAGGGGCCTTCAGGTTCTATTGCAATATACATGTTAAATAATGCTATTAAGGCCAGGCAGGAACAGGGAATGGGAACAGAACTGGGGGCTCCTTGACTCCCACCCATGTGCTTAAACAGAGGCTATCACCTTTTCCTGCCACTTTCCCCAAACTCACCATTTTTGGCATGGTACCATTTTGATTTTTTGTTGGTTCATTTAATGCAGACACCCAGGAAATATTTTTGTCTGGTTTTTGATGGAGAATTTAATAAAATGTTTCCAGCTTCACAAATGTGGCACGTTTCAAAGATTAAATGACTTTCACTGCACCCCACTCGAAATGAGGACCCCTATAGCTTGCTTTGCTTATGAAACGATTCAGGATTCAAGTCTGTCTTCACTTGAGTCCTCTCATTGTCCGGATTGCTGGTCAGTCCTGGAAGCCTTTGAAGTTCAGGAAGGAGTCCATAACCTCCCCACAGTGGGCTGTTAAACTCAATGACAGTGGAGACTGCCTCTCTGTTTGGCCCTGACTGCGTGGTGTTGCATCCAGGGTCATTTCCCACTCTCTGGGGAGCTGTTAGGAACCCCGCATCTCTGTCATTACAGGAGAGGAACCCATTTACCTTACTCTTTGATACAAGACAGTGGGGGGCCAGTTCTAAATCCCAGGCCGTATTAGGCTCTTCCCTAGAATCTGTCATAGCCTGTTAGCTCCCGAGCAGACAGGTTGCTGGTTCCTGTGGCGAAAAGAGCCCATTCCCTGCTCTGTCCTTTTCGGTTCCATGTGTGTGTCTCCAGACTGCAACAGGAAAAGCCTGCAGTGGAATTTCTGCGTGTTCCCTCATCCCTCTCCAAGCCAGTGGGCTGCAGCTGAGCAGTCTTTCCCACTTTGTGAGTCCCCTCTGTCTGGTTTCTTGGTTTCCTTTCTAATTGCTGTAACTTTGACGTGGCAGGAGGATGGTGCTTTAGGGCTTCATCTATAACACTCTGACCATTTGCATTTGACTAGGAGAGTTTTATTCTTGGAACAGCTCCAGATTCCATCCCTAAAGTGAATAGAATCTTGAACCCGGATCGAGAAATGCACTGTGCTGTCCATTGGCTTGAATCACTTAGCCACCACGGTGAAACACCTTCCCTCCTGCCTGTCAGGATCATAAGATCATTGTATGAAACTGTAGGATTTTGTAGGATGACAGGCCTGGTTTGCCTTTTTTCCAGGCTTAATCTGAGAAAGCTCTAGGAAGTCTAAAGGGACCATTTCCAGAAAAGTTAGGGGCTTAAGTTCCTGAGGCCTAAAGGATATTGTGAGGAAGAAGGGGAGTTAGCATCCTGGCTTCCGGCGACATCAGAGTTCATCCTTTTAGAGAGCTGGCATCTCCTTCGCTAGCTTTGCTTTATATGTGGGCTGGTGAGATATCACCTGTGAACGACTGCAACAGATCTGTGGACGTAGCTGCAAATACGTGTGGGCAGTTTTACTGCCTCCACGGTACACCGAGAGCTTTGGAGCATCCATGCTAAGTGTGCAACCTTTCCACTCACCCCCATCTTGCACCGGTGTAAATTAGGAGTGTGATGCAGAAAGCAGCCTGATTTTGTTTCCTCTCTCAGTGAGGGCCCCATCCTACACGCATTAACTCTCGACACACAGACTGCCCACTGAGCTCAGGAGGAATGCCATGTAAGGAAGCATTGCAGAATTGGAGCCTTTTTGAATGAAGTATCTGTTTTACGGCTAGCATTTGCTGAAGGGCTTTTAGGACTGTTACCCAGTCTGTACTGGTTTCTAGAGATGGGACCCAGTTTTGCAACCTCAATATGAGTTCATAGAAGCATCTAGTCTTGGATTTTCTAAAGAGCGTAAGGGAGTTAAGTGTCCAGCTCCCAATTAAATTCTTTGGGATTTGGGTGCTAATTCCCTTGGGTTTATTTGAAAATCCTAGCCTTAAACTCCAGGGTGCTTATTTTAACCAAATCTCTGAGCGTTTGGACACCTCTCTCTTCCCATCAGCATGGATGGGAGCGGTAGGTGCGCCATATAGGAGCAGCACCTCAGCTCTTCAGCTTCCTTCCGGGCCCAGCTGCAGGTAGCAGAAGTCCCCCTCATGAATCACTGGGCGAAGAGAGGATCAGTACTGGTGACCCCTTCGGCTTTCTGCAGAGAGCTAATTGGAAATTTCTCATACATGGGATTTTCATTGGAAAATGTCAGTTCATCAAAACCAAAACGTTTTGCACGTAAGCATTGGTGTAGATGAAACTCTGGTTGGAAAGGTTTCTTAGGCCCAGGATGGGCTTTCTAGTCAGAGCAAGAGGATTCAGAGCCTGCCCCAGAATAACCTGTAGTCCAGTGGTTATGGCTTGGACCTGGCTCTCCCACATAACATCCCAGCCTTAACCACCAGGCTATAGGCTATATTGGGAAGGGTCAGTCTCTCCCTCGCTCTCTGTTTTTTGTGAAAACTTTTGAAAGGTCTCAGTTTAGTCCTGATGCAGAATGGGAAAATATTTGAAATCTCAAAAATGTTCATGGATCAGGGAAACCATTTCCTCTCTCATCTCTGTTTCTGCCTACAGGTCCAGCTGGGCAACTGGAGGCTAGCCAGAGGTGTTGGATAATGGGGTAGGGTAAGAGAAAAGAGGGGAATAGGTTTGTGGGGTTGTGGCTGCTGATTGTGAAATTTAAAAATAAAACACAGAACGAAGTGGCACCTTGTCGCAAAAGAGAAGCATTTCCCATGTCTGGTTTTGAAGCAGCAGACACTGATGTGCACCCCAGGAATGAAACCTGATTACAAATGAAACCTAGAATGAATGTTCAGTGTGTAGTTAGGCAGATCCAGTTTACCTCCCAGTAAAGCTGGGCTTCGATGGAGTTGGGAAGCAGAAGCAATTGATAATGCATTTCCTCTAGCTTGTGGGGGAAGAGAGGAGTGGGGGGTACTCTTGGGGTTTGTGTCTCCAGAGATAAAGTGCATAGCCCACAGCAAACCAAGAGGAACAATGATGTTTCCATATATTTCCTGAATAATAACATCCCCTCTTGTGTGGCTGCAATGAAAATATCCTGTGCAGAAAATATGGCTGGAGGTTATTTTTCCCTTCACTTAATCTTCTGCCTTGCGGGCAGATTGAGGCATGCAAAGAGACTTGTCTGTGATCCAATACACTGGGGTGCATGCTGGAATCCAAGTGCGGGCCATTTGGCTGCCCTACCTGGTAAACAGCCATCCAATCTAGATCCAGGTTCCTAGGGTTCAGGTGTGTTCATACCTGACGTTATATAAAGGTAAGTGGCCCTCTCTCGTAACTGGAGTACCTTTGTCTCCATGTTTGCTCCTCCCAGGACTGCCCACAGCTGTTCCCCACAGAAGAGATTCTGATCCCAGTGCAGGAGGTGAAACCCATCACACTGAAAGCCAGAAACTTGCCCCAGCCACAGTCTGGCCAGCGTGGGTATGAATGTGTCCTCAACATTCAAGGAGTTATTCACCGGGTGCCAGCCCTGCGCTTCAACAGCTCCAGCGTCCAGTGCCAGAACAGTTCGGTAAGGGGCCAGTCCCGTGGGGATTGAAGTGGGAGAAGGGAAGGGATTGCTGGAGCGAGAGAGGGGAGCAGCTGCAGTGATAGGAGAGGGGCAGGATAAAGGGGGCCACCTGCCCATGGCCATGCTGCAAGTGAGACCTGGAATATAGAAGCTTTAGACTGAATGGATGCGGTTATCTGGGAGGTGCAGAGCCTGCTCCTGGGGTGAATTTGCACCATTGACTAACCCTTCCACATGCTGCGAGGCAGGTAAGTCTATCTTTACTTCCAGATGGGGGAAGTAAGTGAGGTTACATAACTTGCCCAAGGCTACAGGGAAAGTCAGTATTCAACCGGAGCCTGGAATCAGGAGTTGTTCCTGTCTCCCATCACTGTGTTCTAACCACTAGGCAATGCTTCCACTTACTGAGATCAGAGATGCCTCTTTATTTTATTTAAACCAGCCACCCCACCTCTAACACAGCAGTCACCCTGATGTTGACATCAATGAGGAGACACTGTGAAGAAGGCAAATTGAACTAGAAGAGGAAAAGATGAAAGGAAAACAGGACGGGGGAGGCAGAAGAAATAAAAAAAAATCTGGGGGTTAAACTAATCCTGAATTTCAGATGGAAATCTGCTGTAGACGTGTGAGGTGTTTAATTATAATACCGGCTGGGTGAAGACTCACTGTGGGGGTGCGGGTCAGCAAAAGCGGGGCAGGGACAGGGAGGGGGAAGACTATAACAAAGGTGTTAAAGCAAGCTAATTCACACAGGAGAGACAGAGAATTATTGGCCTCTTATCAGAGAGCTGTCAAATTCCAGGTCACTTCAACTTAATGGAATGTGTAATGCTAGGAAAGAGGGGAATGAGACTCAGGAGCAAAGGTGCCTTCCTATGCAAAGTGATTTATAAACATTATCTAACAAATATCCCTGCTTTAGGGAAATCCTATTCTCCTTCTATATAAATGGGAAACTGGAGGCAGACAATTTAAGGGCTAGTCTGCACACAAAGTTGTACCAATATAACTAAAGGTGTGGTTTTATACTGATTTAGTTACACCAGAGCAACTCTATGTGGGCGAAGCCACTTTGATATCTGTTTAACCTAGACTTTCAGCTCATGCTGGTAAATGTATATGGGCACGCTAAACCAGTATACGTTGATGTACATTAAACCAGTGCAGCTTCTGTGTGTAGACAAACCATAAGTGACTTGCCCAGGACCACAAAGGGAGCTAGCATCAGAGTTGGGATTAGAATATTGGACCTCGTGAGTCGTACTCCTGTACTTATTCCATTCAGGTCACATGAGGCTCGACAGCATGAAGGCTGTTGGGGTTTGTCTATTATTTATCTGTGAGAAAGAGAACACTAAACAGTCACGCATTTTGATGGGGTTTCTTTAATATTCTTGCTTTTTACAGTTCCATCGACATTTTCCTTGTAGGATAATTGGAGTCATTGGTTGATCTGAAAAGACTGCCAGCATAGAGCCCTATATGTGCTTATTATGATTATGGCACTTGTGAGGTGTCCACTGAGAGAATGGTCTGAGACCTCCAAACTCATCTGTTTGGCCCCTGGGCATCCAATTCCTGTCAGTGCTACCCTGATCTGGATTTGAGCTGGTGACTTAGAAAACTCCTCTCTGCCCTGAATAGGGCACACTGACTGACTGAAATATTTCCTTAGTAAGTTGTCAGATCTTTGCAGCACATTTGTATGTTCTTGATTACGTTGAGGGAGTGTGGTGGTTAGATGGAAAGTTGGGCCCAATCTGTCTCCTGGGCAGAAGTGCCACTGTGTAGAGCCTCAGTCTAGTCTCATTAAATAGTGGGGCTGTATTTATGAGCACAGCCAGTGTGTCTGGGATAATTAATCTGTTACATCTGGCAGGGTCCATCAACTAATTTTAATCATCTTTTTTTATTATCTCTGGGAAGGGGAGAGAAATGAGTCTCACTATGTGGACCCAAAGCAGGATCCTAGAGATGAAAGTTAGAATTGTCGGTCACTCAGACATCATCATGGGTTTTTTAAGCAAAATGTTATCACAGTTATTAAAAAATAATAATAATTTCCTTCCTGGTGTCACTTCCTGACACATCATCCCGAGCACATCTCCTAACATGTTTCTTATCTTCTTCCTTAGTATCTCTATGACGGGATGGACATAAGCAATTTAGCAGTGGATTTTGCTGTGGTTTGGAATGGAAACTTCATTATTGACAACCCAGAGGATTTGAAAGGTAACGGGTGCTTGGTTTACTGCTGCAGTGTCTTATCTTCGAGTCATGTGGTGGAGGGGACCTGATAAGGGCTTGGGGGAGGGTGGTCAAACCCATTTCTAGAAAAAGAATTTTCTGTTCACAGGAAGACTGGGCTGAAACCCTGCTAGTCACAGCCAAATTACACCACCATTATACCCAGTATCATTCTGATCCCAGTGTGGACTCTGCCCAGAGATCTAGCCCACAGTTGGCCATGGCCCAGAGCCTCAGCATTTCAGAATTGGCCCTTAGTGAAAGCAGCTAGCGCACTGTCGAAAGGAAGCCTTTACTAAACATATTGACCTGCAGCCAGCTCAGACATCTTTGCCACATGTGGCTGCCTCAGACCCCTCTGTCACAGGTCAAGCCGATGTGACCTGCGCTCGTTATATCACTTTACTTTGAGCGATACACAAGGTTGAGGCGAAGGTTTCCATGTTGGGCACTGAAATCTGGGAATCCCAATGGGACACACTTGTACAATAGTGCTGCATAGTTCGACGAGGGGAATGGTGCATGAACTTAACAGGCATGGGAGTACAGGGAGAGACAATTTGCAACAAGCATAAATAACAAGTGACTAGAAATCTGCAACAGCAACAACTTCACCTTTGGATTTTATTTTCAATTAAGTATATTTAATTCTCTGGAAATATGCTAGATTGACAGCTCTGCAGACTGCAAAACCCTCTGTCTCTCCACAGAGCATGGGCAGCAGCAGTCCAACCTTCTCTTCCTACACTGACTTACCAAGGCACATCAACCCTCTAGCAGGATCACCTCTAAAAATAAGAGGGTAGCTCAATCTCTATAGGCTTCCCTACAGCTCTGTATTTTATATAGCATTCTTAGCCCTATAGGATCCCCTACATGGGAATACCACTTGCCCACCACTCAAAGGCAATTGCCGGTGATCATTTTAGAGAAGTAGATATTAACCAGGATATTAGGTCTAAAACTCTGATCATGTGAAAATTGTGTGTGCTTTGTATGTGCCTCTTATTATATGTTCAGTAACAGCAATAGTCTATATGGATACTGCATCTCATTATGTGCATTCTGCTTCTAGATGCCATAATGCTCATTTTGTAAAGGACCTGTTAAAAGATCTGACCTGTAGAAAATCTACATTTGCCCTCTTCTAAAGCGAGCCAGTGCAGCCAAGCCCTGATAAAGAAAGAAACCTGTTATACTTCCAGCTATAGGAGGAATGCCATAGGAAAATAGAGCTGGTACCAGAATAAATGGCTGTGTTACAAAATCTAGTGTATTGCAGAGCAAAATAGACTGAAAGCAGCAGATGAGCCCCCTGAAAAGAATACCTGTTAATAGTCCCATTTTGCTGAAGCAGGGACATCAATTTAACAGGTTCCTGTTCATCCACGCAAGAGCTATATTGTGCTTTTGAACGCTTTGAAATTTTCTGAGGAACCTGATACATTGGAGCCCAGTTGGAGACCCTGCCAAGCTCTCTGGAAATGGAGACATTGTTTCAATGAGCTCTTTCTTGGTTTAGGTCAATGGAGTAAACTAAACAAAGAGGTTTTCAAAGCTGCCTTCCAAAGCAAGCAATGGGAGCAATAATGTCTGAGAACATCTGGAAAAAGGATAAGGCTGAAGAGCTCCCTTGCCAAGAAAACCGTGCGTGGCTTTGATGGGCCTGACTAACGTTCCCTGTGATTCTTGAACTACGTTGCACAGCTTGGCAAGGGTGCTGCTTATGTCCCAGCTGGCACTAGTCACCTGGGCATCAGTGGTGGTCAGGGCAGTCAGAAATGGCTGAGTTAGAGCGCAAGAGGCAGGGAGCGATCAGCTTGCTCAAAAACAAATGTGAGGGATGGTACTCCAGGAGCTGTGCAGAATGTTTGCAGCCATTTTAGGTACAAGGCAGTGTGGCGGGGTTCGTACCTCGCCGGCCCCCTTTTTGGGGTCCCAAAGGGGAGGGGGCGAGGAATCCCCACCTCTTCTACACCTCCACTTGTCTTTTCCGGGGTAGGGTGACTCAATGGCCAGAGTCACCGGAGCTCCCCTCTCTCTCAGGGGTTAGCGTGGCCCAATGGCCAGAGTCAGTGGAGTTCCCCTTCTCTCAGGGGGTAATGCGGCCCAGTGGTTGTGGGGGTAGGGGGACCCAGGCCCGCCCACTCCACCGGGTCCCAACCCAGGGCTCACCTGTCAGTGGGGCTTCCCTGCTCCTAGCTCGGCGGGGATCCACCCGCAACACGCCGAGCGCGTGTGTCCCTTTAAATGGCCCCTGGGTCTTTTCCTACCCGCACTGCTGAGTTCTCGGCGTCCAGGGGTTTCCTGTAGCGTTCCCCCTCTGGGCCGACATCTGGCTGGGCTTCCGGCCGCGTCGCTGCTGGGCTGGCTTCAGGAACCCAGGATCCCGGCTGGACCTCCATGGGAGTTGGCAGAGCGCGTCCTTCCCCTCCAGCGGTCAGCCCAGACTGAGCAATCCGGCAGGCTTTTATACAGGTCTGGCAGCGTGAGCATGCCCAGTAGGACTTCCGGGGTGGGGCTTCCTGAGCTAAGAGGGAGTGGTTAACCCCTTCTATCCCAGTGCGGGGCTGGTCTGCCCCGTTACAGGCAGATATAGCCATAATCTTTCAGTTCATTATCCCCACAACCCCTGTTCCCCTTCTTCCCCCTGCACACACATCTTTTTCAAGCATCTCCACCTCTGCCCCATGAGGTTGCCTCTTCTGTTCATCAGTCAAGGGGAACTGTGGGCTGTCTTCCTGTCTACCGATACTGCAAGCAGATTTAAGATGGAAATGTTTAAGATGTAAGCAGATGTAGCTCTTTTGGTCCTGGAGATTTAATCTCCAGCTTAGTCCATGCCTCTTCCTTCTTCACAGTTCACCTGTACAAATGCGCAGCCCAGCGGGAGAGCTGCGGCCAGTGCCTGAAAACGGATCAGAAGTTTGAATGCGGCTGGTGCAGCGGAGAGGCCAAGTGCACGCTCCGGCAGCACTGCAGTTCCCCCATTCTCCCTTGGCTCGACTGGTCCAGCAGGAACGTCAAGTGCTCCAATCCCCGCATCACTGAGGTAAGAGAATCCAGCCAGTGCCTTTCTGTCATCCCGGGCCCATTCTGCTTAACCTCATCATGCTTGAAGTGCCAGATTGATTTGTGTCTGCTCCTGGCTGCTTCCCTTCTGGCCCAGGTACAAGATAGCCTCCATTCTGCACTGAAGAACAACGAATAAAACACTCCAGCGCTTCCCGCAGAATTAATGTTTTGCTTCCTTAGCATGTGAGCAGGGATTACACCCTCACTGCCAACCGCTTCCTTTCTGTCATTTGTCTGGATGTGCCCTCAGCAGTGGGGTGCCCGCTATGCCTTGCTCCTTAGATACTAATTAAACCAAGGAGGTAATTAGTCTGTAATTGACTTCTCTGGATTACAGACCCACACGGGAGTTAGGACCCCACAAAAGGTGTCTCCTTGAGAAATTATTCATTCTGAAGCTGTTGTTGGGGTGATACTTGTACTGTTGGTGGTGGCTTTTGAGGGCCAGATCAGTGTTGGATCCAGGAAGCCTTTGGTTTCTTGCTTAGCTGGTTTCTAATACAAATTTAGGGTGTAATTCTCCATTGTCCTGCACTATGTGTTGCCATTTGCACCTGTGCAAAATGAGTGTAAAGTGGGCATAAAATGTTACCAAATCAGAATGGCTGCACAAGGGATGATCAAGCCTTCTCAGCACACAAACTTGCACCAATTTAATGAAGGCCTTGTCTGCACACAAGCTGCACCTGTTTAATCTGAATCAGTTTAGTTAAACCTTGCAAATTCATTATTATGGTTTGAGTGGCTTATTTTCCATTTAGCAGGGAGCTGTTCATTGAGGCCTTAAGCTGAACCAATATAAGTCTGCTTTACATCAAAATGTAAGGAATTTTGATGGGAGGTTTGCACTGCTTTAAATAAATCGTTGTCCTAGAATCATAGAGTTTAAGGCTAGAGGGGACCTTTAGACCATCTAGGTGAGGGCCTGAGGCCTGATGTACAGTGTTTAAATTTTGATACAGATAGTCGTAGAATAATGCCATGTATTTCAGTGCTTAGAATGGAAATCATATTGCCTCTGCATAAATCCATGCTACGCCCACATCTTCAAATACTGTGTACAGATGTGGTCACCCCGCCTCACATATATAGACACACATACACACATGAATTGGAAAGGGTTCATAAAAGGGCAACAGAAATGATTAGAGGTATGGAGTGGCTGCCGTATGAGGAGAGATTAATAAGACTGGAACTTTTCAGCTTGGAAAAGAGAAGACTAAGGAGGATATGCTAGAGGTCTATAAAATCATGATTGGTGTGGAGAAAGTAAATAAGGAAGTGTTATTTACAATGATTTCCATTATATAAGAACTACAGCTCACCAAATGAAATTAATGGGCACAGGTTTAAAACAAACAAAAGGAAGTATTTCTGCATGCCACGCACAGTCAACTTGTGGAACTCTTTGCCAGAGGATGTTGTGAAGGCCAAGACTATATCAGGGTTCAAAAAAGAACTAAATGCATTCATGGAGGGATAGGTCCATCTGTGGTTATTAGGGCAGGGATGGTGTCTTTATCCTCTGTTTGCCAAAAGCTGGGAATGGGGAATGGGATGGATTACTTGATGATTACCTGTTCTGTTCATTCCCTCCGGGGCACCTGGCATTGGCTACTGTCGGGAGACAGAACACTGGGTTAGATCGACCTTTGGTCTAACTCAGTATGGCCATTCTTATGTTCTCATTTGATGGATGGCTAAGCATATCTGTTTAGTCTGCAGAGCTACCAAATTAAAATGTGATATCCTCTTTCACACACTCATAGAAGTTAGGGGAAAGACCTTACTGCTCTGGCCATTACTGCCATCAGTGCAAACCCTTGGAGTAGACATGGCAACTGCTACTAGCAACCATTTGTAACGGTGCAGCTGAGCCTGGTTTTAACTAGGAATAAGCTGCCCCAGGAAAAGTACCAGTTGGCTGTCTGCACTGAGGGTTTGCATGGTTACAGGTACACCAGTGGCTGGTTGAAATCAGGGCATCTTCTCTTGTCCATCCTGCAGAATACTTCCCTGGAGTCTACTCTGCAGTGCTTTCTCTGATCCCAGAGTTTTAGGGGTGTTATCTACACAGCAAAAACTTTTCACAAGCCAGCCTCCTGAATTAACTTGAATCCAGCTGTGTCTCTCATAAGTTAGTGTTATGAGAGAGTTGTGTCACACAGAGGTGTGTCTCATAAGTTAGTGTTTGCACTACTGCCCTTTGGAGACTCACACCTGTGATGGTTCTGAAGCTGTTCCTCAGATGCACTTTCCTCATTTCGTCTCTTCCCCCTTAAATCATTCTTCTCCGTCCTTGTGCTCTCAATGTCGTTGTTGTTCATGCTTCAGTTTGTTATTTTCTGACAAGAAAGGACACTTGTTATTATAAGGTGTCAGGTTCTGATTAGTTTCACTCCATCGTCATCAAATTGTGAGAAAGAAACCGACAGGAGGGCTTGTCTAAAAACAAAAATAATATTTGCCATTTACATGATGTTGTTCCTCTGCTGAACACTTTGCAGACTTTAGCTAATGGTTACAGCCCCTGGTGTGATGGGTAAATATCATTATCCTCCGTCCTTTGACCGAAGGGATGGGAGAAAACAAGCATTAAACACTGGGGAATATTTGTGGGGTGCACCAGGGTTGATCACGGCTCAAACCGTTTGATTGATCCTTGGCCACAGAGGGAGTTGGTAAGGAGATCTTAACTGCCAGTCCTGTGCTCAGGTCTCTGGGGGTAAGTCTACACTGCACCTGGAAGGGAGTCTCCCAGCCTGGGTAGACTGACTTGTGGTAGCAGTGTTTGATCTAGTGCACTAAAAATAGCTGCATGGATGTTGCCTCTCTGGCAGAGACTCTGGTTAGCCACCTGAGTTCAGTTAACCCCCTGTCCCTATCCCGACCCTGTCTGTCTTATGAAAACACGGGTGATTTTCATACTTGGGCCCTATCTTTTTTTGTTGGAGCCTGGTATGTGGCCCCCTCCAGATGCCTTCCAGCCAATCAAATCACGACTTTTAGCCGAAAAGATCTTATATCCCCATCTCTTCTACAGTTTGACCACTGCCGGTTTTAAGAGACTAGAATGTATGAGGTCTGCAGAGCTGTAGAAAAGCAAGGATAATGGCAGTGCTCATTGTACAAAGAGATCAGCACGTTAAGAAATCGAGCAGCCGAGCTTGATGGAATGAGTTCAGGGATGTCTCTCTCTCTTAAATCAATCTTCGGTTTTGGATTATTTTACAGGCTGTAGCAGGTTTTGACAGACCCATCCCAGGAGTGTGTGTTCTAGGCCTCCCCTAGCAGGGAACAGCCCACAAGTCTCTTGATTTGTATAAAAGCCAGATTAGGAGCTCATACATCACATTTTTTTCCCCAGCACCCTCACTGTAATAAAATTCCTCTTGGAACCGTTGATGGCTGACTCTGACAGCCGCCACCAGGATGCATCTGAGCTCACAGTCAACTCAATCTAGAGAAAAGGAAATTTGGCAAATTGAAATGCGACGGGACTCCTGACCCATTGTGACAAGTTTTCGTTGGTTTCCTATTTAATGCTTTCTCCAGCTCTGTGTAAGCTCACTAACTCCCTGCAGTTTAAGATCATGAGAAACATTAACCTCAACAAAAAAGGAGGATTCAGGCAATGTTACATTTTCCAGCAGCGTGAAAGAGAGAAGAGGCTATATTCTTCTCTTTGCAAATCTGGAGTAACGCTTTGGACTTCAGTGGAGCTGCTCAGGGTTTATGCTGGTGTAACAGAGCAGCATGTGGCCTTGTCAAGTGAAATACATGAGATTCTAGTATGGACAAGTGAAAGTCTCTCATCTAGCAATCATCTCTTTATCTAACATTTGAATCTTTCAACATTAATTTTGCTCCAGCTCACCCTTCTGCTGGAGCTCAGCCACCCCAGTAGGTACATGTAGGGACATGTACACAGTGTCTGTGCTTATGTTTCTTCCAGTTATCACTATAGAGTTAGATACTCATGTCCATGGGCAGGAATCCACAATGGTTATCTCATGAGTGCCCCAGATATTGAGAGGGACTACTTGTGCTCTAACCCTACCCAGTCTACAGGGATGGGTTGATTTAACTGACGACTGAATAATGTATTATTTTTCCATGATGCCTTTTCAGCATCACTGATCTCAAAGTGCCATACAGAATAGGGAATGTGCACTGCTACCAATGAAATGCAGCCACCTCTGGGGCAATCAGCTGGTGTACAAACACATTGGTGGAGGGAGTGGGGAAACTGGCAAAGGACAAAGCCTGGCTTGATTAAAGGTGCCTCGGTAGAATGAACCTTAATTTGTAAGGCTGACTCAAAAGATTCACCTCACATGGCCTGTACTGATCATCTAGGACTGGTCGATCCAGAGCTGGATCACCTGAGTAATGGGCTCCATGCTTGATCTTCGGGTGAGATGTCCTTGTGGGGCTACTCAGATGTCCCCAAGCTCACTTGATTTGTTTTTCTAATAACCTAGAGGCATTGCCAGCCTGGAAGTCTTTCTAAGTGTCAGTAGCCTTGGCGTGGGTGGCGTCACAGGCCACAGTGTCTGTTAATTCCCTGCTTGCCCTTTTTTATTTGAAATTAACAAAAACCTTTCAAGGCATTGACAACAATCACTCCCTGTGCTAAATCACTATGGGCACAAAGTACAAGGTCCCTGTGACTCTTAATTCTCACTGAACCACAGTTTAAGGCCTTTGTGTTTACTTAGGTCCTGAGTCAGCAAAACCCTTAAGCATATGCTTAAATTTAAACTTAAGGTGAACTTAAGTGGTGCAGAGGCTGTGTGCACCATTCCTTTGCCCAGGGGTAAATGTCACCTTGGTTATGTAGTCATTGAATTGAGAGCATCACCTGCTTGCTTCTGTCTGATGCCATGTGATGCTAACCCCCATTCTGCCAACTTGATGGGTTCAGAGATCTTTTATCTGAGGCGTTTTGTTTCCTTTTTTATTTTTCAGTAATCTTTTAACAATAAATAAACTTCTCCCCTATCCCCCTTCAACAGAATGCAACTCCCTCTCTCTTTCCCACAAACATTTGTACTGTTTGCACAAGGTTGGGTTACAAGACGCCAGGAGCAAAATAGGCTCCGCCGGCAGTTTCCCTCATACTAAATGATTCAGACAGTTGTAACATTTCAGAAGTCTTATGTTCTTTTCCTTGAGTTGAGCAGGAGAAATAAAACCACAAAACAACTTGCAGCTAAGCTGCTCATGATGTGAGCTGGAGATTCCATCCCTGCAGCTTTCATGCTCGCTGTGGGCTGGGCACTGCCATAGAATATTTTATCACTGTCCAACTTGGAAAGTAATATTGGCGGTCTCCATCCAAGGAAAAGATAGCATAGCTTAGCTGTGGTTATTGTAGATTGCTTGTCTCCAGAACCCGGCCTGTGTGTGTCCTTCAAAGCCGGAGGCATGAGGGATCTCTCAGGGAACATCTGCGTTTAAAGGATTGACCTAAGTGGACTCTGAGCTTGACATGAGCAGAAGATTCAGCTCTGCTTGTGCTGATAAATCAATGTGTTCCATTTTCAGGGGGTCTGATTTTTAGGGGAGCCTACAGGCAGACCCTTAGTGCAGGGTTCAACAGGGTTGTGCCGGTGGAACAGAGTGCCGAGTTTGGTCCCCTATACTGGCCTGTGTAACTAAGCTCTTGGATCATTCCCACTGAAAAACTCTTTACCATTTGTCCTGTTTGCAGTTAGCTTCCCTTTCTCCAGTCAGTTCAGTGCTCTTGTTCTCATCCCCTAGCCCAGTGCTCTTGCATCTGGGTTCCTAGCATCAGGGCATGATGTGTAAATGCCAAGGATAAACCATATTGTCACTGAAACGAAAGGAAATAAATTATAGTTAACATACAGTCCTTCCTTTTATAGGACCTGAGTCCATGCCTTCAGCTCCATTGACGGGGTCTCTTCTTTAACAGCATAAAACTTCTCTATTGTTTGCAGCCTCCCTAATAAATAAATAAAAAATCAGTTTTCTTGAGAACAAGCAGCTCTATGATCTCCTATTCATTTATTTGCAGGCCTCATTAATATAACATCACTGCAACAAACAGCTAAAGGGGGGTAGTGTCAGGCTGAATAATGGAATTGCTCTGCGGAGATAACAATTAGGTTCTGAATGTTCTATCAGCTAAGACAGAGACAAGGAGGGATCATGCCGGGATGAGGAGCTAGGGATGCTTATGTGCTGGGTCCCTGCTGGGCTCATCAGCTGGGATCCAGCTAGCTTAGAACATGATAAAAAAAAAAAAGGATAAAAAAAAACCCTGTTATTTTTATTTTTTTTGCCACTCTTTGCATGGCTGAGTCTCTCTCTTTTTCATTCTCTCTTTGTTGCTGAGTGTGATGTGGTAGGATAGTCACTTTTACTGCAGGACTGTCTGGCTCACCTCTGACTATAGCAAGGACATCCTTAGGATCAGCTGCAAGACACATCTCCATCCGACACACAGACCCTGCTTTTGGTAGTTCTGTGTTGCTTTACATTGGAAATGGTGAATCATACAACTGGGATGACAGGAAACATTAATGATGCTAAAGAAACTGGATTCTACGTTAGGGGAGGGAACACTTTCTAATGGTAGGTAAGGGCAGGAGGGCTGGGAATCAGGATTCCTGGGTTCTGTTCCCTGCTCTGAGAGGGGAATGGGGTCTGATGGTTAGTATAGGGAGTGACTGGAGGTCACAACTTCTGGGTTCTTGTCCTGGCTCTGCCACTGATTTGTGGGGTGACTCTAGATACATCACTGTGTCAGTTTCCCTGTCTATAAAATGGGTGCAGTAGTACCTATATGTGACCTAGAGCACCGCTATATTCACACCCTACACATTGTAATCTTTGTGCACAATATACCTTGTAAGATATCACTTGAAAACTAACAACAAGCTGATCATCAATATGCTTGTGTAATGTATGTACAAAATTTGTATTGAGTTAAGACTATAAGACGAAATAATGTGTGTTTATCAGACAAGTCTGAGGACGAGGTGAACTGGGGTGTCATCAAAGCTAATTGGCAATCGGTGGTCAATTGGCCATTCTTTGGCAACAAAGTAGGGCAGGAACAGGTCGATCTGCATTTTAGCAAACAACATGGAACATCTTTCAGCATAAGATTCCATGTCTCCATCCTCACAGCTGCAAAGCACTTTATCAGGGGTAACCCTAAGGAAAATGCAATTCAAAGGGCAACTGGACTGTAAAAGTGAGTAGCAAAAACACTCCAAGCTTTCTCTCCCCATCTCCCTTTCACCTAAAACAGCAAAGGAACCAGCCCTCTGACTTGGGGGAGTTCCTGACCTGAGAATTTGGTCAGCCTTGTTGCTACGATCTATGGTGAGGATTTTACCTTGAATCAAGTCTAGCTTGTTAAGTTTTAGGAATCAGAAATGTTTCATCTTTATTTCTCTTGTAACCAGTTCTCACTTTAGTACCTTATACTTATTGTCACTTAGACTCACTCTCTGTAGTTAAATCATCTTGGTTTTTTATTATTATTATTATAAACTAATCCACTGTTGTGTTTAAACTGAACTGCTTGATGACTCCATTTAAAACAGTAAATTTGACTGTTGACCCCTTACAGGGGTAATGACCTCTAATATCTGAACTGCCCAGGAGAAGGCTGGACAGTACAGAACATATTGACCTACACTGAGGATTTGCCCTGGTTCCAGCCACTGCATCACCACACCAGTGCATATGGGGTAAGCTGTGATTTGCTTTGCTGCAGCTTACCCTGGTTCCAAGCTGGAGTAAGTAGAACCAGTGCAAATAGTGGCTTTGCCTGTGTACAGTAGGAGTTTTCACTGGAGCAGCTACCCTAGGCTTTATAATATCATCTCTCCTGTCACTTTGGTTACATTCCTGCACTTTTATGAAGATAAGATCTATGCAAATGCAAAACATGTTGCTTTCAGCTAATAGTATGCTTTGCACAAAAGGATCAGCATCAAAAACTATGTCCCATTTTATAGATGGGAAAACCGAGGCAGAGAGCAGGGAGTTGACGTGCTCAGGCCACACAATGAGGTAGTTGCAGAGCTGGGAACAGAACCTAGGAGTGCTTAGTCCCAGTCCCATTTTAATTGATAACGGATGTTCTAGAGACAATCTGGATTTGTCTTAGCAAGAAATAACTTAACTGTCATGGTGATGAGCACAGTATAACACTGTAGACACATGGGAAGAGGTATTCAATAGAATGAGATGGTCTTGTTACATGGGGACTGTTTCCTCCTACATCTCAGAACAGAAAAATGAGATTATTCTTAATGAGAATCTCCTGTCTCCAGTTCATGCATCCTCCAAGTGTGACCGCCTGTTGCTGAAATTCAAGAGAGACTGTGATGTCAGCAGCAGCCTCGGGTCAGACTTGCTGTGCATAATTGGGTTGTGTAGCCACATAAGTATAGGGTTTGAGCATTGCATGTAAAAAAACCCCAAAGTCCAACTGCTGCCGCCGCCTCAGCATGGCAGTCGTGCCATGTCGCACAGTGCACAGGCCTGGTCCGGTTCTGCTCAGGGGAGGTCACCGAAGTTCTGCACAACTGGACCTCTAAGACTTTGCTTCTTTCTGTGATTTTCACTGAGTCTCCCCAGCTGTAATTAACTGAATGCATCTGTCCTAACCCTGTGGCTGCTCTTTGGCACAGTTATTTCAAAACTGTTCAGTTAGAGGCCCCTAAAATCTAGGTTGAATGGAATTCTGGTTCGAGCATTTTCCAGGTCAGGACATTATCAAAACTTTTTAAAAAAATGTTGTCTTGTTTGGCAACACAGGCTGGTTTTGTAGGTTGTAGATGGGTCAGAATATGGCAAGCCACAGGGGGTGGATTTTGGATGTGTCATGAGTCAACGCATCCTGTAGTGTATATACTGCAATAAATAGGGTTTAAAGTAATGTACAGTCATAAGGAAAATAAACTGTCAAGAACTGTGTTCTGGCGATGTGTAACTAGCAGTGTAAACATTAGCGGTCCAGGCTTTCAATGTTCAGTATAATACAATACAACTTGATTTTTGTATGGTGTCTTTTTTTGGGAACACCACTTTACAAAGCTAAGTGGCACAAGACGTGCTACATGGTATGAGTTGCAGAAAGCATCAGTGCAACAGACACTGTACAGCGAATAAATTAAAGCTTTCAGTCATAAGGCCAAGAGTGCAAAGAGAGAGAAATTGAGGCATAGGCAGTGCAGAGAAAAGGTATTTCAAAATACAATGCAGCTGTCTATCATATGGTCTATATAGCAAGTTATTTTGCCAAATTAAATAATACAGCTTCAGAGTTGTTAATAAATATGAGCAGCAGTGAAGGGAAAGAAATTAAGCAGCATATGTGAGGGAGGAAAGAAACCATTTGAGCTGAGATTTGAAAGGAGATGAGAAACAGAAAAATGAGGCAGAAAGATACAGGGAGGCTATTCCAGGCAGCAGAAACTGTGGAGAAGGCGGCTCCTAGATATGTGAAGAGGCCAGTGTTAGGTGGGTGGAAGGATTTTAAAAGGGGTCATCCATAGAGGTCACAGGGTGGGGCACATGCCAGTTAAGTCTGTAGCCAGGGGATGTAACAGAACATGAAATGCAGGGGTTCTAATGAGGGCTGCTTTGATGAGGTACTGGAACAGTGGGATAGCCTGTATTTGCCAACATGAATGATTATCAGTGTTCATGCGTTACCTTTCATCTCCTTCTGTGCTCTAACAATGCAGATCCCATCTACGAAGCTGTTCTGAGATCCTGGGGGGAAGTGGGCAGCTGGTCAGAAAAGTTGGGTAAGGTGGTGGGAGGGTCAGAAAGCTGGAGCTGGTAACCGAAGGCTGGGGATTAAGACAGATCTAAGTCAATCTTGCATTAATAATAATCTGTGCTCTTAACTAGCGATATCACCATCCATCTCCAAGTGCTTCACAAATGGAGAGTCTCTGTCCTTATCCCCATTTTATGGACAAAGACCCTGAGACACAGAGACTTTCCCAAGGCATCACAGCAAGACAGGAAATATCAAAGGACTCTCCCAATCCCATGTCCTCAAACTATCGTAGTGCATGCCACTGGCTGCGAGGGGGAGTGATCTTTAATGAAATCCGATTGCATTTGGAACAGAGGCAATCATGACTGAGGTACACTATAAATGGACATCTTTAGAATGTACTCCTCACCCTTTAGCATTTTAAAGAGTTGTTTGAAGTGCTTCACGTTGCCTTACTCACTAATAAAATGTGGTATTAAAATTCAGAGACCGTCTGAGGCAGAACGTAATGAAGTTCTCCATAGCAGCAACCCACTTCTTTAAGGTTATGATCTTATATATGTCTATAAAAAGGGAGCTGATCCTATCTTTCTAGCAGACTTTGCTGCTGCTAATATTGTTCAGGCCTCTGCCAGCTGCAGCACTCTGGCCATCTTCGGTTCCGGCACAGTAGGCACAGACACTGGCTCCCATGACTACTGCAAGATGTCTGGGTGAGATATGGGGCATGGAAGTGAGAGAGGTGTGCTGGACCGGGGATGATGACAGGAGTCTCTGGCCGCCCTGAGGAGCCAGGTGGAAATGGTTTAGGTTGCAGTCTTTGGTGCTTGTGTTCAGCTTGGGCGATAAAATTCATTATACAGCAGAACAGGTGAAGGAAGCACTGGGCTTTGTGGGGAAACCATCCGAAGACTTTCGTAGGTCCTGACCTGGTAAAGCCAAGGTGTTTGTGTGACTGAACCACGGTGCTGTAAACAAGTTCCAGCTGCAAAACCCAATGGATCCGAGAGGATCCCCGGGTTATTTCCCCATTATCTCCCTGTGTTGATGAATTAATTGGCATTACTCCCCCAGTGGGCTGAAGAGGCGAATGGTGCATGTGTGCACAGTAAGTCACGGACAGGTCAGTGCTGTGGCATCATACCAAGGGGCTGTGCAAGCGTCCTGCATGCAGCAGTTGCTGACTTACCTGCACGCAGGCCCACTGCACCCTCATTGCTGCAAGAGCAGAGTCTCTGTGAGGAAGGACAATGGATTAGCTCTTTCTTACCATGCTGCTTCTCTTCAGCCTCTGCTGGTGGGAGACGGCAAGGAGAAGTTGGCAGGATGATCTGCCCTCCTGTCTGCAGCATTAATAGGCTGCCAGTCGGCTGGTTACAGCTGCCAGCCCTTCGAGGGATCCCTCCAGACCTGATGCAAAGAAAGGGCCAGGACATGAGCAGGCTTGAGGTGATAGTAATGCAGATGCTGTCTGTTGTTTCCTCTCCAGATCCTGACAGTGTCGGGGCCCCCAGAAGGAGGGACACGAGTGACGATCCGAGGCGTGAACCTGGGGCTGGATTTCTCTGAGATTGCCCGCAACGTGCAGGTGGCGGGGGTGCAGTGCACCCCCCTGCAGGACCAGTACGTCATCGCAGAGCAGTAAGTGCACTCGGCCCGGCTCTCAGAGTTCACTAGTGGGTGCCTTTGGTTTCCTGGTGTCTCGGTGTACAGCACCCGGCCGAGCAGCCCTTCAGAAGGCCTGTTCTTCATGATGAAAGCAAATGCACAGTCAGCCCATGAGTCAGACACACGCTCCAGCCACTGCCTGCCTCTCTCCTCTCTGATCTGCAGAGCTGCGGCCATGCCTTGCGGGAGAGATCCACAGTGGTTGTAAACTGATGTAGCTCCCCTGACTTGCATAGTGCTGGGCCATTTTACACCAGCAAAAGATCACATGCTTGGATTTCATCCCAGGGGTTAACTGGCCCTTTTAAAGGTTTATTACACATTTTGTTTCTTCCTGCGCCATGGCTCCTGCTTTGCTAAGCGACTTTTCTGATGAGCACCTTGCTGTTTACCCTCAGCCTTTCCACCTCTTCCCCCCTCCTCCCGTTGGAATGCATCCCGCGCTGCTGGCTGCAGGAAACCATTTGTTAGGCGTGTGAGGTGGTGACAGCAGTTTAATCCGAATAGGCCTCCACTGGAGTCAATTCATTTATTTCACTGAGAAAATGTCAGTCGAAAATTAGAAATAGGCGTGTAACAGAGGACAGGCAAATAAACCTCCCAAAGTGATACATGTCCCCATTTCGGGTTGGGGTGTTTTGGGGGGGCGTTTTGAGGAAGTTGTTTTATTTTAACCAATATGCCTACAAAGGTGAGGGATGCATTCATGCAGAGTAGGCAAGATGGAATAGGTTAAGCGACTTCCTTTTATTGAGTAATCTGTGCTGCACTGGCAAGGTGCTCTGGCAGCCAAGTACAGATACAGTGAAGCACTGTCGGAGCAAGGCAGAGAGAGAGAGGAGACACCCAAGGGACTGAGCATGGCTCTGTCCCAGTGTCTGTAGCCGCTGAAAGTAGTTGTTCTTCGATGACTTGAGTGAAATGAATTTGATGGGTCTTCATCTAGTTCCCGAAGCAGAGGAAGTGTCTGTCACTCCGAGCAGTTGGCTTAAATTCACCCCCTTGCTAGCAGTCCCAGCAGAGAGGCTGTGAAGAATGAGCTCCCTTTTCGTGCCTAGAGGTGGCCCTGCCACTACCTGAGCAGTTTCTGTGCTGTCTCTAGCTAAAGTACATTGTTTCTGGGGCCTGCATTCCTTTCACATGGACTAAATACAGATTTTACAGAAAGGAGAGCAAACTGCTCAGCAAGATAAACTTGTCTGTAGGGCCAGGGCAAAGGAGAATTGCTCTGGTGAGCTCTGGAGCTCCGGTGGATTACATTCAGCTTGAGTTCCCCTTTGGATAGACAGGCTTAGCCCCTGACTATTCACTCATACGCACTGAGTGAAGTCTAAGTCCATCTCTGTTGCCTGCCGCTCAGCTCAGTGATGCTGGTTCTGTAAACTGAAATGGGGGGTTTGGTCACCCCAGGAGGCAGGGAGAAAAGATTTCAGGCTGGGAAGATCCCTTATTTTAAATAATATAGTCCAGTGGTTCGAGCAGGGTACCTCAAATCAGGATTTTTGAGTTCTGTTTCAAGATCTTCCCTTCATTTGTTGTGTCAGTTTAGGCCAGTTACTTAAATCACCCTGTACCTCAGTTTCTGCATCTCTAAAATAAGGATAACAACGTTAGCTACTGTTCTTACAGGGGGAGCTGTGAGCAGCTAAGGTTATGTCTACACTTCGAACGAGGGGTGTGGTGCCGCTGTTCACGTGCACATCCTCACGCTCGTTCTCACTACGCTAATGCAAGTGTAATTTGGCTGCAGTAACATGGGAGGCAGCCTTGGAGGCAGGTCTGAGCCAAGCCGAGTGTGCATCCACAGTTTCGGTGGTTTGTACTTGGCACAGCTCAGTCATTCCACCGCTACCAGGGCTACCCTGGCTACGCTGTTTTTTTATACTCTCACTAGCTTGAGGAGCACTGGCACAAGTATATGTACGTGAGCAGCACATTCACACCCCTCGCTCTTTGTGTAGACATAGCCTTAGTGTTTGTGAAGTGCTTTCAGGTCACTGGTTGAGAGGTGTGACCGAAGTGCAAAGTAGTAGTAATAGTATTTTATTATATTAATAACTCAAAGCAGTGCACTAATAGCATTGTAAGACATAGTGATTGCTGTCCATTGTGCTATAAAACTGTAGTATTTTATTTTTGAAATCTCTAAGGTGCCACAAGTAATCCTCATTGTTTTTACAAAAACTAATTTCCCCTCGCTAAATACTCACACCTTCTTGTCAACTGTTTGAAATGGGCCACCTTGTTTACATTGGCCTCATTAACACTACAAAATGATTTCCACTCCTTGTCAACTGTTGATAATTGCCTACTTCCAACTTAAATTGAATTGACTCGTCAGCCCTGACCCCCCCCCACACTTGGTAAGGCAACTCCCATCTTTCATATGCTGTATATTTATACCTCCCTACTTTATGTTCCACTCCATAGATCTGATGAAGTGAGTTTTAGCCCATGAAAGCTTATGCCCAAATAAATGTATTAGTCTCTAAAGTGCCACAAGGACTCCTCATTGTTTTTCCTGAGTTTATAATGATGATTGTAATTACAGCGCTTAAGCTTTCAAAGTTTGTTAACATCATTAAACCATTTATCCTGGGCAGATAACAGCAAGTGTTAGCATGAGAGCTGCCTTTTAAAGATGAATCTGGGTAAAAGGACCCTCTGAAGGGTTCTGTGGACAGACTGAATTCCGGGACTGTAATGACTCAACACCATATGTTCCAGCCATGCAATCTATCAGCTGGCAATTAGGTTAATGTTGGTTAAAGGGCCTCTTTGCCCAGTAATCAGCACCCTACAGCTCTGTTGAGTGTATCATTTTGTAGGAAGGTATCTGCTGGGATTTTGGCCTGGATTAGGAATCAGAGATCCGATGTATCATAGCAGTTTGTGCCACCGTTCCTCATTCCCAACACAACTGATGGTGTATCCAATTACGTGTGCCCTGTTGCTTGTTCTGGGGCTACTCAAAGGTATTATGTGGGCAGCTGAGGAATGAAAAGTCCACATTACTGGCTAATATTTGGTTGTTTGATCTTTTCTTTGGTTTGCTGAAATCTAGAACTGGTGTCTCCTATCCCCCTGTTTGGAATAAAACCTGTATCCCACCACCTTTTCTTTGTGGCTTCTGCAACTAGTCCCTGGATTTTGGCTGCCTGTCTGGTGGAGGGAATAGTGACTGTCCTCTCTCTTTCAAGACTGCAGCAACACTGAGGAGCAATCTCCCAGTCACCACCACCTAGCCCCTGCCCTGTTTGAGACAGGCACACAGCAATTTCTCAGCCTGTCATGATTCCCCATCGCCCAAAGACTGCGAGTGCCAGAAAAACAGTGCTCTCTTCTTGCAGCTTCTGCTTTCATGGAGAAGCGGCAGCAAAATGATGCTCCGGGGAGAAAGTTCTGACAAGTTGAAAGGGGAAGAGAGAGCAAAGCGTGGCAAATTTAGGCGCACAGCGGAGACACTTCAGCCTCTGTTCTCCAAAGGCAGCGTCTCTATAGGAAACCCATTTTGATGTGTAGTGATAACGGTTTTCAAATTAAAGCTCTTTGCTAGCATGTTTGTATTTTGTTAAGCCTCCTAGCATCAGCTGAGCGTTTTGTCTACAGATTTCTTTTTTTTAATCCTTTTTATTCACTAGTGAGTTTAGCATGGGTGAGAGCTGCTCAAATGATTGCTCCAGAGACTGAAGACTTCTGTTTATCTAAGTACAAGCAGTGGCAGTACAAGATTTTCCCCACAATCTCCTGGCCAATATATCTTCAACCTTGCTCCGGTAGGAAGTTCAGTATCTATGGACCATCTGCCCATGGCCTTTCTATTGGGACTGACCACAAGGGACCAGTTAGTTACTGCAGCAGAGTTTTCCATATATAATAGATTTATATATCCCATGCCATCTATCCATCCACTTACCTACCTAGTGCTTAATCTGCTTTTCACAGTTGATCCTCTTTGTTCACCTTTCTCACTCCTGTCCATGTGGTCAGTGAGACTAGACTGTTCACTTTTCATCTCTCCGGTTTTCAGGCTTTAGATCTGGGGTTCTGTGTTTCCAACACCACAGTGGGGATGACTCCCGGCAGCATCCCTTTGAGGCATTGCTAAGGATCCATGCTGGCTGAGGTCGCTTTGAAAACCTTGGCTCACTGCCTATATCTAGTGATTCTGCTGGTGTGACCAATAATGCTCTGGTTCTTGTTTCCAGTACACATTGCCCATTGCCACTGTCCTGGTGAAATCAGGTAGTGCACGTAACCCTGGGAGGTTTGTGTCATACAACCAAGGGCAGGATCAGACTTTTCCTTCTGTGACAACGTCAGACCGGATGGATGCAGGAGGGTCTGGGGAAACAGCTATGTTAGCCCTTGAATGCTAATGGCCCCTTTTCCTATAAACTGGGAAGTGGTTACTTCAGGTCAGTTAGGGACACCTGAGTCCAATTAAGGGCTGCCTGTTGAAACCTGTTAAAACCTCTCTCCAGGCTGGGGGAGACAAACTGCTACAAGGCTCGCGGCAGGGAGGTAGGCTACTCCAGTGTGAGAGACTGCACCCCTCTCCATAGGGGAGACACCCCAAACCCAGTGCCTGTTTAGGGGAAGGACTGACACTCCGGGGACAGGGACAGGACACCTGCCCCACTGAGCGGGCCAGGGACAGGTATTCCCCTTTAGTTTTGGTGCCTTATAGACTTGTTTCCTTTTGTTTGCCAGAGGAGCGCTCCACAGACCCTCCCCAAGGCCTACTGGGAAGGCTCTGAGAAACAAACCCTGAAGAGGGAAGATAGACACACTTTAGAGTGGGGCTGATTTATCCCAGGCCCTGTCCCTGCAAGAGGAGGGAGAGCTAAGTCTGGCAAGGCAGAAGAGGTGCCTTGCCACACTTTCTTTCCTGCCTCTCTCCCCGCCTGCCATCCTGATCCATTAAGTTTCTATTGAGTATCTTATGTTCACATTCTAAATGCCATAATTTTTTACACCTTCCCTGCCTAAGAGCTCACCCTCAGATACTGATCTGGACTAGATGAAGAATACTATATCCATACAATTCAGTTCCACTAACTTTTCATCAGTATAAGGAGTATTCTCTAGTAGTCAAACTTACCTTCTATGCAAAGGCCTGTGTCTGTCATCTCCAAACGGGTCTCTCCACTTCTGATTAAACAGGAACCCACAATGTGAGCTGTTCCCTTAATGAACTCATTCATTACTCTGAAGACTTCACACTCACTTGGCTTCAGGCTAATATATTTGCCATTAGTGCTCTGCATTGCTCTGGAGTTTACAGCATGTAATAATTATGTCTAATTTTGATTTTTTTTAAAATTACTGCATGGGGGGAAAAGAGTCAGTAATTAGCTCCTTCAAAAGGGGAGAGCAGCAGGCATCAAAGTAGAGGGAGAAAAGGAACATCAAGCAGAGTAAGTCACTGCTGCGTCTACCTACTAGGGTCTCATTTGTGGGTTTTATATTTTCAGAATTGTGTGTGAGATGGGGCAGGCACTCCCAGGGATCAGTTCCGGTCCAGTGCGCCTCTGCATCGAAGAGTGCAAACCTGAGTTCATGGCCACCTCCTCGCAACAGTACATGTTTGTGGTGAGTATCTGGGCAAAACCAGTGGGAGGGATGGGCGAGCCAAAGCATCTTCCCTGATTCTGGTTGCTACACTTACTAGGAGAGTGTGCTTTCAGTGGACTGGTGGCTTGAATGTGAGATGGGAAGTGCTCAAGTGCTCTAATTTTTCAGACCTGCGGAGCCACTGTGGCTTCCAATGGCCCAAGTTTATGTCCCCAGACCTGTTTTATTTTCCCTGTATGTTAAATGGTGACACTGTTTTCCTGCTTCATAGAATCGTTGAGCTCAATTAGGCCCCTATTTGTAAAGTATCTTGAGATCCTCTGAGCAAAAGCACTATGTTAATGTAAGTTCATCCTGTAGCTAGGCACTATGCTGCCACAGAACTGCTGTCTTGTTGCTCACAATTTTCCTCTTTCTTGGGATGGGAAGAATAACGAAGACGTTACTTTTGGATTTAATTTACTGGGATAAATCTATTGTGTTACTACTTGCTTCTCTTCACTGTACATATTCAGAACCATAGAAGATGAGGGTTGGAAGAGACCTCAGGAGGTATCTAGTCCAATCCCCTGCTCAAAACAGGACCAACCCAACTAAATCATCCCAGCCAGGGCTTTGTCAAGCCAGGCCTTAAAAACCTCCAAGGATGGATATTCTATCATCACCCTAGAGAACCCATTCCAGTGCTTCACCACCCTCCTAGTGAAATAGTGTTTCCTAATATCCAACCTAAGCCTCCCCCACTGAAACTTGAGACCATTACTCCTTTTTCTTTCATCTGGCACCACTGAGAGCTGTCGAGCTTCATCCTCTTTGGAACCCCCCCTCAGGTAGTTGAAGGCTGCCATCAAATCTCCCCTCACTCTACTCGTCTCTACTGCAGACTAAATAACCCCAGTTCCCTCAGCCTCTCCTCATAAGTCATGTGCTCCAGCCTCCTCATCATTTTCATTGTCCTCCCCTGGACTCTCTCCAATTTGTCCACATCCTTTCTGTAGTGGGGGACCCAAAACCAGATGCAGTACTCCAGATGTGGCCTCCTCAGTGCCAAATAAGAGGAGAATAATCACCTCCCTCGATCTGCTGGCAATGTTCCCACTAATACAACCCAATATGCGATTAGCCTTCTTGGCAACAAGGGCACACTGCTGACTCATATCCAGCTTCTCATCCACCATAATCCCCAGGTCCTTTTCTAGAGAACTGCTGCTTAGCCAGTCGGTCTCCAGTCTGTAGCAGTGCCTGGGATTCTTTCATCCTAAGTGCAGGACTCTGCACTTGTCTTTGTTGAACCTCATCAGATTTCTTTTGGCCCAATCCTCGAATTTGTCTGCACCCTATCCCTACCTCCAACATATCTACCTGTCCCCCACACCCAATCCTACCCCCGCCAGCTTAGTGTCCTCTGCGAAATTGCTGAGGGTGCAATCCATCTCATCCTCCAGATCATTAATAAAGATGTTGAACAAAGCTGGCCTCAGGACAAACCCCTGAGGTAGTCTGTTCAATACCGACTGCTAACTAGACATTGAGCCATTTATCACTATCCGAGGACCTTTGTCAAATGAAGGTACTGAAGACCTGATTGAGCCATTTTTATCATTCACACGTGAATATTAAATATATCTGACTGTCTGTCTCTACGTATTTAAATTTCTCCTGCAACCTATCTTGGGAATGGAGTAATTCTGCATCCCGAATGACTTCCTCTAAGGATGCTAATTCAGCGTCGATTCCATCATGCACTTAATCAAGAGCTACTCATTGGGGTAGTGGATTTCCGTTTGTTGAGTGATCATTGCCTCTTTCCTTTATTTAATTAGCTGCCTTTTGATTCATAAACTTGTGAGACACAGCGGGGGTTTTTTGTATTGCCATTTTTGCCTTCACAGGGCACTTCATCCAACCACATTGATTTTATGCTGAGTAGAATCTGTGCATGCAGCGAAATGCTAGCACTTACCAATTGTCCACATTTGTAAACTAATTGATAGATAAATGAGGCCAGGTCCTGCCATCTCTCAGTGTTATGAGCACCACATTGCCCTGGGATTTTATTTATTCAACAACGTCGCACTGGTGCAAAATATTAATGTGCCACCAGCCAGCTGAAGAAGAGAGTCTGAACATCAGTGTAACCAGAGACGGCAATGAGGAGGAGGGCAGTCCTCTCCGTTCTGTAGCAACTGTTACCCGAGGGTCTCAAAGCACTTTACAAATGTTAATTAGAACTCCTCATTCCATGGTGACAAACTTGTAAAAACACAAGAGGTTTCTTTAGTGTTGTGATGATAAAATGAGGGCTCCATGCTATCAAAAGAAGCACCTTTTAAAATCCTCCATTTTATAGACAGGGAAATTGAATTCAAGGCTCCAGTTCAGCCAAGCACTTAAACGTATGTTAAAACTTAAGCCAATGCTTAAGCCCATTACTGATTAAAGACGGGCTTTAAACACGTTTGCCCATTACCCAATTAAATTTGGTATGACTATGTTGCTAGTGAAGGGATCCAGCCTCTCCGCTCTGGTCGCCTAAGCCTACTGTATTTGCTCAGGCCACTTTTAACATGAGATGCACCAACACAACCGTTCCAAACAGTGCAGCTCGACGTAGAGGCACAAGCTCTAGGGTTGAGAGGGAAGTTCAGGCTCCATTGCCTACATAGTCCTTGGTGCCTCTCCAGTGACTACCAACAACAGGTCTCACCTATTGCCAGGTATGACAGTAGTTGCTGTGATGTGGACACCAGCCCACTGGGAATCCTTCCCTCAGGCCACTAACAGCCACCAGAGAGTATTCTGTATTGGGGACCTGGGCTGGGTGATCTAGCAGCCTCAAAGTGAAAAGTCCTATGTCCCTTTCCCAGTTCCTTTAGCCATGCAGCTCCCTGCTCCTGGGCAGTTCTTTGAGTTATCCTCAATTTTCCAGTTTCCAGTGTAACAGGCAATGGACATCTTATTGGTCTTTCTCAGATTGCTGGTTTTTAAAGGAAAATTCCCTAGCCGGGCAGGAGGAACTCTCTCATGGTTTGTGTTAAATAATAACCAGGGCCCAACTGAAAATAATTGCAAAGATTCATCTTACAGTAATATGTTGCAGCAACCTGTTTAACATATGCTGAGTATTTCTGCTCCTTGCATTGTCCCTTTTTTCCAGCACTTGCTTTATTACCATTTCTTTTTCTCAGGCATCAAAACCTTCAAGTACATAATTTCCTTTTGTTGTTTGGAGTTTTTTCCACCCCACAGCACAGCCACGAACTCCATTAAATACGGTAATAAAATTGACTGGTTCCTTAAAACAGAGTTCTCTTCCAATTCTGAGAGGGTTCGTGTCTTAGTGAGCTCATTAGGGGACTAATACCCTGCAGGATTTATGCTGTCACCTTAGTGATGCCCATTTTACCTGGAGAGGAGCCTATCTGTAAATCTCCCATAATTTACATAGAATCATACAGGCAAAAAATTGGGAACTCCTATTTGGTTGCCTATCTCAGCCCTGGCATTTTGGCCAGGGGGAGGTTATAGGACTTTTTTTTTAATGTTCCTAGCACCTACTCTTCCCCCTTTCACTTGTTTAAGAGAATGACCTTTTAGGGGTAGAGCCTGCACTCTGTTCAGGGTGCTATCTCTTGGAAGCTTCCTAAATTTTCAATTTACCCTGTCTTGTAATGCTTGAACAAGGCAACACCCAATACAATTAAAAGGTGACACATTTAAAACCGATACAGGTATTTTTTTAACATAATGCATAGCTAGCCCATGGAACTTCTTGCCACAATTTAATGATGCCAGGTGCTTGGTAGGGTTCATATAGGGTTTATATATGTAGAAGAGTGACCACAATGAGATAATATTACAGTAATTAGAATATAAAGTACAGTAGTTTTCCCTGAATTTGGGGTTGTATAGCTAAAGTACACCCACTCAAGAGTTCTTAAATTTAAGCTTTATTAATCAAAAGCATTTTAAGGATAAAAACAGAGAAATTGCATAAAGTAAAATAAAGATGGTTTTATGGTAGTGCTTAAAAAGCTTAACAGAACAAATTCAATACAAGGTGCTTACTTTATCTAGAAGTAATAATGCCCAAATTACAATAATTAAAGTTCTTATCATCCAGTGACAAATTAATTCTACTATTACTGTACTATTCTAGGAAGTTGATCTTGGTGTCAGCATGCAACTGTGGATCCTTACATGTCCATATTAATTTGTTAGTCAAGTTTTAACTCAGTTAAATTCTGGGACTGTCCATGAAAGTTTAACCGAAAGCCATTCTGAAGTTGGAAATTTAAACAATTGCTTAACTGCTGGCATGTCCATTGAGTTCTGAATTGCTTCTCTTTGTTGCATCCGAGGTTCAGACTTATAATCCAATGATAAACATGTTTTTAATATTCAAATCCATATTGTATTGGTGTTGTCATTAGATAAGATAAAAATGGGGTCAGAGAGATAAGCCAACCATGAATTGCTTGAGGAGGAGTTTTCCCCTCTTGGCAGGTTATTCTGTATTTGTCCATTCTGAAGTTCCTCGTGCTTCCCTATGGGCCATCTACTAGCTACCATTTCCAGACCCAGGATGCTGCCCTAGATGGACTGTTGGTCTAATCCAGTCTGGCAGTTCCTTGGATACCTGTAAGCATATGCCGAGGTTTGAAAGCAATGGAGAAAACAACACCGGCAGTGTGCTGACTCTGTACTATGAAGCATGTGGCATCCAGGCAATGCAGATGGGATGCTGCCAGTTTGCAGATGAGTCATAAAGTAGTAATGTGGAAGCATTAGTGAAAAAAATAAATTATATCCACTGATTGAAAACAAAAAAGTACTTGCTTTCTGCAGATTCTCTTAAAAGAAATAAGTAGCCATTGCTGATGCAAGCAGTATAAAAACTGGCATTGTTACAATAGAAAAAACGGTATGATATCAAAGAGGATATAGGACTATAAACTCCCAGGGATGCTCAGATAACTCCTCCTGTCACTGATGGGAGATAGATCCTCCAACCACAATAATTTTGTTACTGGTTTGTGTGTATTATGGGCAGAGCTGATATTGCTGCATATAGTTAAGGTTGCCCAACACTTCCCATTATAAGACCCTGTTTTCTGTTGATTATAACTTTGCCAAACTCTAAGCAGTTGGAGTAAAGACTTGAAATTGGGCAGGAAGGTTGCCCTGTTAGGTGTTTGCATTTTGATGTTTCTCTGTGGGGGAAAACATCCATATTTAGCTGAGTTAAAAGCCTTTGGAAAAAAATCCTAGTTTGGGCATGCTCGGTTGAGACTTGTTAGAATCTGGTAGCTGAATTGGGTTGTGCATGATGAGGTGAGTTTCCCTGCATATGCTACTACTAGCTGCTCAGGGCGGCTATGGCGCCAGGCCTATGAACTGGGAATAAGGAGACTCTCTCTCTGCTGTGTCTCAATATTCCCTCAGGCATGACCTGATCCTGGCTTGATCCCAGCAGACAAAAGCAGTGACCTTCTTCTTTCCTTTCCTTCTCAAGAATCCAGCGGTGAGCTCCCTGAGCCCTAGCCGTGGCCCGGAGTCTGGAGGGACCATGGTGACCATCAGTGGCCACTACCTGGGTGCCGGCAGCAGCGTGTCTGTGTTCCTGGGAAACCAGACCTGTGAATACTATGGGTAAGAAGGGGCAGAGCATGTCTGTGTTGTGATCCTTCACCCCACCCTAGTGCGGCTTCTAAACTCTTCCAGCTACAAACTCCCATCCTCTCATTAATCCCATTATGTCATCTTGTCTGTGAGAGCGGCTGAATCTGCCATTGCAATGAGTTGATTCTATGTATATTAATTTTATCCCCTTACATCACAGCAATTGTAGAATCCCTTTTAATCGTCCTCCAAGCCAGTCCGTCATGAGCAGTTGTAATCCTGCCGAAACATACTATACATTCCATATGACAACAGGCGGCCATGCCTACATGACTGCAGAGTGTATCTGGAATATATAGGCACTGGAACAAGACATGCTCTTCATATCTCTTGTACAGCACAGGTGGGATATTCAGAAGTGCTGAGGATTAGCCTGACTAACCCTAGTCAGTCCAGCACTGAGTGCTTTTGAATATTCCGCCCAGGGTGTATAAGATTCCAGGGTAAGAGCGGGGGGGAACGGAGAAATAATCTGCTTTCAGGAAAATGTTCTGTTGGGGTCAGGAAATCAGGCCAACTGCCCACAAATGCCACCTGATGAAGGAGCTCGTCCACTTAGGGGCTCCTCCAGGGCAGTGGATGCGTGTCCCTTCTGTGCCTAGTGAGGGAGCCTAGGTGAGTTTTTTGTAGTAATCCTGTCTGCACCTGGCAGCTCATGTACAGAGTTTGTTTACTCCCTGTTCCACCCCACTGCCACTCAGGGCCAGTGGATGGGAGAATCAGGGATACATCATATTGTAAAACATTGAGAAACATGAGAGCAAGGGACTGTGTCTGACTCTCCCTCCTTGTACCCTGGGCTGAGGCTGCCAGCTGCTATGATGGTTTTTGCCAGTCTGTAGGAACTTTTCCCCTCCACGTAAATGCTGGAAATTTAATAACTTCAGGGATGGAACTTCCCTTTGTTCTTCCATTGGAGCCTCTAGGCCTCTGTAATGGCCTGAAACCTGAACCCAACTGGGCAACAGGTGAAGAGATGCTGGGCTCAAGTCTTGGATGAGGTGTCTCAGGAGGAATAGATGAGGTGTATGAAGACTGTGGAGGTGTGAGTCCTTTGCTGGAAAATGGAGAGGATCTCCACTAAGGGTATGCCTGTATTGGAATATTAACAATAATCATTCTGTATCCATCTCTGGCCCCTTTAACCTGAGGACCTCAGAGCCCTTCATGCACATTTCTGAATTAACCATCACAATTCCCAGTGAAAGGGAGGAAAGAATAATCCTTGTTTTACAGAGGGAAACTTATGCAGAGAATTAAAGCAGTTTAGCCCAGCTACCAGAGGGAATTATTGGAACCCAGAGTCCACTCTGACACCTAGATTTAATGCCAGTTATGGTCTAATAACCCTCCTCTTTCCATATTGGACAGAATATATCAGGTAGATTGTGGCTGAGTATATCAGGACTGTTGGTATCTGTTTCCAGCTCTGCTGTTTCGTCCTGACTTTGGGAGAATCACTTTCTCTGTGCCTCGGTTTCCCCAGCTCCTTCCTAAGGGCCAAACAACATCATTTATTTATCATCAGTTCCTTTTCTACCCAAATATAGGGCAAGATTGCATTCTCAGAGGCACATGCTGCATTTGAAATCAGAGGAACGTGTGCATTCAAGGGCAGAATTAGCCTCATAATCTAATCCCTTAAATATATGATTATTTTCAGGCCATCTGCAGATACTGACCTGCAAAATCCTGCCATGCTTTGAATTATCTGCATGTTCTAATTACACCAGACAAGCAGCAACTTAAACACAGCAAACAACAGTATATAAATTACACTGTCTTGACATGCTCTGGCACACTGTGGTCCGTATTGTCCTTGGCCTGCTTTGTGGCAATGAGCTCAAATTGTTGTAGAGATGAGGGAGAGCCTGATTAGATGAAGCGGTTTCTAATGAGATTCTCTCTAATTACAGCTTTCGCCATTCTCCCATCTCTTGGAAGAGTGGGTAGATTCACCATGACGACATAACAGTAGCACAGAAAGCTAATTAACTGATCACAGGGAGCTCAGAGTGACTCTGCCAGCAGTGAATCTCATAGAAGAGCTAAGCAGGGCCCTGTGAATTCTGATCTCCGGCAGACTAATGCATCTGCACCAGTGCGTAGCCACTGGGATGGAGGAGGTAAAAGGCAGCTGAAAGAGCAGTGAGCTCTTTCTGAACAATGCCGACGGTGTGACTATCTGGGGTGCCATTCCCAGCGTTTGAGAGGCAAGTGGAGGAAAGGAATTAAAAGAGGGCTCCTTTTTACGGAATCAAGTTGTTGCAATGACAATTGGCAAAGAATTATTGCTCTTGTCCACCACTCTTTACATAGCACTTCCCCCACAATAAAGAACATATGCTCTGTTGTAATAGGTCGAGTTAGAAGAGTGAGGAGATGGGGAAGGAAGGGGTTAAAAGAAAGATAGAAGAGAGAATGGGAGACAAGCCGAGAACAGCAGTTTAACCAAGTTGGCAAAGGTTCCAGAGCGAATTTAATCCAAAGGATTTAAAGTCTTTTTTCAAGTAACTCTGTGGTGATTGGCACTAAGTGTCTCCTTCCCCTTGTTGCCATTCCCAGCAGTCAGGCCCAGCACTAAATGGACCATGGAGCCTCTTGTCCTCTTCACTCTCCAGGTCAGACATGAGACACAAATTTGTTCTATGACTACCAAAGCCATTTGTGGATAAATATAGGACTCTGTCTCCGGGGCTGTCAGTCTGGCACCTTTCATGCCAACACTAACTTCACAATACACTTATGAACTACACAAGTGTTGTTAGACCCGTCTCAGAAATGAGCGAATTGAGACACAGAGATGGTAAGTGACTTGCCCAAGGTCACAGAGTGAATCAGTAGCAGAGTGAAGAGACGAACTCAAGGTATCTTGACTCTCATTCCCCTACTCTAACCACTAACTGATCCCTTTCTGTAGTTTACACATGTTGCTAAGCAACCCACAAAGCAGTTCGTTGGAGCTCTTAGAGAAGCAGATCGTCTGGTCTGTCCAACCACCGAGCATCAGGTCCTGAGATTTCATTACCAGTTTCACAAGGGGGACAGGAAAACAAAGCTGCAAAGAGAGTAGTGATATTGTTCTAGTTCTGCCCGGCCCGTCTCAGGTTGAGACTGGCTGCTTTTCAAGGTCCATTTGTGCCATGGGGGAAAAAGGGATTTGTCTTTTGAATACAAATCTCACTGGAAAACAGCCATCTGCTTTCACATGCCCAGCAGAAGGCAGCAGGGTTCACAGAGGGGTGTGGGAGGCTGCTGCTTGGCACAAAGTGTAATTTCAGGGAGTCTGGCGTTCTCTTTGGATAGGCAGGAGGAGTCTCCACTTGCCCGGAGCCCTGATTGCTCCTCTGTGATGTTAATGAATTCTCAGTGTCAGGAGCACCTGCCTCCCTACAAGTTTCCACTTGGAATGCACATTATTCACTTCCTGTTCTAAATTGATGGGCAGCATTGCAACTGGGCTATTAACAGCTGCCATATCTCACTCCAGAAACGGCTGCATTTGTGGTAGGAATCGTGATTGCAGTAAATGTAGAACCTTCATTTGGAGGAGCTGCACCACGGAAACGTAAGAAGGTTCCCATTCCTGTGGCATGGATACTGTCTGGCTAACAGCTCTCCTGTTTCTCTTTTTCACAGGAGGTCCATGAATGAGATTGTGTGTGTCTCTGCTCCATCAGCGCATGGCCTGGGCCCAATCCAGGTATCTGTGAGGGTGGACCGGGCGCAGTTAGAGAGCACTCTGGAATTTGTCTACATTGATGACCCCAGAGTGCAGCGCATTGAACCTGAGTGGAGCATAGCCAGGTAACATGAGTCTCTTCAGCTTCTATCACATCTCCTTCCGCAGTGGGAGTGAATGCATGGCACGGAAGTTAACTCACCAGATATAATAAACTAGAGACATGCAGGCTGCTTGGATTCTATGGGAACTGGTCAAAGCCTCAAAGGGAGTGTTCTTTAAGGGAGTCCATTCTTTTTCATTCCCTCTGCCTGTGTATTCCACCCAGAGGCAGGCAATGTTGACATATCATGCAGGAGGCCTTTCCTACCAAGTTCAGGGCTCAGAGTCCTAGAACCTGCTCCCCTGGGGAGAGTACTTTTTGAATCCCCTTCGCTTGTTTGGCTGCCTTTGTCAACATCCAGCTGGGTCAGGTGGCCCAGGGGTTATTTCACCTGTGTAGATATTGAAAATGTTGTTATTTAGGGCTTGATCCTGCAGAGACCTGAGCACCCTCCGCTCTCTTGAAAGTCACTGGGTGTTAGAGGTGTTCAGCAGCTTCAGGATGAGGGCTAGAAGCTGCATCCTTGTACGGTGGCTGCAGAGGCTCAGAAAACCCTTTTTAAAACACTTTGGGTTATGTCTACCTGCATTGTAAGTCCAGTGTTAGTAATGCTCAAGTTAGGAAACGCTGGGTTTGTTAACCTAGGGCTTGAGTGTCTATGCTCATTTGTAACCTTGGGTTAGGAACTGTTGAACCCTGGGTCCCAACCTGGGGCACCAACATCTACAACTGCATTATGCGGGCCTGAGTCCAACCATCTATAGCTAGACTTCCTACCACCCTCCCAAAATGTGGATGCTCTAGCCATTCGTTTGTGGCTTAGTGCAAGAAAACTTGACTGTCCAGAGGACAAAGAAAGTCAGCCAGTAGAACTGTGGGATATTTTTGGTGGACTGCAATTGTATTAGTCCAGTAGGCATGCATCTATACTGCAAAGCAGTAGGCTTGAACCCTGGGGTCCCAGCTTGACTCCGGCTCAGACCCTCCATTCCCTTGGGGCCACGGGACCTGGGGTCCAATGTCTGGGTATCTGCAATTTGTGTGTAAATGGAAGGGAGGTTAGGCTTAAGCCTGAGTTTGAACCCTGGGCTTACGTTGCAGTGTAGACAGGCCTTCAGTCTCATCTCTCAGGATATGTCAGGTAAGTACAAAAGAGAGCCTATTTGGAATAGCATGTCTCCTACGCAGGGTCCTGAGTCAGTCATTGCCAATCATCTCCAACATCCACACTTCCTGAGATGGAAAATCAGGTCCAGAGTTATTAAACCAATTGTAATTACCAAAGCAATTACAGCAGTCTCAATCTGTGCAGAGATTCTGGGAGAGCAAATAAAGCCCCAAGATCACTCCCATCTGCTGACAAAGTGCACAATTGCTCATTAAAGTCTCCTTCTTGTAGCTCTGGAGAGTCTGGAATTGAACGAAAAACAGCAGGAACCAAAAAAAAAAAAAAAGCTGATGCTAATCAAAATGTTTATCCAAGATTCACTGCTAGGGACAGGATGGCAGGCGCTGCAGCGTCACTCTGACGTGTGGAGTGTGAAACAGCTAGGCCAAATTCATCCCTGGTGTAACTCCATGAATCTGCACAAGGGATGAGACAGGGCCATTAATTTCACGTTTGGTAGTTTTTTTAAAAAAAATTGCCAGTGGGAGAAAGAAGTGTCTCCTCTGGAAAAAGACCAAGGCAGGTTAAAAGTGATGTCATCCCTGCAGCCGGAAATCAACGGTGAGTTGGTGTCTTGAGTGAGAGGGGCTTTGTGGACTCATTTGAATCACTGGTAGAGATGCTAAAAGAGACATAGCTGATGTTTCCTTTGGAAAGATGGGGCTGCTGGAGGTGCTCTCCAGCAAATAAAGCAGAAGGAAAAAAAGAATAAAAGACCCCATGGTTCTTTTTGTAAAAGTTTGGAGATATTCGCACTAGAATCATGGCCATATTCTAACCTGGCTCATTACATTCTGCTTCCTTACATTCCCATGTGGCTAACCAGACAGATTATTTGTCATCCCTGTCCTGCCAAACCTTTGCTACATGTAGTATGTGGTGTCTGTGCTGTGCCCAACCCCAGAGGTGGCTGCGGTCTGGAAGTGGGAGAAATAATAATCTCTTCATAGCCCATGCCATTCATCGTGCAGCACCCTGTCACTTAGAAGGCTCACTGTGTAAATTGTGAAACACTGTGACTAATCTATTGTCCTTATTTATTTGGTCCCGATTGTTTATTTTTTCATCCTGCTGGTATTGTTTGTGCCAAGCATTGAAGTGTTATATAGGAGGTGACTCTCCGCTGGGGGACAGTCGAGACCAGAAAATCCAATTAACTTGAGAGACATCCTTCCCCAGAGACTGAGCGAAGGTATATTAATTTACTGTGTCACCAAGTTCCTGTAGAGTCCACAGAAAACATCTTTCAGAGATCAGCAAGCCTCTGTGTTGTTGGAGTACAGTTGCTATACGCTGCTGCTGCTCTCCCTGCCAAACCTCATTAACCTGGTGTTCACTGCTTCTCTATAGCGGACATACGCCTCTGACAGTCATAGGGTCCAACCTGGATGTGATTCAGGAGCCAAGGATCCGTGTGAAGTACAACGGCAAGGAGTCTGTCAATGTAAGTAGATGTCCGCAAAGTGCAGCTGGCTTCCCCTTTACCCTTCTTGAGATAAGTAGCCCCACCTTTACCTCTTAGCCCTGCTCTACACTGAGCCTGTGGGGGGATTGATCTTCGATAGCAACTTCAGCTACGTGAATAGCGTAGCTGAAGTCAGCGTACTTCGATCTACCTACCGCAGCATCTTCACAGCGCTGAGTCGACTGCTGCTGCTCCCCCGTCTATTCCGTCTGCACCTCTTGCGGCAGTGGAGTACCGGTGTCGATGGGAGAGTGCGCGGGGATCAATTTCACAGCGTTGATCCCTGCCAAACTGTAGACATGCCCTTAGTAACTATTGAAACCAATGTGATGTTAGTAGGTTGGGCAGCAACACAGGAGTATTCAGCTTCAACCAGTCCAGCCTGCTCAGCAGTACATGTGTTTTCTGTTCAGATACATTCAGTGGCATAGCTGCTGCATTTGGAAGCACAGGGAACGTACATGCCTTTGGCGTTTTTATATGGCTTTTTGTGAATTCTTTTCAGAGCCACCCACAATCAATCAAACCCATCCTCCATTTTTGAGGAACACCATATACATTGACAGCACTATATAAATGCTTGGTAACAGGAAGAATCGTATTGGTTAACGCTCGTCAAATCTAATTTTCTCATTAAATATAAGCACCTCAAACTCAGAAAGGCCTCTTAGGTGTTTTCAAGTATCTGCCATTTATAGCCGTCCCAGCTGAGATGTTGTTTGTTTTGTTTAACTGGATTTCTAAAAGGAGCTGTGATCAGAGATTGAGATACTATATACTGGGGCATATGAGCGATGAACTCATTTGCACAGGGAAGGTACAAATGCCTGAGATAGTGAATTGTAAAGCGTAAGTGCTGATGGAGACTTTGTCCCAGTGCTGCTGTAATAAAGAGAGTGGGCAGGACAGGTTATTAATTGATATGGTCTTTCGTCCGTCATTAGGGGATGGACACTGTGCTCAGGTCAACTTTACCCTCCAGTGTTTGCTGTGTTTACCAGCTGGGGACCCCAGGTGCTTAACCCTTAACCCTTTAGCGAAATTCCCCATCTGGCAAGCAGGCTGGCTGAGTGCATACAAATCTGGCATGCTGCCACAGTCACGCCCCCAGCGTAGACCCTCATGGCCCGTAGGCAGCAGCTCCTGAAGAGAGGAAGCTGTCTGGCCTGGCCTGGCTCGGATTTTTTTTGCACCTGACTGCTTACTCCCTAGGTCAGCAAAGGGCCTGGGAGTTCTGCAGTTGGTGCCGTCAGCCCCGTGCTACTGCATGACCCTATGAGGAGCAGGGTGGACCGGCTCCAAATGGGCGGTGTTGGTCAGACTGCAGAGGAAGAGTTCGTATTTCAAGCCGCGGAGGCCCATAGTGACGGGAAGCAGCAGGGAGTCAGGGACCATTGAGACACGTGGTGCTTGTGTCATTGTGAGGCCCAGCTATATATCATCCAAGACGCACAAAAACCAACAGCAGGGGAGGGCGCCGAGCATACAGAATGAGTTTGACACACACACATTGGGAAATGACTTTTGTAGTGACCCCAGGGTTACTGTGCAGTACGGGGGCTGCCCTGGGCCAGCACAGACCTGCCAGGAAGTCTCAGAAGCTAGATGTGGAAGAGCCCTATTAGGTCATCTCGTCCATCTCTTCAAGGTCAATGTCTTGTCCCTCCCCTGGGCCTTGCAAATTCATTTTCTTTTTGAAATCGCCCTTGGTTTGTCCATGCTCTCGGGATCCCCACACACTAGCCTGAGTGCCCTTCTTCCCAGCAGTCAGCCGCCATGGGGGCTCACCAGGACTCATCTCTGCAGGCATGTTTCAGCAGAGAGACAGCGCACATATCAATTCCTGGCTGCTCTGCAGAGGCTCACTTTGCCTTGCTCCTTTTGTGCAGGCCCACAGCTAGGTTTGCAATGAGAAATTGCCAGCTTGGGGTTTGTTGTTTTCTAGTAGTCCCTCTGTATCTGTCACCATAAATACAGCTCCTATCATAACAGCTCTGGGCCCAGCAAGCACACTAGGTGGGAGAGCGGGGGAATCTGCCACTGAACAAAAAGCTTTCAAGCTGTTTTTTCCCTCTCGCTGCAATGATCAGGTCTGAGATAAGTTGAGAGGCACAGATGCCTTCCATCGTATGAAATGACAGATTTGCATTCCAGTCACATGGGATGGTTCAAGGGGAAAAGACTGCTGGGAACAAAGGAAAGCAGGGAGATGCACCATGCCGGTTACGCCAACCAGATGTTCAAGAACAGCCAGGCTTGCTGGAAGCGGGGTGCTCACCCCACTGCAGTAGGTGTCTCTAACAGCACTTGCTTGTAGTGGCTCCATTGGTCTCAGTTTTGCAGCATGGCACAGAAATGTACCGGTGGCCCCTGTGCCTGCAAAGCCCCAGATTAGTCAGGGGCAGAAGGGAGCTGATGTGCAGGAAATAAGGTACTGTCCCCCTTTCGTGAGCTGGACTGTGGCTCCGTAGGGACTTGTGTGCACGGGGCTGTGTGTGTTTCCTCAGCCTTATTTTTATGCTTCCCTCCTAGTTAGCTCCAGCAGAGCCCCTTATTTAAACCATGTGTCCCACACTTCATAAACCACCATGGAAAGTTTAAAAGTCAATAAATAGAACTGTCAAGTTTTTTTCTGTCGGCCCAGACTGTAAATTGCATTCTCCCCAGACTCACTCAGCAGGACAGCTGGCAGCCTACCCAGGCCCCTGCACCGGTGCCAAGTGCACAGTGCTGCTCTTTAGCCTAGACCCTTTTGTGCCCTTCTTTTTTCCTAAAAGCTGGTAAAACCTCCACCCTCCAGCCTGGTGTATACAGAAGCCAGTTGATAGCTGGGCTGAGCTGCTGATGCCCGTTACCCTCTCTTGATCTCTCTGGGAGCAAATTGAGCTGAGCTTTTGTCCCTAAGAACTTACAAGGGGAAGCACAGATAGAACTTCTGCCTCTGCAAAGGACTAGTCCTAGGCTGTCACCCTTGCAAATATCTGTTCTTTCTAGTTCTCTGACTGAACTGAAAAAGTTGAAAATATTTTGTTTCGGGTTGAACAAAACGTTTCTGCATTTTTTGGCAGCTGGAAATTTTGTCCAAAGAACATCACCCAGCCTTGGTGCTGCACTGATGCCATATGCAGTGACTGGACATTAATTAGTGATGGTTATCCTTTATCTTGTCCTGTTTTATCTTTTTGAGTTGTTGTGCATTTGGATATTTTATGAGCTTGAATGATGTGATGTGAAGCACCCAGAATGCTGTAAAAATCCAGTTTATTATTATTATTTAGTGACTTTTAAGAGCCATTCTGCATAGAAACAGTTTTGCTGTCACTGAGAAGCAAAATGACTTTTGAGATCTGCTCAGCACAGAGAAGCTCATGGGTCAAACTTGATAGACTGGAATTAAGAAGGGAAGTGTTTCAGATTTTGTGGGGATAGTGGCAGGAATATCGGACGAAGGGAAGAGAACAGGCCCATCTTGCTGAGGGGTTCTGTGAACGGTTCAGTAGTCTTTTGAATTCCACCATGTTGGGGAGGATGTTTCTCTGCTAATATGATAGAAGTGGGGTTAGTGGAATTGGTATAAGACTAAGCAATACAGCAGTGGTTCTCAATCCACAAGAACCATTAAAAGAAACTGTACATCCCTGAACTTGCACCTAAAACTCAAGATCTCTGTGAGGTGAGGAAGTATTCTCCCCATTTTACAGATGGCGAGTCGAGGCACAGCGTACATGAAGTGAATCTCTCAAGGACGCACGGGGGATCTGCAGCAGAGCTGGGAACTAAAGCTAGATCTCTTGAGACTCGGTACAATGCTCTGTCCTTCCTGTTACTGCAGAAATAACACTTAATATTGATTTAGCTCTTTCCGCCCAAGGAAACTGAGCTGAAGCAAACCCCACATTTGCCTGAGTCTAGGTAGTGTCCATGCACACTGTAATGAGAGGTATGCTCACTTTAACATTATCACCAATTGAACCTGAGAATACTCTGTGTTCCAGAAATGCTGAACTTGTTGAGTGCTATCCTGGGAAGGTTTAATTACTTAGCAATCCTGCCTTTTCCCTTTCCCCCTGCTCAGGTCTGAGCTCTGTTTTATTTTTTTATAAAAATTATTATTATTATTTGTAATAAATATTTTTTAAAAATATTATTACTACAAAGGTAATTCTATATACACAAATTTGAGTGGAATTAAATCTTCTGTTTGTGGAGGGAGGCCAAATTAAACATCCCCTGAAGCTTTATAGGGCCTGGTTTCTAAATAAATTAGCAGAGAAAGCTATGCTCTGCCTCCAAACAAACACTTTCCCCTACGGAACGGGGGAGCAATAGGCATCTTCAGCGCAGCTGGAGTCGACCTTCGTTTTACTAGAATCCTTCAGTATCAGTTGATTATTCTTCTGTCCCTTTGGTATTAAAAGATTGTCTCTGATCACAAATGTGTAGCCAAGACCAGACATTAATTATGGGTCCAGTTCAAAGTCATGTTTGGCAAATACAGTGCAGCAGAAGAGAAAAAAGTACTTAGCAATTTGGTTTGTGATTCTTTAGTTGCTTAAGCCATTTTCAGTTTGAAGCTCTATCTCTAGCTCCACTCTTGTGTCCTTGTGCTGGTTTAGAGGGGACACAAACTCTCCCAAAAATGAGACTATAATGATTCAAGCTTAAACACATGATTCTGGCTAAATGCCAGTCTATCAGAATCTACAGAGGGAATGTAGAGAGGCAGAATGCAATTAGCCAAGTCAGAATTGAGCTAGCGTACAAGGGTCCCTGTAACATTAATGACCAGGAGAGATTAGAACCCTGGGGGTCTTTTTGTATTACTCCTGTAACCTTCTCTAGTGCTGTGCTGGTAATTCAGTACTGATTTGGAAGGAATGATTGCAAAATTCTGCATTTGGACATTCCTTTCCTCTTCAAGTACTGGCCAGGTTCAACAGAGTGTGAGGACAAATAACATCACAGCCTCTGGTGCTATGGAAGCAGACTGTCTTTTTGGTTTTTAAGTTGCAGGGGTACAACCTCTCCATCAACTTGCTCCTCCCAAAATCTTCTGGCTGGCTTTCAGCCCACCAGGGTAACTTTTATAGGCAAATAGTTCAAATAAGGTTCCTTTCCAAAAACGCTGACATCCCCTTCACTGTATTATCTCTATCTCTGTGTGTGTGCGTGTGATGTGATTTGACTTCCATAAGCAGCACTTTTGCCTCTTACTGTCTGTTTTTCCTGCTACAGCCCTTCACTTCCACCCACCCATAACATGTCAGTAACATCCACTCACAGTCTCTTATACTAGTGTAGGCGCCTCTGAATTTGGTCCTCAGTCCCTAACTCAATGCACTGTAAAGTTTTTAAAAGATACCAGGTGTTCACAGGCTCAACATAAAGGCACATTCTATCCTGCACTCCTTTTTCCTATTCACCAAGTTGCAGAAGGAGAGGCTTAAGATAGGCAAATGCTACTGAAACCCCTTTCACAGCTACTGAGTGCCACGCTTGTAAAAGCAATGGCTGCAGCCAGGTTCAGATCAGCACAAAAGAGAGTGCCCGCAAGAGTTTTAAAAACATCTTGCAACTCCTCTAGAGTGTGTGCGTGTGAGTTGCACTGATTAGCTGTGGTAACACTTTCACATTATTTCCAGTAGGTTAGAACTGTGGTCCTTCCTGTGTAATACATACCCCTCTGGACCTTTCTCAGCTTCCCATATGCTGTCCCTCTAACCACACGGCTCTGGCCTACTCTGGAAAGACCAGCTCTACTACGCTCTGCTGAGGCCAGCAACTATAATAGTAGAGTTTATGCTGTGGGCACCTGTCACACTAGGAATAGCACTGCAGCTATTTCAGATGGAGGCCAGTAAACAAGTCTGATGACTATAGCCTGTTTCAGCTGGGATAGATTTGGAGTCTTAGGTATCTTTGAATCTGAAAGGGCCAAATTCAGCTCTGGTGTAAAGGTTTTAAAAGACAATTAGCAACCGTACAATAGACAAAGTCTAAATGAGTGTAACTGCATGGAAATCGGTTAATTTGCCGCTGGATGTTATGTCTGGGCAAAGATCAAACACTAAAAGAGGTTTCTCATTCAAACTGTTAATCTTCCTCTCTTGTTTCCCTTTCCTGCCCAGGTCTGTAAGATTGTGAACACAACTACCCTGACTTGCTTAGCTCCACCCCTCACGCCTGAGTACCGACCTGGCTTGGATGCTGTCGAGCGACCAGACGAATTTGGTTTCATCTTTAATAACGTGCAATCCCTGCTGATCTATAATGACACTAAATTTATTTACTACCCAAACCCAACATTTGAGCTTCTGAGCCCTACTGGGGTTTTGGATCAGAAGCCAGGATCGCCGATCATCCTCAAGGTACGCATGCTGGAGACGTTAGTTCCAGTAGTTTGCACAGTCTGTAGTTCAGAAAGCGGCATATGCTGGAATGGGAAACAAATGGCATGGGAAAGAGTGAAGTCTGAGCCCTAGCAGCAGGGCTGTTACAGAGCTGCAATGCAAAACTGAGCTTGGCTACAGCCCATAACTGCTGATCAGCTGGCAAACTCCGTGAGGAGAGGGGAAGGTCTGAAATACACAGGATCCCTGATGTCACAGGTTGACTCAGCCCTTCACCCTTCCTAAGTAGGTAAAAACACTTTACTCTGCGGGTCTTTCAGATGAGACCTTAAAACTTAAAAACTGCCAGATCTGCATGAATATTAAAAATCCACGCAGGGCTCTTTGTGCGAGCAGGTGTTTGCTCGAGTGTTACAGAGCAAACTTTCCCTTCTTTTCCCTGGTGTGCCGCACCCTCCAGATGTGGCACTGTTTATATGGTACTGCGTAAGCACCTGGGGTTGAAAGGTATTGCAGCCACATCAAGTATTTCTTATTGTGTGTGGTGTCATTAGTTTATGACCTTCTAAGTGAAGAAGAAAGGAGATAAAAGTTACTTTATACAGTGTGGGGAAAATCCCCAAGCCCACGGGAACTTTGCCTGGGTAATTCAGTTGCCCACATTCTTGCGCTCATTATACGCTAGAAAAAGATTTGTGGTATAGCTGTATTGGCACACCCTCTTAATGTAGATGCAGGAATGCTTTTGCAGGTGTAGCTTACACCATATCTCTGAATGAAATGTGCTATATGGGCAAAAGTACTTTAGTAGTGTCGTAAAAAATCATGCCCCTACTGTACCACATAAAGTTTTATTAGCTCGAGGCTCTCACAGATCTGAGGCCTCGTCTACATTTAAAAGTTTTGTTGCTTTAACTGTGCCGGCATAGTTAAAATGGCGTGCAAAAACCCTCCCAAAAACCTAGTGTGGACACCGTTATATCAGTATCTAAGTGGTTATATCTGTGTAGCTTATTCTGGTTTAGCAAAGCAAAATAAGGGCATGGCTACATTTGGAACTTCAAAGCGCTGTGGCGGGAACGCTGCCGTGGCAGCACTTTGAAGTGCAAGTGTGGTCACGCATGAACCCTGGGAGAGAGCTCTCCCAGCGCTCCTGGTAATTCACCTCCACAAGGGGATTAGCTCCGAGCATTGGGAGTGCAGCTCCTAGCTCTGGGAGTCTGTCCACACTAGCGCTTTAAAACGCTCAGACTTGCTCCACTCAGAGTGTGATGTTTCACACCCCTGAGGCAGCAAGTTAGAGCACTATAAAGTGTCAGCGTAAACAAGCCCTAAGCCATACCATCTTACACTGGTAAAACAGTGTCTGCATTATAGCTTTTACTGGGTTTGTTTGTTTGTTTGTTTGTTTTAAAAATCTCATCTCTATCTGACATACTTGTGCCACTTGAAGGTGCGCACCAGGCCTGAGACACTGTCTACACTGGCACTTTTGTCACTAAAACTTTTGTCACTCTGGGTGTGTGAAAAAAGACACCCATGAGCGACAAAAGTTTTAGCTACGAAAAGCGCTGGTGTCAGCAGGAGCCATGCTCTTGGGCGATGAAGCTACTGCCTCCTGTTGGAGGTGGTTTTAATTTTGTTGCGAGGAGAGCTCTCTCCCGGTGATAGAGAGCAGCCACACAGCACACCTTACAACGGCACAGCTGCAGCAGCACAGCCACGCCGTTGGAAGGTGTGCAGTGTAGACATAGCCATAGACACGATAATACCCCTTGTAGGCCTGTCTTTTCCACCCTCTGTTATTGGCACCTAGGGTGTAAATGATATAGAAATGTTCTGCCAACTGGAGAGAAAAGCCAGTGGAAATTGGAAAGCGCTGACACCTGGGTTTTCCTTCCAAAATACTTGCAAGCTATAACTGAGAATAAAGGGCAGATGAAGTAATGGCCAAGGAACATGCTGAATCTTTATACAGTCTTCTTTACCTTTGTCAATAGGGCAAAAATCTGTGCCCACCAGCTTCCGGAGGAGCAAAGCTAAACTACACTGTCCTGATTGGAGATACCCTCTGTGCCATCACTGTGTCTGAGACCCAGCTGCTGTGTGAGCCCCCCAACCTCACTGGGCAGCACAAAGTTATGGTGAGGTCAAAACACTCCATCTAGCTACCTTATATATCTGTTTCTAATCTTTCCTTCCTTCCTTCCATGGCTCACTGAGGCAGCCAGGCTATGGCATAGGGTGACCAGATGTCCCGATTTTATTGGGACCGTCCCGATTTTGGTTTTTTTCCCCTTATATAGCAGGGTTTCTCAAACTGGAGGTCGCGAACCCCCTGAGGGTCATCGAGCACTCCCAGGGGAGTCGTGAGCTCCTGGCGCTGCTTAAAAGCCACCGAATGAATTACTTCCGCATTTGGCGGCTTTTTGACGGACATGCCGAGCTATTTTGGGAGCACTCGGCATGTCCGCTGAAAATAGCCACCGAATGCGGAAGTAATTCATTCGGCGGACATACAAAGGGTCCGCCGCAGCAGCTGAGAAGTGAAAAAGGAGTCACGATTCTCAGAAGTTTAAGAACCGCTGTTATATAGGGTCCTATGACCCCCACACCCCCGTCCCGATATTTCAGATTTGCTGTCTGGTCACCCTAGAGGCAGCTGACTGCCATTTCTTCTAGAGTTGTCAAGAATCAGATAGGATTTACCTCTCATTATGGCTGTTTAATAGGAAGTTAAGCATTGCTGTGGATTAGAAAGGCGGAAATCTGTGTCCTCTCAGTGGAGATGCCCTCCTACTGTCCGGGCTTGCTAGAGATTCCAGGAAACTTAAGTATTTATGTCAGCAGGACATCAGTGCCAGGTATCCTATTCTTTCGCCGTTCTTTATTTGTTGTTTGTTCTATAAGGCATGAGTGAATTTCCTGTAACATCTGCAGGGGTCAGGAAGGAATTTTGTTCTCTGGACAGCATGGTACAATTGGTCAGGTGTATTAGGGGGACTTTTGCCTTTTCCTGAAGCATCAGAGATTGTCCACTGCTGAGCACTGAATTTGATGGGCTAGCATCTGATCCAGCAAGGCAGCTTCCATGTTTTCATTTACCGCAGCGTTAGCCAGTGTTACTCCTCTGTGATGCAGTTAGAGACCAAGTGGAGCTGCTGAAGTGTCTGGGTAGAGCTCGAATGAGGCTTTAATTGTGATTTATTTTTCTTCAAGTTCAGCAACCAAAACATATTTGAAATATCACAGTCTAATTCACACTAGAGCTTCCCTGCTGACAGTTGCTTATATCTGGGGCCTTGGCACATTCAAGAAAACTCTAACCCATTTTAACCCCCAGTCTGTTTATACCGCAGCTTTCATATACAGCCTCTTCTCTTTTCTCTTCTCACCCAGCCCGCTTTCCTGGTTTTCCTTGAACTCCATTGCCAGTGGAATTGTCACTCTGTCTCTAATGTCCGCAGTTTACAAAAGGGAGTTGAAAGCCTGTGAAATGAAAGTCAAATGGAGCCATCAGATAATAAGAACAAAGCCTGAGACAGTGAAAGGCTAACGTATTTATCATGAACTGAAGCCGTCTGTGTGTTTCAAATAGGCTGTGCCCTTTCTTTCTTGAAGGCAGCCAGTGTACATATGGTCTTAGTTGTGACTGAGACAGACTGTTTACCAAGTCTTCTGACAGCGTCTTTGCAGACTGGGGAATGATCTCCCTACCCACTAAAGAAAGGGCTTTGGGAGCAGAGAAAATCGATCAGGCATCTGAGCAGGAGGAGCGAGCGCCCATTACTCAGAGGCCACTGTTTCCTGTCCATGGCTCTTCTTTCCCGCTGAGATAACCACTAGGGCAAGAATCACAGTTTCCCTGGCATAGGTGAATGAGAACAGTGGGGTCAGCAGCACTGGTGGGATTGTGTCAGGAGTGAACAGTGCTAGTTCCAGGGTGAATCCGGTGTCCTTCACGATGAGAGGTCAAAGCTACTGTAGTAGCAGAAACCTCTCCACAGTGAAAGGCGATGATCAAAGACAATGTCTTACCAAGTGCACCATGAGTGACCGTAAGCTAGACATGGGAAATAGGAGAGAGAGAGCATAGTCCGAACCCAGAGAGGAACAGCATAGCCTCCAGCATGGTGGAGGAGAGGTTGAAGTGAAGAGACATTTTCTACTCCAGCATCCGAAATATTAGGGAGCAAATGAGAAGAGATTTCGTCAGCATATAAACAAGGACCAGAGATTCTCCACCAGGTATCAGAAAGGAACAGTGTAACCCAGGGACAGAGTGAGATATTGAGAAAGCACCAAGCTGCATTCATGGCACTTGTATGTCTTGTCATTGCAGCAGCTGAAACTGGCCAAACAAGACAGGCCCTGGGGCAGCAGGAAGACACTAGGTGCCTTCACACTGTGATGAAGGGAGCTATAGAGAACACATGCTAGAATTGATGGGGAAGAGCCCAATGTCAGACTAAGCGTCAAAGAGATTAGGAAGGGGGACCCAGTGTTTCTCAGGAGAGCTCATAGTCAATGTAGAGTATCAAATACATGGGAAGCACACGAGCTTTGCCTAAAAGGGGTGGAGATCCTCTCAAGGCTGATCAGTTCTTCACCCAAATACCACCCCCGGCAGGCGTCACTGCACCCCCACTCCTCATCTGGTCACAGCAGGCAGAGCCCTTTGGTTGAGGCCCCCTGTGTTTTGCTTGGCTAGGTGCACGTGGGCGGCATCGTCTTCTCCCCTGGCTCGGTGAATGTGATCTCTGACAGCCTGCTGACCTTGCCCGCCATCGTCAGCATTGCAGCGGGAGGCAGCCTGCTTCTCATCATTGTCATCATCGTCCTCATCGCTTACAAGCGCAAGTCCCGGGAGAACGACCTCACGCTCAAGAGGCTCCAGATGCAGATGGACAACCTGGAGTCTCGGGTGGCCCTGGAATGCAAGGAGGGTCAGTACCCCGTTGTTGTTGTGTTCAGGATGGGGCAAAGGGGAATGGGCTTTGTACGTGGGGCGGTGCAAATTAGCAGAAGTTACAGGGAGGTCAAAGCTGCAACTCCAAATACCAGGTAGGGGTCTCTGTTCTGAGAGCCCTGTGTAACTTGCCCACATCACCCAGGTTCTTTGGTGTATTCATGTTATATGCAGAGTTCTCTACCTCTCCCTTTTCCTGCTCAGCATAACCAATCGGCTTCTCCTCTACATGTTGGCAGATGTGTTATATTAAAAAAAAAAAAATCACCATGGTGAAAAATTGTAGACAGACAATCAGTTTATAAATTGATCCTTTTTCCTGAGAAACTTCACATGGCCTAGCAGAGTTTTCCTCTCATCGAGTTCCATTGATTTGATGCCAACTCTAGTACCTGGTCTCAGGTCTAGTTTCCCTGTTTACCCCGTATTGACTTTGAACTGGTTTGAATCTAAGGCCTCCTGAGCCTGTTTATAGTTTCAGAGCAAAGACTAGATCAGTGTCTCCCCCATGAGCTCAGAGAGGGGGAGAGTCTCTGCACCTTTGAGGCAAGGACGCCTCCCCCCAACAACTAAGGAAGGCTGTAACAAGTGTGTGGGATGCAGACACAGCCGAATGTGCAGAGAATAGGATTAGAGCTTGGTCCTGCTTAAGGGACACATCGAGATTACATTGTGGAAACCGCTCAAGCCCCCGGGTGCCTGGTCAATGTGTCTCATCCTCTAATGGCCTCTTGCTGAAGGGGTTTCGTATGGGCGTAAGGTGACCCTGACCCCATAGGAATTGTATGGTTCTGACGAGGAATGAGACAGAACTAGAAAGTGGAATAATCTTGTGCCCTTCTTTGGTGCACAAAGAGAGAGAGAAGAGTCCACACTGCACCTCCTGGAAGCCTGCCTCCCAGAGCCCAGCATGGCGTCCTAGATACCAAGGAGAAGACGGGCAGGGAGCATAGTGCAGAGAGGTTGCAGACACCACAGAGCTGCTCTCCTGTGCTCAGGCTTTGCCTGGCAGTGTTATGTCAAAGGTTACGTTCTGGGAGAGGGTAGAGGTGAGAGTAAAGGGGGTAAGTGGACTGGAGGGGTACTGCATTGTGGCTCTGCATTTTTACCTGGGATAAAAGGTAGGGATAGAAGCTAATTTGTACATGGGGTGGCTGATGCATCCGACGAAGTGAGTATTAGCCCAAGAAAGCTTATGCTCTAATACTTTAGTTACTCTTTAAGGTACCACAGGACTCTTTGTTACTTCTGTGAATCCATCTATACACATTCAGAGGCCTGTGTTGAAGGGGTAGGGAGCTGTACCTTTGTAAATGGGTGTGTGTGTAGGTTCAGAGGAAGTGGGAGTGAGCACACTTTGCAGAGGAAAATGTGCACTTGTGATGGGGGTGCATATGAGAGGGTTCAAGGGAGCAGGGGGTGCATGTGGATATGGTCCAGGTTGTCTTCTATGCAGCATGCTATGCATCAAAGAGACTGAGGAGTTCAGACAAATAACTTCTCTAGATAAAAACCTCAGTTAGTAATCACATTTTTCTCTTGGCAGCATAACTATGGGTGAAAAAATAAACTTTTCCCAACAGTGGCCATCAAGCTAGCAAGAGCAGAACCTTTGGGACAGAAAGAATCTCCTTCTCAATTTGCTTTTGAGAAACCTTGTACTTTTTTTAACTCGTTGAAATTGTCACTTACACATTTCAGAGTGTAGGAATCTAGTCCCTAAGAACAAGGTAGGCTGTGCTTCGCATCCCAGCAGGGATACAAAGATGAAACTAAAATGATGCTTGCTGGAAGCCAAGCGGCCGCAGGCTGACCCGAGGCTGACTTCTGACAGAAAAAAACAGCATTCTGGGAAAGCTTGCTGTTGTGCATCCTAGAAAAGATGTTTTATCTAGTTTGAAGGAAGCTTGGTGGATCAAGGGTAAAAATAAAAGGCAGCAAATTTCATGTTCTTGACATTTGCATCTTGACATGCAGCCAAACAAAATATGAGGCCCTTGCAAGCAAGGCAAAGAATGACAGGCATGTAGGACAGACACATGGACTCATGGCTGAGGAGAGCCTAGCTGGAATCCTAGAAACTACGGCTGGAAACATCAGTCCATCAAGTGTAGCACTCCATCCAGCATCTTATGTTTCACCTCACCTCCACCCCCTGCCATACAGACCTCCATAATATCTCTGTCTATTCTGTACCACACATAGACAGATAAATACCTTCCTGACCCCTGCAGCCTGCATTTTAGGCCCTGAAACGTATTAGGTTAGTGGTGTTACTTGTCAAGAAGAAAGAGAATGTGGTAGGCACAACAATTTAAAAATAGTATGCTTATTTCTAGCTGGAGTCTTTCAAGGTGTTTTAGGTGCTTATACACATGGTGTGAACTGCATACAAATTAGCAAACATCTTCTCTTCTCAGCATCTGTTCCTTGCACTGTGTTTGCACGTACTTGTGCACACTCACACTCCCTCTCTCTGCTGCTGCTGTGAAAGTGTCTCCCAGCCATGAGGGGCATGTCTGATGACACAGTGAGGTCTTACAGTGACCAAGCTTCCCAAGATGGCCCATTTGCCGTCCTGGATTTGTCTGCCAGAAAGGCAGACTGTTGGCTGTTCCCAAAGCCTCTGCTGTTTAGACTCAATTCGCCATGGTCCTCTTTGATTGCATTTCTTTCTCTCTCTCTCCTCCTGGCCTTCCCCTCCCCTGCAATAGCTTTTGCCGAGCTGCAGACAGACATCAATGAATTAACCAGCGACCTGGATCGCTCCGGGATCCCATACCTTGATTATCGGACATATGCCATGAGGGTCCTTTTCCCTGGCATCGAGGACCACCCCGTCTTGCGTGAGCTGGAGGTAATGAAATGGCCAGGCGCGTGATCTCCCTCTCTCCGCTACTCCGAGTGCTTACGTAGCTTCTTGGACTATTTTCCTGGTCCCTTCTGGGAAGCTAGATTGAAACTCACAGAGCTGTGACGCACCTTCCCACCTCCCTCGTTGAATCTTATTAGAAGCGCTAGGGTAAGTGAGAGAAGCACAGAGTTCATTTTAACAAACGGCCCAGCATTTTATCTCTTTAACACATGCCTTGCTGCCTCTTGCTCTCTTCTGGGACTGGAACTGGTTTTTGTTTTTTTTTTTTAATTATTTTCATCGCTAAAGCACCATCATGGAGTTTGCAAGGCTAGCAGCAAACAGCTGCCTTTCTTATCAGTGTCTTTTTAAAGTCTCTTTTAATCCCTTTATTGTGGAGAGAAAAGCAAAGGGTATCGGGCTACGCTGCACTCCTGATTTATTGCTGGGCTCCCGCAAGGGATAGCTTTTCACCTTGGGATGACCTGGCCAAGGATTTGCTGTAGGTCAGCAGTTTTCATTCCACCCCCTGCCCCCCCCAAGTTCTTTTTAGATAAGTCATTCATTAAAATTTCCATGTCAATGCTAACTTCAGTCCTCACTGCCTTGTGCTGTATTCCCATCGGAATCCTGCAAACAACACTGGATTGAGGTGCGTCAGTACCTGGATGGGAGATCTTCAAAGCAAACACGGGTGCCGCAGGAAGTAATACCAGTTACCATGTAGCCCGCCCTGTTCCCTTTGAGTTGGTGTTGACTTAGTGCCCCGTGGCATCAGAAGGCTCTGGAAGTATTGGGCTAGTTTCTCAGCTCTTGTAAATTGTCATAGTTCCAGTGCGGCCCATGGATCTATGCCGATTGACACCAGCTGGGGGCTTGTCCACCATCTTTAGGATGAGATATAAAAGAAAGGCCTTGACCACTTCTGGCCATTATATGTGCCATGGTATGGATAGCAGGTATTGCTCCTGCTATCCTGGCCAGATTCCAGTGTGGGTAATTGTGTTCTGCTTCCATAAATCCCCCCCTTCAAGTTCCTTTTAAATGTGCTCTTGGCCAAACAGTGCTGTGTGCTATTGATCAATCATTGCATATCACTCTAGGGTTGGCTGCATTTCACTGGTGGATGAAGGGATTCCTGTGTATGATTGGTATCAAGTTACACTTTGGGATCCTTTGACATGAAAGGCATTGTAGAAATATAAGAGATTATTATTATATTAATAAAAGATCTAATTAAGTTAATGAATTAGATTAAAATTAATACATTAGATTAAAATTCTAACAGCAAACTGCCAGCCACAGCTCAAGCACTAAACTCAGCCAGGCTGCTTTTGAGTTGACTTCTCCCTTTGCCAATCCTCAATATTTTCCAGTCCCACATACCATGTTTATTATTTAAATTGCCAAGTAAGCTGATTTTCTAAGAAATGTGGCCTCTTTTTATTGGTTTCACTTATGAAAAACAGAACTGCAGGAGTGATAAATGTGTTGCCAATTACACAGTTGTTTAATTATATAACGTTAGTAGAACCAATATATACGGTTCCAAGATGTTTAGTAAAGAATTGCTTGATGTAGTTTATCATTTTGACTCATAATGAATTACTTAAAACCGGGACTAGCTGAAAGCCTCAATTAATTTTTTACTGTTTCTCTATAATAAAGCAATAGTCTAAATTAGTCATTAATTTACTTATGGGAGTGTTGCTTTTTTTGCGGAACAAGTACAAAATGTGTGTCACTTGTAGGGCTTTCAGCCTCAAAGCAGAGGCATTAGTGATCAGTGTGCCTGATTCCCAGCAATGGTGAGGGCAACTACAGCCAGAGATAAGGGCGCTGTTTCTTTCAGTGGCTTGCTGAGATTGTTGTCCTCTGCTTACAGGTCCAAGGGAATGGGCAGCAGAACGTGGAGAAGGCCTTGAAGCTCTTTGCCCAGCTAATCAACAACAAGGTGTTTCTGCTGACATTCATCCGGACCCTGGAGCTGCAGCGTAGCTTCTCCATGCGCGACCGTGGCAATGTGGCTTCCCTTATCATGACGGGCCTGCAAGGAAAGCTGGAATACGCAACTGACGTACTGAAGCAGCTGCTCTCAGACCTGATTGAGAAGAACCTGGAGAATAAAAATCACCCCAAACTGCTCCTGCGCAGGTAAGATGAGTGGCAGGGGGAGGAAGCTGCAGGGACATGCCCTGAAAAAGGAACCCAGCATCATGCAGCTGTCCCCTCTCCACCCAGGGAAGAGCCTTGGCTGTGGAGGACAATGAAAGCTGCATGGCCACAAGTGGCTTTAAAACACACGCATGCATGTGCGTGCGCGCGCGCACACACACACACACACACACGTTGTATATAGCAAGATCTGGCAGTAGGTAGCAAGGAAACCCCAGTCCAGATAGACCCTCGAAGTGCAGAACTCGCCATGTGCAACTCCCATTGCGCTTTTATTCATTCCTTTTCCCACTTCCCTTGGCCTCTCAGTGGAGTGGGGGGAGATCTGGGTTTGATCTTCCCATCTAGTTGCAGTGGGAGCCCTGGGGAGGCTCCAACCTGGGTGACCTGGTTGACAGTAATAAGCGAGAGAGCATGCGGCGGTTTGGCCAGCTTGACAAGTAAAAGGCATTACTCAGCATTGGCAGCCTGACCCCTGACATTCAGGGACATTAGCAGTTTTACTCTACATTTTCCAGATGTCAGTTTTTTACTCCCAGCCCAGGTGGCTTCTTAGTGGGCAGCTTCCCTCACTTCTAACCTGGTTATCCTAAAGAGATTGGATGTGTCACTTCTTTGTTGTTCAGTTTGGGGGATGGGAGGCTGGGGACTCTGCTCAGAGCTGGTTCCTTTTTGTCTTCAGCTGTTTGGGGTGGGGTTGGACAGGGCTGATGGGCTTTTCATTAGTGCCCTGTTCTGTTGTGCAGAAGGATGGGAGGAATGAGTGGGGTCCAGGGGGACAGTGGGGGATTATGAGTGAAAGAGAGAAGTACGCAAGGTCATAGTTCTCTTGGATCAGGTTTAGGACGCTGTGCAACCATCCATGAAAACATAAGAACATAAGAAGGGCCGTACTGGGTCAGACCAAAGGTCCATCTAGCCCAGTATCCTGTCTACCGACAGTAGCCAATGCCAGGTGCCCCAGAGTGCGTGAACCTAACAGGTAAAGATCAAGTGATCTCTCTCCTGCCATCCATCACCCCCATCTGACAAACAGAGGCTAGGGACACCATTCCTTACCCATAAGATGTGATAGAGTGAACCCCATGTTACTAGAGGCAGGGAAGGGAAATGGATGGACTCTTGGAGGCTCCCAATGGAGCACTGCATTTTTCTTTCTGCCGCCAGCCCACGTAGCATGACTGAAACTTCGCGGTGCGCCAACACCTCCGCCCCTAGAGAGTCCTGCTTGACAAATGGGGTGTCCTGGAGCCCATGAAGTGGAGTGAGCTGAGCCAGGACTAGAGGCCTCCTCTCGCCATCACTGGGTGAAGGCTGACAGCACCATCAGTCTCACTGATGCCAGGTGACCCTTGAGGTTACGCTGGTATCTCAGTGTCAGGCCATTTCTCTTCCCCCTGCACCTCAGTCCATCTTCTAGCTGGGCAGGCAGGGGAAGCAGGTGCCAGATGGAGGAAACTGGGTTAAGGGTGAGAATAAAGGCAAAGGGATTCCCTTGGGATTTGGAAATGGTGTGGGGCAGGAGGGAAAGCGATCTGGGGCAATCTTGGCCAGTATCCTGCACCTCTGACTGATCTGTGTGTGTGAAAGCACCATAGCCCTTAAGACAAAAGCACACAGTATGTTTCTTACATAAGAACAGCCAGATTGGGTCAGATCACAAGTCCATCAAGCCCAGTATTCTGTCCTCTGACAGTGGACAATGGCAGGTGCCCCAAAAGGAATGAACAGATGGGTTATCATCATGTGATCCATCCCCTGTAATTCAATCCCAGCTTCTGGCAAACAGAGGCTAGGGACACCATTTCTGCCCATCCTGGCTAATAGCCATTGATGGACCTCTCTTCCGTGAACCTATCCAGCTCCCTTTTGAACCTTAGAATGTCACGTTGCTCTCTGTGTTTGATTCTGCTGCCAGTCCTGGCTTTTCTCCTGTTCATAGTTAGTGCGACGTTAGGGCAAACCGGCACACACACAGCTTGCTGTGGAGGCTCTTGCATATCGGCCACATTTCTTCTGTAGAGTTGCGCCCTGCTTGTCCAAAGAGAGTGGGGGTGACATGGAATGAATTGGGAATTGGAAAAGAAGGGGAAGCTTTCATGTGAATATCAGGAGACATCACTTAAACCCAGAGCAGTGGGTTCCACTAAATTTTAAAGGCAAACACTGCCCATGAATAATACAAAGTTCTACAGTGGGCGCTGCTACTCGTCAGTATTCACTGACCTGCAGTATCTGATTTGGACACTGGTATTTGTGGAATATCTGATTTTAAATATGGGGAATATGGTGGTGAGCTCACACATCGTATCACAGCCCACTGTGATATCGCTTTTTTAGGGGCACCCACTGCACTAGAGAGAATGTTACTGGAGACATAACGTGGCTGTTGTGCCTGTAAAACACTGGCCATCCAGTTGCATGTTTGCATTTAATTATTGTTTTAGAGGTTGAAGCGGGGCCTCGGAGAGCTACTGCAGGGACCACAATAGGCATGATCTCTTTGAGCCACTCTGTTCACTTTTTGAGTGCAGAGCTTTTCTAATCAGCCTGGGCCAGATCAAAGCGAAAGGGAAAAACCTTGGCATTTATGCTCTTTTTCATTTTAAATGTGAGGGAACTGTATAGGTGAAAGGGTCCAGAGTTATAAGCACACTGATTGGATCCCTTCATCTGTGTCTATAAATTGCTTCACTAGACCACAAGCTCATCAGAGCAGGGACCTCCCTTCTTGCATGTTTGTACAGTACTGCACGCTTTTGAGCATCTGCTAGGTCGGGTCCAGATATTCTAGAGATGAGCATGGCATAAAAGGCTAGATGGACAGGGTAAGTGACAGACCCAGAGTCTGAGCTGGCAGGGAGAGTGCAGTAAAACACCTCCATCTCACTTGAGATCTTCTCTGGACCACATCTAGGGGTTCAGCCTCTGTGGCCCAATCAGTCCCACATGTCTCTGATGATGCTGTGCAGCAAAGGATGCAGTGTCACTGTAATATAAGGAGTTTTGTTCTATTTATCTAGGTACTTACTCGATCTTCATCTCTACACAGTATCTGTGCACTTCAGTCATTAATAGATTTTATCCTCACAGCACCACCCATCCAATAAGGAAGGAACTTCCCCGTTTTACTGCTGGGGAGCTGAGGTAAATGGCAGCTGAAGTGACTCACCTCAGGTCACACACAGAGTCTGCAGATGAGACAAAAATTGAGTTTAGTAACCTTGGTTAGATTGGCACCCATGACTCTGAGGCAAAAGGCTGCCTCCTATTCCTGCTTCCCTGAGCCAGCCCTGTCCCCGCGCGCATGCTGATGGCATTTCAGGGTCCTGTTGCATAGGAGTCACCCTGGTTCTATCCCACTGTGTCTGAGCTTTGCCCCAGGGGTTGCTGCGTGAGGCAGGAAGAGGGCCTGCTCTGTGCTCACCCACTGTCCACCTGCCCACAAATGGAGCCATCGCCACACTGAAGCCAGAAGCCAAAAGCAACAGGGAGTATTTCACAGCTTGGGGGAGTTTTCAGTGATTCCTCCAGCCACAATGAATATACTTGGCAGGAAATTGCTCTAAATCTGGCCGTGTTTGCAGAGGCAATAACTCATCTCAGAAATGGAAGCTGCATTAATTTCCCCCGTGGTTTGATGAGTCGCTGTGAAAGCGTCTTCAGCCTGAGCCATCAATAATGACTTTTCACTGTGCTCTAAAAATAAAAGGCTGGTGATCTCAGCAGTATCCCCCTCCCATCTCCAGTCCCCCCTGTCTCTCACCCCATTACCACCACTAGGAGGTTTTGCTCATAAGACCGTGTACCACATCAGAGCCCGCCTAGCAATGTCATAGTCCGATTGCCAGAGACAGAAAAACCAGACTCAGAGAAAGGGCCACACCCACAGGGACTGTGTGTGGCCAGCCATCACTCTCTTTGAATTTCTGCCGGCTTGAAGCATGTATGATTTTTTATTTTGTTTCTCAAACTCGGAGCCAGAGGGATTGTGTTGGATCCAGCCCTGACATGGGCGCAGTTCAGACCCAGAGTCTCTGTACAGCCACGGAAAGGAGTTAAGCCAGGAGCAAATGTTCTTCTGTCTTAAAGAAGGCTCTGAGAGAGAATCCAGTCACGCCTTTGTGTGGCTCTTATTTTGGCAGTCAGAGGCTGGGGGTTGAACTTCCAGTGCCGGGGTAGCTCAGTGGTGTGACCTGCAGTTTTATGCAATAGTGCCCATCCCGAAAGCAGCCTGAACCAATGATCTAGATATGAACGTCTCCATATCCTATTCCCAATCCCCCAAACCATCCAGTCCCCTTGTCATAGCCCTGCACTGGCATCCCCCTTTCATCATTCGTGGCACATTGGTGCCAACACAAACTTGTAAGTTAAATGTGTTAATATAAAAGATGAAAAGTCACCCGCTGAAAGGTTGGGATTGTATCCAGGTTCAGACTTCCCTGGTCAAAAGCTTCTGTCTCCATTAGCTGCCGTGAATATCAGCTGTCTGATAAAAACCCGTTTGGGCTTGTAAATAGACTGGGGGAAAAAGACTCACCCTGCATGGTTCTGAATGGGGTTATTTCTCACCCATCAGCCCCATTTGGTCATTTAAAAGGCTCTTGTAGCATATGTCCTCTCTTTGTTTTGCCATGTAAACATGGGATTAATGTTACCCCTTTAAGAACAGGCTCATGAGGGCCCTTTCCTGCTGTTCTCTGTGGAATTAAACAGCCCATTCATAGTGTAGATATAATGTTGTGGCCTGTTTTCTTTCAAATGCCATTTGCAGAGTGAGGGTTGAGCTGCCTGAACCCCTCCTCCCACACGCTCCAGAGTGTCGGGCGAGTATGTCTTGCATGTGGCCGGCCATGCTGTATGAAAGATGAGTATCAGCCTTAGTGCCGATGGTGGTGTTCCAATGCATGCACAAGGGGCTGGGGAGAGAGGTCTTCTCTGCAGCAGCAGTAGCATTTGAGAGCCTGACAGTGGGGTGGGAGGAGGTGATTATTGACTCTGTTTAATCAGAACTGAGTACCCGTGGATTAGTTCTGCAAATTATCCTCCCAGATATGGCAGGCGACGCAGGGAAACCAAATGAACCCAGAGAGCCTTCATTATCCTCCGTTTAAATTTGCTTTTAATTTGATCGTTCTCACTCCTGGGCATTACCAGGGTCTTTGCAAATGCAAATAGTTGCATAGCTCAGGGAGACAGTGGGCAGCACAGAGGGATGTGTTACAGATCCAACTTTCATGTGTGACATGCTTGCACTCCTCAGAGCTACGGGGTCCAAGTTCAAATCTCTTCCTCCTACTGAGGCAGACTGAGTTCTAGGTAGTTCACTTGTGGAGGAGGCTTACAGCTGAGACCATAAAACCACAGAACATGTCCTGCCAGCAGTGCATTGACCCTGAGGACTTGGTTTTTCCCTTCAGTTACAGCAGTGTAATTAGAAGTAGCCCCGCTAATATCAGTGGAGTTTTCCTGGTGTGAGAGAGAAACCTACCATAGGGCACCATGGCACTTTTTGTAAAGAGTGAAGGGGTTTGTCCCACTGTCTTCAGTAACAGTTTCCTCTCCTCTGTTGTTAAGCATGTGAGCTGGGATTTTCAGAGAAGCCTGGCCGAGTTAGGTGCCCAGCTCATGAAGAAATTCAGTGAGATTTGGGTACCCGTGTTTCCTGGAAAATTCCAGCCCCAAACATAGAGGGTGGCTACAGGTTCATTGTATCATTTAGAAGCATTTGGGATGATGCCTATTGAACACTGAGAACTTTCTGAAATTCTTCTGCCACTGCACTAGTCTTGGTGCAGCTTCTCCCAGGCTTGCAACGAGTAAAGTGCCAGCATAGTCCAGCCACCAGCACTTTTACCACCATATCATCTGGATATGCCTGAGCAATGCCAGGCAACGTGGTAGTGAAAAAGGCTGGAGCCCTGAGGCCTGTTGCTAGCACAGACAGAGCTGCACTGAGGCTAAGCCAGTTGTTGGAGAATTTTAGAAAATCCTCATTGTAGATGGAGACTCTACAGAATTTCTGTCTGCTGTCTTGTGTGACCCAGGGCCTAGTACACCAGTGTCTGGCATTTATGGAGAGACCAAGCCACCGTTGCTCCTATCATTCAGCTGGTCCTGTAAGGTGTCTCCATGTAGGAAAAAAGAAACTTCTCCAGCACCGTGTACCCTTCTTTTCCCCCTTTCGGTACATCTATTCCATCTCACCCCTTTTGTCCAAGAAATGGAGCACCTGCTGCACATTTATAAAGTATCTGCTTCCCTTTTGCTGCTGTACCAACCTGGATTGAAGCTGCATTGAGGGATGGAGGATGGCTATGTGGCACATACGCATTCTAGCAGCAGCAAAGGGGTTAGCAGTATGTAGCAGTCATTTTAAAAGAAGCAAGAATGCAAAGGATCCAGAAGGAACAAAGCCTAAGAACTTGAAAGCCAGCTTTGCGGTGTGAAGATCCAGATGTTTCAGTTGGAAACCTACAAAGTAAAGGTCTTTTCCAGCCCTGTGGATCTGTGAGCTCCTTAGGTATTGTTTAGTATGCAAAACATTCCAAGTTAGAACATTTTGTTCTAAGTTAATAATGAATGAGAAGCCACAAAGTGAGAAATTATTTTATTTTACTTTTGAGTTCTCTAGTGTCAGTGCTTGATAATTGGTTTTTAGTTCTTTCCTTCTTTCTTTATTTTGCCTCTCTGCTCTTCCCCCTCATGGGAGACTGAAGGAAAGCTGACATTAAATCAAATGACTGTTCTCATCCCTGGCATAGGGAGCACATGGCAGTTCAGAGACTAGACAAAGCAAGGGAAAATTAGTAACATAAATATTGATTTTGGGGTTTTCCTGGTCTTTTTTGTTTAGTTTTATTCCCAGCACCCCAGTGAGTCAGAGGAGCAGCCAGGGGCTTTGGTTTCTGGCATCAGGCTTTTTTGGAAAGTTGTCTCCGGAGTGTACTTTGCTCTCATTTATGTGGTCAATATGAAAAGAGTTTTCTCTGAGTCTGGAGATTGTCCCCTGCTGACTTAATCTTCAAGAGCTTATTTTGTATTATCAGAGACAGATCTATAACAGCATACTAGATACCAGGTTGACCACGGAGTAAAAAATGATACCTGCTGCGTGGCTAGTGCAGTACTCTGAAGGAGTTGTTTTCGCAGCTCAGCATACCTCTTTTGACACAGCTGAGAGAAAGGGAGGTCACTCCAAAACAGGGCAGACAGAGTTTAAAGGATGGCTTGTTGAGACCTCCAGCACAGATCAGATTTCAAGACTAACCATGGTAGATGAGGCAGGGAAAAGATATACAACTGAGTAAGGCTTGTGAAGAGCTAGGCACTCTCCAACTCCTTGGACCCCTTGATGAAGAAAGTGGCTTTTTTGCTTTGGCTAAGGAAAGAATTTGAGCATGTTAACCCTTTAAGTGTTGATACCTTCTGCAATGACGACTGTACCAGAGGTGTGCTATCGAGTTAGTGGAATGTTGGGACGTGCTGGTACCATCAGCAGTAGCTAAGGGATTAATCTAATGTATGTTCTCAAAAAACTTTTGAATGTATAAGCATGTGAAGTATTACAGTTTTTTATCTGTCAGGGTTAGAACACAGTTCCCTAAGAGGGCTATGGCATGGCTCAGAGGCATAGGTTCTGTCCACACAGGTAAGAAGAAACCATGTTATAACACACGTGTGCCACACAACTGTTTCTCCTGATTATTTTTGTAGCGTCAAGAGGGACAGTATGTTAATTTCAGTTTAATGCAGAATGTAACTTACAAGAACTGGTCATGCTGTATGTTAGTAATATTCATTAGGAAGTTAGCCCTTTCTCATTAGCAAACATTTCACAAATTGATCCTGATTTTTTTTCTACCGTGTTAATATTCACCAAATAGCCTGGAGGAATGGTTGTCAGGTTCTATAGTGTTCTCCTGCTATTTGATTTGACTGTTTGTTACTGGCTCTTCTTTACCCGTGACTAGCGGTTGGTTGCCTAAGTCATGTGCTATTGTTTCTCCTCTTTGATTGGATGTCTGAAAAAAAATAAACAGAAGAACAATGAATATGGCATTTTCCAGCATGAATTTTCAGACAATTAATCATTTGTGATTCAATTTTGAGATTTACAGACATTTTCATTAATACCCTCCAGGTGTCTTATAATACTAAGTGTGGATAATATAATTCCTGGTGTCCTAGCAAATAGAACTCGGTGCATTTGATGGCTGAAATACTGGGGAATCTGTAACTTCTGTTTACTGTTTAACTAGCTTTGCCGTTATTACAAACCCTCTTACTGTACTACAGATGACAATACTAATGTAAGAGCTGGAGAGTGCTGGGAACTATACAGAGACACAATTAGAGGCAGTCTCTGACCCAAAGTGCTCACAGTCTGACAAGACAGACTGAATGAGGGAGGGGAAGCTATGACCCAAAGAGGGTCACCCAGCAGTCCCATCAGCATTTGATCTGGGACTGGAACCCAGCTCTCCTGAGTTTCCGTTCAGTTCCCCATCCACTAGACTAGACCATGCCTCTCTAGTTATGACTCTACACTAATGGTTTTTAATGCTCTACTCCAAAATGTGTCTGCAGCATTGTTTACACTGGCAAAAATAGAGCCCCTAATTCATTACCGGTGCTGCTCTCCTGCTGATAGCACTAGTCTAGGCCAGGTTAGTTCTGCACTGGGCTGCTCAGACCCATTCAGAGCTGAGTTATTATGAATTAAACACTAGTATTCAGAGTAGCAGCCATGTTAGTCTGTATCCGCAAAAAGAACAAGAATACTTGTGGCACCTTGGAGACGAACAAATTTATTTCAGCATAAGCTTTCGTGGGCTACAGTCCACTTCATTGGATGCATAGAATGGAACATATAGTAGGAAGATAGATAAATATAAGGAGAAAATGAAGATGTGGAAGTTGCCATATCAACTCTAAGAGGCTAATTAATTAAGATGAGCTATTGTCAGCAGGAGAAAAATTTTGTAGTGGTAATCAGGATGGCCCATTTCAGACTGGTGTGAGTTACAGTAGGTGCCTGTACTAGCCACCCCAAGCAAGGGTGGAAAACTTTTCAGAAGTGTGATTAATGTAGATCCAGCCTGAGACTACGATGAGGGGCCAGCTGTACTGGCCCACACCCCCTGTCTAGACCAGGAAAGCCATGCTTTGACAGATGGGTTGGGCTCTTCAAAGAGCAGCTGCTAGTTGGATTCAGGCTCAGCAGTTGCTGTTACCAATAGCTGAAATTGAGGCCATTCCCAAGCACTGAAGGCAGCCTAAGAGTAATGCCGGGCAGGATCAGAAAAGCCCTGGTGCACAGAGAGCTAGACCGCCTAGGATGGGGATTCGTTTGCAGCACATTCTCCGCTAGCACAGCTGGCAACAAAAGAAACATCCTTGTCCAGTCATCTATAGCCATGCTAGCAACAATCACTTCTTGGAAGCCTGCCTGACAGCCGCTTCTGAACACATTGGCAAAACAGTTCAGGGTCTCCTAGATGAGGGGGCCCCTCATCCTGTCTCTAGCCCGGAGCTGCTTTCAAAAGCTTTTCCCCACTTCCAAGAAAAGGAACAGTGTCTCTTTAAAGAGAGACCAGCAATCCTGCAGAGCCAGCATTAAAAACTATCATTAGGAGCCATTGTATTTAAATTAGAGATAATCTTGGGCACAATGTGGGGAGAGAATGCTGGGTGGGGCTGCAGAGAAAGCTGCAATTTCCCCTGCCATTGTCACTCTGCTGTCCCTGATTGCTAGCAACCACTGCAAATTCCAGTGATTTACTGAGCCATAGGGTATAATTTGCACCACGTGCAAGGAGTTAAAGTGCCACCAGGCATCCCTGTCAGAGGGGCTCATGACGGGCTGTCAGCTGGTCTTTATTCCTTTCTGTTCCTGAGCAATCTACATCCACTTGTCAGCTAAATGTGGGTGGGGGCAGGGCCAAGGGACAATGTGCCAGATCCTCCGGTGCAGAATCTTAAATGCTTTTGTGACTTTGTGCTCCAGATGGGCACTGTTCACTCAGAGAGGGTGATTAGAAGATGATCACCTGGCCAAAGGCCTGTGGAAAAAGGGCAGTCCTGCCTGCTAAGGGATGCTGGTAGTCTGTAACCAGTGATACCTCACTCCATTTGAGAGGGTAAGACTAATCCAAGATGTCAGTTTCGCTTTTGTCCATAAACGTCCCAGCTCTCCCGCCCTATTGAGATGTGGGGTCCCTTGTGTGAAGGACAATCATTTGGTTTGAGTTTTTTAAATAGACGTGATGAAATGTCCTCTCGTCTTTTTCCAGGACTGAGTCTGTGGCCGAGAAGATGTTGACTAACTGGTTTGCCTTCCTCCTTCATAAATTCTTAAAGGTGAGGGGGACACTGAGTGGAGATCTGTCTTTACCTGTTCTCCTTATGCTTCCACAGCTCTCTTCCTGCCCAAGACTCCAGCCTCTAAAATGCCTGACAACCCAGAGTAAGGGGGAGACAATAGCAGAGCAGAGATCTGGAAATAAGACCTGTGTTATGTGCATTTGCAGCTGTAGTTAAATTAGCTGAGCCTAAGCTAACCATCTCCATGCTTGGCTTTGTTCAACCCTGAAGTTGCATGTTGCCCATTTGAAATGTTATGTGCATGACAAGCTTGCAATGAAGCATGCCTGGTGCATGTCTCCCTGTCTCCATTCAGCTGAAGGAACAGAGTAAAAGTGGGCGACCAGATGTCCTGATTTTATAGGGACAGTCCCGATTTTTTGGGTATTGTTCTTATATAGGCTGCTATTAACCCCCAACTCCTATCCCGATTTTTCATACTTGTCTGGTCACCCTAGAGTAAAATCGCCATCAGTCAGTGAGCCCTGAAGGGCTGCATGTGTAGAACATATGAGAGGCTTTCACACCTCGGGAAAAGACCTGCTTGCGTCATCTAGTCCATGCCCCACCCAGCAAAGTGTAATTCCCTACAGTGAACTCTTGATTGCTTTGTTCAGTGTAATGTCAAATAACCCAGGTCATGGCGCTTCTACCACTTCCCTGGAGCACTGTGCGCAAGCTATTGGATCTCTCTGATAGGGAATGTGCCTGCCTTAGTGTTCAGTATAACTTTTCTTGCTCCATGTAATCCCATTTCACCTCACTGTACCCCCTGGAATACCCCAAACAGGTCTTCTCCCTACATCATTCAGGGCTGTGAAAAATTTTACACCCTGAGTGCCAAAGTTAGGTTGGCCTAACCTCCCATTATAGAGGCAGTTAGGTTGACAGAAGACGTCTTCTGCTTTGGAGAGGTGGATTAGACACATCGACTGAAAAGCCTCTTCCATCAACATAGGGAGAGTCTACACTACGATGCTACAGTGGCATAGCTGCAGCACCATAGCTATGCCTCTGTAACAGCTGTAATGTAGACATACCATCAGATTCCTTCTCTCCAGCATTAGGGAGGCAAGCTGTGGATGATACCCACATTGAGTAATGGGCCCTAGGTGTTGGCTTTCCTCTCCAAGTACTGCTTTGGGCCACAGACCTGCAAACACTTACTTACGTTGCTAACATTAAGTCAGTGGAACCGTGCACCTGCTTAAAGTTAAGTATATGCATTAGGATAAGGCCCTGCCGAAGAGGCACCTTCACCCAAATTTTGGTTTTGTTGTGTGTCTTGTCGAACAGGAGTGCGCTGGGGAGCCGCTCTTTATGCTGTACTGTGCCATCAAGCAGCAGATGGAGAAGGGCCCTATTGATGCCATCACAGGGGAAGCGCGGTATTCCCTGAGTGAGGACAAGCTGATCCGGCAGCAAATTGAGTACAAAACATTGGTGAGTCGGCTGTCCGTGGGCCCTGACTTTGAACACGTCATCTCCAGCTGTAAGTGACCTACTGTACATTAAGAGAAGCCGTACAGGAAGGGCAGGATATATGCAGCCCTGATGCCCCAAGGTAGAAATAGCTGCCTCATGTCAGAAGGTGTTCTTCATCGAAAGCACAAGCAGGAAATGCACATTTTTATGGCCCAAATTCTCAGCTGGCTCAACCCATACTCCAGCATTGTGGCCCACGAGTGTTGCACGTGCAATGATCTGTAGGACGTAAGTGCACATAATGTCATGGCTCCATTTTCAAAACCTCGGGATGCCAGGGCTCCGTGCAAATTAACTATGGACCTAAGTTGCTTGTGCAGATTATGTGCAAACAGCCCTGGCTGCTAACGTTTGGAAAATCAGGATTTACATGTGGAATCTCAGACCATGTCATCTTTTTTAAATATATCTATAGCGCCCCATGCCCTTGCCCTCCGCAAAACATAATTCCAGTGGACACCCTGAAGCTCTTAGTTTAATAAGCTTCCCAAGGAGACTTTAGATACAATAGCTGTGATATGAATGTAGACTTGGTGGCTTTTCAGGGGAATTCAATGTTAAGTGTCTCTGTCCTGCGATGAGCGGTATCACTGTTATGCTGGGTGTTTCTCCGAAGCCCTTTTGAGAGCCATTTGGGATGACTTCTCACTCTCTAGATCCTGAACTGTGTGAATCCCGATAACGAGAATAGCCCAGAGATCCCCGTGAAGGTGCTGAACTGCGACACCATCACTCAGGTCAAAGAGAAGATTCTGGACGCGGTGTACAAAAATGTCCCCTATTCCCAAAGGCCAAGGGCTGTCGACATGGACTTGGGTAAGAGCATACCTGCCTCGTAAGAAGTGAGGGAGTGGGAGTCGGAGTTAGAGAGGTAGCCAGTGTTTGGGGTAGTTCTTAGCGAGATTTGTAATGTTCAGGAAGCTGATTGCAATGGCTGGAACCAGGATGTCTAGCTTTGTGCACACTTGCTCTATCCTTATTTCTCCCCCGCCGTCTCCCAAACACACACTGCACCACTCATCCACTCACTCCTGTTTCTGCAGGACACAGCACTGGATCAAACTCTTGACCTGTTTTAGCCGTTGCACTCTGCAGACCCAGTTAATGTCCCCCAGAAAACTGTCTTAATGGAGCAATTGTCTAATGAGCAAGTGACTGATACCTCAGACCATCTTCGGCCTTTTACACAAGGCACCTCCAAGACCATGTATTTACAGTAGTATTGGCATCCCTTAGTCCAGATAAACACCTCCAAAATATAATTACATTCCTCCACCGTAGGGAAAATTCTACTCTCAGTTGCAAGGAAGCAACCCACCTTGACTTCCCTAGGACTGCATAGGAATAATCAAAAGCCCTTTCACTGAACGTCCCTTCCTGGGAGTGTGGCCTCTTACAGACTCACCTCTCCTACAATGTCAGATGAGATTGATGTGGACAGAAGAGGTGGATGTCTTTTCATCCCTGACCATCGTGTCTGCTTGCTCTCGCCTTCCCTGCAGAGTGGCGCCAGGGCCGGATAGCTCGCGTGGTCCTGCAGGATGAAGACATCACCACCAAGATTGAGGGCGACTGGAAGCGGTTAAACACCCTGATGCATTATCAGGTAAGAAACCATCCCTGACACAGAGCTCCCAGAAAGCAGCCAAGCAGAAGGGAAAGAAAAGCAGAAATTTAATTCCTCGGCGTCTCATCTAACAAGACAGACAGAGAGGTCACATTCTTATGATAAACCAGAATGGTTTAGTGTGCTCGTGCATTAGACGAGAAAGCAGCCCTGACACGCATCTTACAGAAGCTAGCAGAGTTGAAAATGGAGTAAATTAAAAAAGCCAGCCTCTCACGCCAGGTAGATGGGGTATGCAGAGAGAAGACTGCATTGTCACAGTTAAAGAGATGGGGCTGCAAAGGGCTATCATGTCAAAGACCCAGGCCTGGAAATGGAAGCCTAAGTAAGAGAAAGGGGAAGGCAGTATAGGAAAGGAGAGGGGTTTCTGCCTCTGAAGCATCATCTATAGGCCACAAGGCACCATGGGGGTCGACTAGCTGCCTGATCCAGTGAGGGAAGGCACCAAGCTACATGGACGACTAGTCTCTTGCAGTTTTCACTCTCAGTCTTCCTACATGTTGATTCTCAGTTCTTGTTCAGGGGATAACAGAGACACCTAGTTTTTAGGAACAAGGGGACGTCACCTTCATCTTGTATCCTGTGCAGCAATCTCATGGCTCCAGCATTAAAGGCAGTCACAGAGGAGTGTAAAAAGAGGAGAAGTCTCTAAGTACTTCTCCTCTTTTTATGGCTACAGGCTAACACAGCTGCTACTTTGAAACCTGTCACAGAGGGGTGTGCCGTCAGTCAAGGGAATATAGCCCCAAGCACAATAAACATAAACCTGAACATCGGGAAATGTTTCTAAATTGAGAAGCGGTGAAATTTGTTAAACTCTGGAATGAGTCCCCCAAGAGAAGGATCAGGAGCCCCATTACTGGAGTCATTTGAAACTAGACTGGTTAGAATGCTAGAAGAGATGCTGCATCCCACAGTGATCAGGATGGACCAGATGACCTACAAACTTCTTACCTTAATCTTAATCTAGATGGAAAGTACTCAGCCAGGTCCATCTGTCTACCACATGCAGGAATGTTCTGCTGTAGGGGAGAAGGACTGTGTTGGAGTGTAACTGTGTCCAACATCCCGTGAGCTTGATTTCCATTGAGTAGAGGCATTGCTCTTGAAGCCCAGTGCTCTGTACTGTACTCCTATGGACTTTGATTCATACCCTGTCTATAGTCTTCCTGTAGCTTCAACTTACCTCGTAGTAACCCTCCTAATTAGTCACTAGAAGAAAGGAGTTTGGTGTAGTACAAGGACACTTCTCTTCCTGAGCAGAATGGTTTCTCAAGAGATCTTTCCATGAAGTACTAGTCAGTTGCCTTTTGAACAGAAACCTTTCCCTTTTTACTTTGCTTGTTTGCTAAAGGTGACTTATCTTGTGGCTATTCAGTGGCCTCCTTTTGAAATGTGTTTCATGGGTCTTAGCTCAGTTCTTCACAAGATACGACCACCACTGCTGGCGTTTAAGTTGGCAAGCACAATTTAGGATTGCTTAAGGCCTTGTATCCTGAGGTCCATGTGTTCACTTTGATTGAGTTAGTGTGCTAAAAATAATGTAGCTGCAGTAGCATGGGCTAGATGCCAGAGTATGTGCCTAGGGTCTCAAATAGGATTGTACTCAGGGTAGCTAGCTCAGCCTGCCGCCTACATCATTGCACCTAGACTGCTATTTTTAACACTGTAGCTCAATCAAAGCTAGTATGAGATTGTCTACATCAGCTGGAAATTACACCCCTAGCTCCAGTGTAAACGTGCACCAAGATGGTGTGAGTGAGAAAGAAGTGATTAATAAGCGAAAGTGGGGAGGAGCAAGGGAACTTGTGATCAGCAGGCAAGTAGGGTGGGGAGAACCCGTTTGATTTTTAAAAAATCGTAATAGCGGGCCCAAGCCACAAAGGTCAGCTCTGGACTTTCCCAAAGGGTTGTTCTGGCCCATTTCTAGTGAAAATAAGAATTACCTCCACAAAGCCATCCCGTCGTCCGTATTGGACATTTGTACAGTTCTGAAAAGTTCAACTCGTTCTCTCCCTCATGCAAAGCAATGTTACACTGAGATCTGAAGATGTGGTGTGCTGTGTGAGGTGATCTGCAATTGATGTCTGCAGCAGCATTTGCTGTTTCCACTGTGCACATCACGCTGCAAACATGTTGCCTGTGAAGCTCTTCTGTGCTCTTTTTAAGAGGCAGCAGTGGCTAGTAGACTGAGCATTTTGCCTCATTGTGTGTCCTTATAATTTGATAAGATAGCGAGGCTAACACCTCGACTCTGGCAGAAGTGCCATGGCATCTTCAGGGCCATCAGTGGTCAGAATCTTGCTTTCAATAATAATGCCAGGATTTTGTATAGAACTTTTCATCAGTAGATTACAAAGCACTTTACAAAGGTCACTATTTTTATCCCCATTTTACAGATGGGGAAACTGAAGCAGAGCTGGGGTAGAAGCCCAGTCTCATGATTACCAGTCCAGTACTCTGTCTATCTACTAGGACATGTTGGGAGTGTTAGCTGCAAGACAAGCCCCTTACCTCTACTGGGATGCTGAATCGAAAGGATTGCTGAATTGTTAACACAATTTCAGCAGCTCCTAAGTACTGATTCTGTGGAGGTCTCCCATCCAAGAACTAATCCAGCTTTACTCCTGCTTAGCATGATCATACTTTAAGGTGGTACAGCTGGAAGTTCTAGTTTGTTGGACAGTAGCAGCAATCATTTATTATTAGGTTAATGATTTAATGCTAAGTCTTTCTCTTAATCCCCCATTTCTTCATCAGCTCTTCAAGGCAAGATACATTTTTTGGGGGGGTTTTTATGATGATAACATTCCACCTATATCATCATCAGCTGACTGTCTTATCTTCCCAGCCATTAATCTGATTTTCACAAGCATCCCCTGTATAGAAAAATCAAATAGAATTTAATAGGAAATGATCAGCTATAGATTATTTTTGAACTGCGTTATAGAATTGAATAGAGAGCTGTATCCCTGCTGCTGAATTCTGTATGCTGGCTTAAAAATACCTGTAGAAAGGGTCTCATTCTCTGTTAAATTCTCTAGGGCTTTTAAAAGAATTTCTGTAGAATCATGCTACCTTTCTGTAGCACCCTATCCATGTTAAACGATGTAGGAAATGCTCATACAAGCTTACCCAAGAAAAATGAACCACTCTGAATTTAACATCAAATGATTTACAATGGCTTACGCAGGGTTAACTCAGAGGTAGCAAAGCATGAAGAGACATCACTCACTGGGAGGCTGGAAGGGCTGAGAGATTAGAAGACTATTTTAAATGAAAAATTAGCAACAGCCAGGGAACATTCATATGGAAAATGAGACTCAGACACCTATAGTGGTTTGGCAACTCAATGTCCAAAGCTGGAGCTTATTAGCTGCTCTGGTATCCTTGCCAGGCCATGTCAATAAAGAAGGTATTAGCTGGACATCTTGTCTTTTGTTCTCCCCACTCTATTTTTTATCATTATTTTTAACTGGGTTTCATGTGGTGTGTTTCTTCAGTGGAAGAACCAGAATATGTGTAAAATTGTTTAAAAATTAAAAATAAAAGTCAGCCAATTTCTAGTGTGTCTCCAGGGTTCTCTCAGAGTGTGGTGGCAGCAAAGCAGAATGGGAAAGCAATGTATGTTACATCTGATGCTAATTTGTACACTGGGGCATTTTAGCTGACAAGAATCATTCTGCCCAAGCTCCAGAGAGTGAGAGTACTCCCTCTGTGTGTCTGTGGAATTTTTAATACTCCTCTCCTAGTTAACTACAGCTCTGATGAAACCGTATCCAACCACAGCAGCCTGGAAATTATTGCTGCTTTGTGTGAAAATCCAGAGCTTCCTTTGTATTCCTTGCACTGGAATGCTTAGATTTCACCTTCATGAAATTAAACCGAAGTGGTAGCTAATAACAACCTAAGAAAATAATATCACCACTTGATTGTTCCTTTCCAGTGACTTAATAAATTGGGTGAAGTGAGGGCGGTGGGTGGGGAAGAGGGGAAATAACAGAGGTGTGAAGTGTTGTACTTAGCCAAATAGAAATATTTCATTTTTGCTGTGTGTAACATGAAGCCATATTATTATTACTAATAATAATAACTGACATTTGTATCACTACTTTCATCCTGAAGGATCCCAAAGCACTTTACAGATCATTATACATTAGAGATCATTTTCCTGTAGCTAAGGTGGAATGTGTGCCGGCCACTTTGCACTGACGGTAGTTATTCAAATCACCTTCAGTTTGAAACTGCAGGGGAGTTTAGGAAGGCGGACTGTAATCATCCCAGTTAGAGTGTAACCTCAACACCACTGTGCCTCCACCTATATTGAAGGAGGATGCTCAGGGTTCCATAGTGACCACATGTGGTCGGAATCTTGGTTTTCTGTCTCATTAGGCAGTATTGCACCCCTGAGTTGTCATTTATATGGGAGTAATGCCTACTGACCGTCAGTCTTGGAGCAGGGCTCCACAAACACAGAACACAAACAGCCCTAAAGAGCTTATAATTGTTTATTGTCATGGCTTGTTGTCTCAGCCATGCCAATCAGTGTAGGTTTAAAGTCTCTGGGCCTTGCAAAAATAGGGAGTCTTTAGGAGGGGTTACAATGAGAAGGAGGAGTGCACCCAAGAAGAGGCTCAAACAGAGTCATGCAGGATCTTGCAGAAGATATGAAGTTCAGACCTGTTGTATTGGGCAGCCACTGGTGGGCTTCAGAGGAGGAATGACAGAGGTTGATCGAGTGATGAAGGTCATTTTAGCTGCTGCATTTTGGAGGGAATAGACGGACGAGATAAGGGTCTCAGGAAGCCCATAAGGGATGAGGGGTTGACCAGGGCTCAGGTGTGTGTTTTGGCCACAGGGATAGAATCGAAGGATCAGATTTTCAGTATGTTGTGGAGAGCCAAGTGGCAAGATGTGATGAGAGCCTGGACGTGTGCAGGGAGTGGGGACTCAAAGATGAGTGTGCAAGGGGGAGAGGCTGACCGGGAAGGAGGTGGTGGGAAGAATAGTGCAGGAAAGTGGAAGTGGGGAGAGGGATTAGGAGGATGAATATGGAGCTCATTTTACCCATCCAAGATGGTTTGTGAGAGAGAATCTGATATGCTGCCTGGTCAAAGCAAGATCAACATGGGGAGAGAAGTTCCAGCGTGACTGGCAGAGAGATGATAGATAAGTGGGTATCACTGCACGAGAAGAGGAGGAATCCTTAATAAGTTCTCTAAGCAGCACCTACTCAGACCAGTATCCCAGATTTATGGAATAATGCACCCTGGCAGGCAAATTGAATATTGAGAACTAGGGGAGGGGATAGATAATTTGCGGTAAGGAAGGGATGTTTTCTTTGTGTAACCCATCACCCTCCTCAAGTAAGTCACTGGCTAAGCCCTAGAAGGCACACCAACCTGAAGATACTGTAGGGTTCACTTTCCTATTCCCCTGCCATACTGCATCATAAGGTTCTTAGTTTGGAATTTTAAAAATGCTCTGGTCTATTCCATTGAAATCTGTAGATTCTTAATTAATGAAGATAAGTTGAAAACTTCCAATGACTATTAGATTTATAGGGAGAGTAAAATTAAATGCTGCCACTAAAACCTGCTATAACAGAATCTCGTTAGCACTAATGTTCATTTATAGTTTGACTTCCCAGCGTTTAATCCTTTTTCAGTGTTATAGAGGGATCGACAATTTAAGATCCTGAAAGATGGTTTTATGACTTGTTCAGCTGTAAATCAAACTTTTAAAGTTCATAAAAATTGTTAAAATAAAAAATGGTTTAATAAGAGTGTTTTATGGTCCATAACATTATTATAGCTGTTTTATTCCCTTTGCGTTACTACTTTAATTGGATCGCAACAGTTTTTCAGATTCTCCATTTTTATTGGATAAAATGTAAATGACCAAAAATGTCTTCAGTATGTCTTCATTTATCATCCCTTTTGTTCAGGGGCTTGAATCCAGTAGCAGACTCAACAAATAGAGGGATATCTCTCTTATGTTAAGAAAACAGTGCAGGCTAGCGGGATTTGGTTTTTTTCCCCTTGTCATCATGAACAAGGTGTCATTTTGTTAGCTCCCTGCAAAGTCTGGATTCTAAAACTTACAGTCTTCAGTGTGTGCTGCTTAGCAGTGTTCTACATTCCAAAGGTGGTATCTGCAGCAGTGCCTCCTGGTGGTCTAATCTCACTCATCCGCTTTCTTCTGTCTCTTTGCTTTACCAGGTGTCAGACCGCTCTGTGGTGGCTCTTGTTCCTAAACAGACCTCCTCTTATAACATCCCGGCCTCTGCCAGCATATCTCGAACCTCCATTAGTAGATACGGTAAGAAGCAGGGTTAAGTGCTGGGGATTTAAGGGCTCACAGGCAGCAACCTGAATTTTCCACTGCTGGACTCATCTTTAGACTCCAGCCTGGAATTGTTAGTGAAACAAGCTTTTTGGTCTCAACTTGTCATGTTGCTTAGTTCCAATCAACAAGTGAGAGTGTTCTTAACTCAGCATGCAAAACTACACGCACAGGAACTGGGAATGTTATTTATTATTTGCATAGCAGTATGGGTAGGCATTTTACAAACAATGCCCTAAGGCGTTTACTGTCTGAATAATTGAGTCTGTGAGATTCCAGGTGCACATTTATAGTGTTGTATACACACGGTAATACTAATACACCTTCATAAAGGATGGTGGAGAAGTGTCTGGCACAAAGGTTTTTTCTGCTCTTTCGTTCTACGGACTGTTTAGCCAGAGAGAGCTCTCCTGACAGACCCACCTCCTTTCCCAGTTTCCTGGCTCTCAAAATCTGTATTCAGAGTACCATCACAGAAGAGTTCTGCAGAGCCATCTGAATGGTGTGAGAGCCTCCAGCTATCAGAACAGTATCGTGGCTCTGTGCACCATAGCAAGGGTTGTTGGCCACCTGTAAAAATCAATGCAAATAAGAGTTCTTAGTTCCGTTACTTCAGGTGAAGTGGTGAGGGGGCCCAGATTGTGGAAGTAATGCCAATGCGTGTTCATCGGCAACAGGTTCAAGAGCATTTGTCAGCTGCAAGTATGCATGATCTTTGCTAACGTTAATATTAATAATTTTAATTGTGCAGACAAAATGCAAATGAGGATGCAGACTGACTTTCCATATTATGCATCAGTACAGAGCCATGTTTAAAAATAGAATTACTAGATGCTTCTTAGCCTTTCCCCCTCCTTTCTCCCCCGTGCCTTAATTAAATAGGCTGGAGTATTCATTTTTGTCTGAGTATTAATCAATCAGGGATGAAACTTTAGCAACTTTTGTAATAACTGTTATATTTCCCTGCACTGATCGCCTTAACTCTTTCTGGCACTGAGAAAGTTGAGTGAAGACTTGGGAGACTGAGTTGACCACAGCAAAGGAAGCATTTGAGAGAGAAAGAGAGGGATGGACAGTGTACTGGTTTGATAGTCTTACCAGGACGTTCTGCCTCAGGCCACAGGCTGAATGGATAGTGGGTGGCTGGAGCCAGGATAATCCATTTCCTTGGGGAACTGAAATACCTCTTATCACTAAGCAGTGAGCAGGGTGATTAAGGGAGAACCTTAACCAAAGAGGAGTCTATTCCAGCTCTGGCATTGGCCACTCTTGGAAGACAGGATACTAGGCTAGATGGATCTTTGGTTTGACCCAGTGTGGCCGTTCTTACATTCCTTCCCTCCCTGACCCTACCTGCACAGGGGCCAAAAGGATACAAGCACACACTGCAAATACATCCTGTCAGTGGTCTGCTGTTTAATTCAGTCACTTCTTAGTGTGACCTTTTGTTACATTTGAACCACATCACTTGTTTTAAAAATAACACAGCTTCTGCCCTCTGTTTAGATTGTGCTGGGCAGCTGCAATCAGACTTACAGAGCTGACATTAAGGCCCTGATCCTGCAAACACTCATGCACGTGCTTAACATTAAGCATGGGAGTAATTGCTGTGCTTTGAATGGGACTGTGTGAGAGTAAATCAGGTTAACCAGTTAGGAAGAGTCCGAGAATCTGAATGAAAAAAAAGGGCTCACGTGAGCTGTGACAGGAACAGATGACTGTAGGGAAGAGTTGTGTGCTATCCACATGTTGTTACTGACACTCCCTTGTGTTCTGCAGTCTCTGTTTCACTTCATTTTTCTTATTTCACACACATGCATGGACGTGGACTGCATCAGAAGGTGGGGCTGGGGGAGATACTAGGAGGAGGATTGAGTAAATGACTTTCTAAAATATAATAAGAGAATCTGAGCTGCTCAGGTTCTCTGAAATGACACAGTCACCTGGAGGAATGTGTACTGAATAAACTTGCCAGATTTTAAAGATATGATGTCCATGAAAAAGCATTCAAAACTGTGCCCCTGCCCCTTACAAAGTCATCACATCGACGTAGTTACCCGCTCCCAGTGGTATCTGAGATACCACCAGGCATCTGTGGCCTTGCCTAGAAGGCAACATCACCACCAGTGCAAGCTGTTGGAATGATGACCCAGCAGAGGTAGAGTCAGCAAAGGTTAGTACTTATAACAGAAAAGCAAAGGTTTGTTCAGCCTCAAGTGCCCAGTCTGATTATCATAAAGGTAGCCTTCCTCTTCCCTCTCTCAAACAGCCACTCTCCTATCCTATCCCTGGGACAAGGAACTGCTCAGCTAGAGTTAACCCCTTCCTCATCGGAGACGAAGTCCTGCCCCTCACATCCTTTCCTTGTGGCACCTTGTGGCAAATGCTGTTTTTTTAATGGTGTCTGCAATGTATTATATTTAATTGCTCTGTAAATAATTCAGTGAAGGGGGTGGGGGTGGGTCTATTAAGGAGAGGCAGAGAAGTGATAGAAGCTGCTTCCTATGAACATCACCGGTTCCTCTTCCCTTCTTTTCAGATTCAACGTTCCGGTACACAGGGAGCCCAGACAGCCTCCGCTCCAGGGCACCCATGATCACCCCTGACCTGGAGAGCGGTGTGAAAGTCTGGCACCTAGTCAAAAACCATGACCATGGAGACCAGAAGGAGGGCGACAGGGGTAGTAAGATGGTGTCTGAGATCTACCTGACTAGGCTTCTAGCTACAAAGGTAATCACTATGCACCAGAGTCTGCCTGGAAATTGTATAAATAGGCCTGTAAAGACACAATGCCCAGCCCCTGTCTCGAGCCTTCAGTGTCCATTAATGAAGCTTTGTGACCTGTCTGTGAAGTGGGCATTATTATCCCCATTTACACATGGGGAGCAGGAGTGCAGAGAGGATAAGAGCCAGAAATAGAGCACTGGTTTCTTGCCAGTTGCTCCAAATGCACTAAAAATTGGAAGGAAGCTACCATGTCTGTAAATGCTTTACCCGTCTTCTCAGCCTAGGGAATCTGCAATCCTTCTGTAGTGCCCTCAGCAATGGTGTTAGCACAGATGGCATTTCAGAAGCAAAAGAAAAGGTGCTTAACATTAAGAATAAAATCAATGTGCCTCAGAAGTACAGCCAGCCCATTCCTACCGTACGTATTCCTGTAGGGTCTATACCTATACTTTTCTGGAGCTGTGCATAGCCAGTGTCACCATCTGGTGTCCCCTCCTGCTGTTGTTGTATATCTGAGTGTACATACATCCCTCCCATCACCCCGTTGGTTGCTGTTCCCATTAGGGTACGCTGCAGAAATTTGTGGATGATTTGTTCGAGACCTTGTTCAGCACTGTGCACCGAGGCAGCGCGCTCCCACTGGCCATAAAATATATGTTCGATTTCCTGGATGAGCAAGCAGATAAGCACAGCATCCATGACACAGATGTGAGGCACACCTGGAAGAGCAATTGGTAAGAGCATGGGGAATGCGGGGGGGACCCCACTGTTGAGCAATTATCCACAACCTGGAAAAGAATGGAAAGACAGGGATGGGGCTTGGAGCGGGAGGAGGAGGGATGTAGTCTGTGTAATTGGAGGCAGCTCAGAGTGCACGTGTGCTTCGCAGAATAAACCTGCCACTGCCATAGCTCCCTTCTTTCATTGGTAAGGAAGATGTCAGCATATACACCTTTGTGCAAAATCCTGCCCCTTTCCTTCTGTCTGGGAGTCACAAACCTTGTTCTTATTTTCAGTGAATTTTTGCATTTTTTGTGCTTGGGGGTGATTGTCCTGTTCTGGCTGCAGTTCGATACAATGGAAGGAGGCACCCCTGATACAAAGCTTTGCTAATACTCTTCAATCCAAACCTCCAGTACCTGCACTGTCCAAATTATGGGACCTCCTTGCTGCTGTGACAATGTCTTTTAATTCTGACCTGTTGTGATTCACTTCAGGAACCTGCACCACACAGTCCATCTCAGTCCTGGCTTGTGCACCAGCTCGTGCTGTTGATCTCAGACCTCAGAGAAGCTATAGGATATTGATAGTGGCACAAATTGCTAAATTAGCACTGAGAATTAAGCAAAGGGTTCCTTGCCTTTTCATTTACAACTTTAATCTGTGAAAATCTGGCTAGTTTTCTAAGTAGGAAGCATGCAGGAAACTGCAAACTGCCTGTTAAATTATGTAGGGGTTATTATAGGATACATTAATACCACTCCTACAAACCTTTTTCACTGCACCACTCAGACAAATGTGGTTTTGAGTGTAAATTCCAGACACCTCCTTTCATTCCAGGAGTAGGAATCATTGTCATTGTTTGTACTCCAGTAGTTTGCAGAGGCCTTTGTGTACACAATAAAATATAGCTCCTGCCCCAAAGAGCTTACAGTCTATATAGACAAGAGAACTGTGGCAAAGCTGTGAATTTGAACACAGGTGTCTTGTGTTTCAGTCCATTTCTTTAGCCCCAAGACTGCCACTTCCCTACCATAATGAGAAGAGGAGATTTTGGAAATGTCTGGGTTTTATATTACCATCAAAAGGGAAATGCCTGCTAATGCTCAGAGGTGGTAGTTCAGTTAGCAGCTGCTCCTTCCCAAATGCTTCCAGAGCCATGAACCAGGGAGAAGAGAAGAGAGGGCAGATGAGTGGGGCTCACACTTAAACGGTGTGCAACTGACACAAACTGCAGCTTGGACTCAGTGTTCCCAAAACAATTGGAGCTATTACATCTTTGCCTTTGCTGTTATTTTAGGATTAAAAGCTCTGTGGGTTACAAATTTACCTCTGGGGTGGGGAGGGGGGAATCCATAACAAATGGTAGCCCCCTGAAGATTTTTTATTTTTTTCCACCAGTCCCTTGTGGTTTAAAAAGCCTCTAATCATCATGTCTGCATAAGCCAGATTCCCCGCTAAGGCTGTGGGAAGCTAAGAACAATTTACTGAAAGCTTTAAAAGAAGGAACTATTAGGATAAAATGTTTGAATCCTGAATAAAATGACACTTCCTAGAGCTATAAAGGGAAACAGTGTCGAACAACAAAGATTTTTCTACCACAGCCATCAAACCATATGGGTTCTGGCTGCTGATGGGGACGCAGCCATTGTACAGCTTTGCATACGGGAACAAAGGAGGAGTCAGAGCAGAGGTGTAAATTCTAGTTTTCAAACTAATCATTACATTGAGCCTTCGCTTTGTCTTTATGTTTCCATTGAGAAAGGAAAGGGTTAAGTCTTAGATGGCATCAGAGCTCCTGGGGGAGCCCAGCTGGAAACTGTGAGACTTGAGTAGCTAAAGTTGTAGACTCAGGTCACCTGTTGGAAGTAGCAAGAGAGCTGGGAGGGATGCAGGAGGAGATGTGAGAGAAAGCAGGGTGTTGAGAACAGGTGGAAGAGGGAAGGCAGGTTAGGTGACTGGGGGCGGGGCGGGGTCTAGGAAGTAGCCCTAGAGCTGGTCAGCATGGAAGGCAGTTCAGGGCCCTCATGCAGAGAACAGGGATTGGGAGCAAGTGGAGGGTGGAGTCAGCTGACAAGAGACTCTGCTTTGCGATGGCATTGAGCAACTTGTTTGCAGTGCTCCAAGAGTTAAGGCTGAAGCCTTGGTTGTATCTCGCTGGCTAGCTAGGGAGAGCTGGGACTTGAAAGCTAACAGAAAGCAGCAGCTGGTTTTTGATCCTGCTATAGAGCCAAAGGAAGAGGGAAGAATAATTCTCCTTTGATTACCAAAGCCAGGATTTGGGGGTGGGGGGAAAGCAAAGATACCTGATGTGCTCCTTCCAGGGTGATGGGCTGGGAACAGGCCTTAATTCTGTTTACTGCAGTGGATTATTAGTGGGGACTCTAGTAACCCCCTTACCTCCTTAACAGCTCAATGCCACAGACCTTCGCTCTCAAGAACACTGAGATACAGTGCAGACGAACAGACTTGACCTCCCAAGCCCCCTGGAGCACCTCATAAACCCTAGCATCCAACTCTGGCAAACGTTGGGGGCTCTCCTAAAATGGAGAGCTTCCTCTCTGCCTTCCCTGTAGTCCACTTGGCTTCAGCACCTTGGCCTTTCTGGCTGGCACTTCATGTGATACAAGACCAAGTCAAATGGCAGCCGCTCCAGAGTGGGCAGGGGCTGGAATATCAGAGAAGAAAAGTGGCCACTAGCCTGGGCCGGATTTGGTAATGACATAGGCTCAGCTCTGCTTAGTGTACCAGCCTGTGTAGGGCCATTACTGCCACTTAGTGCTTATAAGGGGCACAGCACTGAGCAGATCACTGGGGAACCTGAAATACATGAGTAAAACAGAGACTCTCCCGTCTCTACGGTTTGTGGCTTATTTTTATTCCTTTGTTTCCCTGCAGCCTCCCTCTGCGGTTCTGGGTGAACGTAATCAAAAACCCCCAGTTTGTGTTCGATATCCACAAGGGCAGCATCACAGACGCCTGCCTCTCTGTTGTCGCCCAGACCTTCATGGACTCCTGTTCCACCTCTGAGCACCGCCTGGGCAAGGACTCCCCCTCCAACAAATTGCTCTATGCCAAGGATATCCCCAGCTACAAGAGCTGGGTAGAAAGGTAGGTCAGTGTGGGAGCATGGTCAGGAGCAGCAGCAGTTTTCATTGCACCACCTGGTCAGCCATTACAAGGCATATGGAACCCCTGCCTGCTTGGTGCGGCGCTCTGTCCATAGGCACTGACTCCCTGGGTGTTCCGGCCCTGGAGCACCCATGGGAAAAAATTAGCGAGGGCTTAGCAGCCACCGGCAGCCAAGCTCCGCCCCTCCCCCCGGCACCTCCTGCCTGCTGGCAGCCCCGCTGGTCAGCTCCTTCCCTTCCCTCCCAGCACCTACTGCCTGCTGCAAAACAGCCGACAGTGCTGCAGAACAGCCAACAGCAGCATGCAAGAGACACTGGGAGGGAGGGGGAGGAGCGGGGATAGGGTGTGCTCAGGGGAGGAGGAGGGAAGAGACCGGGCAGGGGTGAGGGTTTGGGGGAAAGGGGGGAGTGGGGGCAGGCCTGGGGCGGAGTGCACGGTTGAGCACCCTGGAGAAGAGAGGAAGTCGGCCGCCTATGGCTTTGTCCTGCTGTACTGGCACCTAGAGCATCTAGAGATTAATGAGTCCGCTGCAGCCTTAGCTAAGAGGGATGTGTGGCTTTTAGCCCATGCATTTAGGTACAGAGGTCCCAGGTTCAATCCCACCTGCTGGGGTCTGTCATGTACATTGTAGGACCTGCAGCCATAGTGTCATATAGCCGGATTCCATGGTCTAGATGGCATTAGAACTGATGAGATCTTGGACGGAAGATGGCATGTACTGGTGATGATCTTCCTCTGAATCTATGCCAAGCCCCAGTTGTGAACAGGACCCTACGGCACTAGCTGCCATGCCAACACACAACAAAAACATAGTCCCTGCCCCCAAAAACTTCCAGCCTAAATATAAGATGAGGGGTGGGGGTGAATACAACAGACAGACATGGGCAGCACAAGGAGGCGATGATGGTCAGTATGATAAACAGCAGTCAGTGCACACCAGCTATCTGACCATTGTCAGATGTTGTGTAGGTCTCACGGCAGAGAAGCATTTAAAGGTGGACAAGGAGCTGATTCTGGCAGATGCTTCCATTCATTCCCTCTGAAGCAGCTGGCACCGACAGCTGTCAGAAGACAGGATGCTGGGCTAGCTGGTCTGATCCAATACCACTGTTCTTATGTTCTTGGACGGGTGTGTCACCTAGAGTCTTGCTGGTTTTTGACCACGTAGCAGAGGAATGTCGTGAATAATCAGCATTTTTAATAGTAGAGTTTAAATTAAATTGATGGTTTTATGCTGGCAATGAGTGAACAGTGATCCAGTCTGCCTCCCAGTTGCCAGGTTCACAAGCAAACATGGGAAGATGGTTGAAAGGGAGAGAGCAAACAGTACTGTTCAAACACGCATGCTGCTATGGCCAGTGCTGACTTTCAAATTAGATGTGCAATGGAGACCTCAATCATTTAAAATCCCCTGGCACTTTTTTGGAGTGTTAGCTTTGGTGCCTGACCCTGATTGCAGTTCAGATCATTATTGTCTAACTCACACAAATCCCCACTGTAATTTCCACTGGATAAGGTGGTATCCCTCAGTTTCTCCACTAAGCTTTGGTGTAGTTTTTGGATGGAGATTACCTAGCAGTACTGTGCAAAGTCACAAAGCATCTCTGTTCTCAGGACCCCAGGAGCTGCTGCATTTCATTGTGGGGTAAAATGTTTCCTTTGATATGCACTGGGCCAGATTTGCCATGGCTCCTGCTTGGTTAGGACAATAGGGAGGAGAGAGCTTGCTGGCTCCTTGCAGAGTTCACAAAGGCCAGACAGAACTACAGATCCTCCATTCTGGGCAGTGAATGCTAGCTGAGACTGAACCCTTGGGGTTTGACATTCAAGAGGCATTGGCATCCCTGCTGCACACTTGGAGCCCTTCCTTGCCAATAGGTTTTTCACTTCTCTCTCCCCTTTCGTTCCCCAGGTATTACGCAGACATCGCAAAACTCCCAGCCATCAGTGACCAGGATATGAATGCCTACCTCGCGGAGCAGTCACGCCTGCATGCCATTGAGTTCAACATGCTGAGCGCGCTCAATGAGATCTATTCTTATGTCAGCAAATACAGTGAAGAGGTGAGCAGGCCCCACCCCAGGTGCGGCCATGCCTCCCCCCTCCCACAAGATATGAAGCAATCCTGCCACCAAGCCACCTTAGACAGCTAGTCCGTTGGGAGGCGGCTCTGGATGTAAGAGGGATACAGAGCCTTTCACCTCTAGGTCAGCAGTTTAGTTCCATTCTGGGTTGGTAGTGACTGAAAGTCACCCTGGACAGGGGGTTAGCCCCAGTCCTGTTCCTGGCATGCGTAGGCTTCTCCTCATAGCACAGTTGGTTTCCTGGCTGGCAGTCTCAGAAGGGAGGCCAAAGACTGAATGGGGCCTGGAGGCCAATTTCCCCTCTCACCCCTCAGAGCTGGTTGGGAGGGCAGCATGCTTGAAGCTTGCACTGCTGCTATCTATGCTGTATCTGTGCTGTGCATCAGAAGGTGGCTTTGGTCTCCAGAGCTGCCGGTGCAGCACATCCTGTGAGAACCAGCCCCTGGAAGCGTTGTGTGGGCAGCTCTGAATTCCTGATCCTGGGTGTACCCTCAAGGCAGCCCACTTCCAAATGCAGGGAAATATCATCCTGCCCCAGTGAAACCCCTCACAAATCACAGTGTCCTAAGGGAACTTCTAGTATGGCACAGATTTTGTCACAGCAAAGCTGGCAGCATGGGCTCCTTTAATGAATGCATCACTTGAAACCAAGTTCTCGCCATCTGTTCCACCCCTTCATTTTCATTGTGAAAAGAACCTGCTTTGCAATTACATCCATTAAAAGGAAGGTTTTTGTCATTTAATTGCATGTATGCATTTATGATACAACGCCACAGACACTTTTCTGAGTAGAAACTAAAATCTCATAATTTTCATGCTAAATGAGGCAGGAAACATAGAGTCAAAGGCACAAGAGCAGGGGAATGATTGTGTTGTGATGGGCTAATATGCAGCAAACAGTCCCACAAATAAATCATCGTGGCTGGGAATGAAAGAGTACTCGGTGCTTTGTCTGTCTTTCATTAGTTAGGTTTTTTTGAAGGAATAAAACTAAGGGGAGGGATTGACAGGAACAGGCCAGCCTCGGCCCTCCAAGTGTGGAGGACATTTAGATTGGGGAGTCACCCATAAGCCTCAGGTAGCCCTCCCAACTCCCGGGCAAGGCTTGCCAGACCTGTACTGGCCCAGCGGCATTAACCTAGCCTGCCCCAAGTACTTCACTAACCACTGCCGCTGTGTTGCCCAGGGAAGGGAGTTCAGTACACGGGACCCATCCTAGGTATCTTTGCTGCATGTTATCATTGATACCCGGAGTCCATCTCTGAGTATTTTTCTCTATTTATCTCTTCCCCCCCATCCCCTTTTTCTCTCCTTTCTGGAATGTTGACATTAATCATGTTTGTTTTGCACCAGATCATCGGGGCTCTGGAGCAGGATGAGCAGGCGCGCAGGCAGCGCTTGGCATACAAAGTAGAACAGCTTATCTGTGCCATGTCTATTGAGAGCTGAAGAAAGGAGATGGTGCTCCTAGACCAGGAGAAGGAACTAGTTACCATAAAGGCTCTTGGGAATGAAGAGTATGAACAAGCAAGGAAGGTGCTGGGCGCATAGAAATACTGAAACATCCTCTGGGGGAAACAGGGATTGGCCCAGGTATTGAGTTCAAAATCATTTAGATTCCAGTTTGAAAGGACAGCAAGAAGGACTGTACATCTCAAAGCAAAATAGAATCAAGCTGGAGTAATTCTTCAAGTCATGTGTGGAAGGAAGGAACCTGAGAAGTTTGGATGCCTCTGTGACTGCTACTTTGCATGAAAATCATTTGATACATATTAGGAAATAATGAAAACTGTATTTAAAAGGTTTTAAAAAAGAAGGAAAGAAAAAAATTAAAGCAACCACAGTGGTTCAGTTCCAAATTCTCTCTCTCACTCATCAGTTTCCTGTGGTGTGTGGCTCAGACATTCTGCGAATAGACTCCTATGCTAATCCAAAAAATTGGAAAATTAAATTATTCCTGTTCCTGGGAACTTTTAAAAAATATGAGCACAAGTTTGCACCAAACCTTTCTACACAAAGGAAGATTTAGCTGGAAATAAATCCAGTGGCACCAGAAAGAACTTTACCTGAATTACAGAATCGTCAGATCATCTAACCTGTTTGTCTTGAAATCCAGCTTTATCTATGTATTTATATAGTGTCAATATATATATATTATATATATATATTTTTTAAATCTCACTTACTGTTGAATGATGGTGGGTCTGATTTTAGACATTTTTCTCTTTTATTTCCATTCCATTTCAACACAGCTCCACCCAGGTGTAAAGATTCTGCGATATTTTTGTTTGCTTCACTCGCGTTCCTGAAGAATGTTCTGCCCTTGGTGGGTTTTGAAAATAAGGAAGTCAGATACAGTTTAGACTGAAATTGGTGCATTGTAGGTTTCTGCAGGTGCAATTTAAGCAAACCAATTGGCTGATCTTGCACCGTCAAGCAGAGCTGGGCCTCGACTTACTTAGTTGCTTGGGCTGTTAGTTGACTAGTGTTGTTTTGTTCCAGCTACAATGTGATTTCTTGCAGTAAAAAACAAACAAAAAAACCCTAAAAGCAATGTTTACAGCAAGTGATACTTGAAAAGCGTAGACATAGCGAGATAACCTATTTATTGTTTTTCTGTGTGAGACACTCTTTTACTTACACATAAGATCAGGACAGACTCCAATTGCATTTTTCCCTCAGCATATGCAAGGTCAGGCAAAGGTGAAGCACGACTTTTATTTCTGTTGAGGGGAGGGAGAATCTTTACTCAAGGCTAGAGAAAGTCTAAAACGATGCACTCCGAGTACCAGCCAACATTGTCGTCTTTGTATCTGATTGTTAGGTTCAGTTTCTAACTGGCCATAGCAGCCCATCTTTTCATGGACAGCAAAAGGCAAATATTTGAGAGTGTTATTCCTTTAAAAGAAACCAAAGCTTTCCTGTCCCTTTAAAGAGTGCCAAGAGGTGGATGGAATGCTGTAAATATTTCTCTCTGTAATAAATATTGATATTTGTGCAGACTGCAGTGGGGAAGGATGAGGTGATTAGACCTAATGGAAACAGAAGTATCAACCATATGAGCCTTGGTGGTTGCAGCAAAATAGCTACCAGAGTTTGTTTAATGGAATCAAAACCAGACTTGAAAATGCCCAGTCTTAAGTCTCCTTGCAGAGAGGCACAGTGTGCTAGCCATGGACTTGCTGTGTGATCCCAAGCTAGTTGTATTATCTCTCTATGATTCTTTCGCCATCCCTGAAATAGAGAGAGTACTAATAATTGGGGTGCAAGAGGATTGGCTAATGTTTCTGAATATAAAGTACTGTTCAAAACCTGGTTGGAGTGAGGTCAAGAACGCTCAGTATTTCACAGGTCTGGGGGCTAGATCCTGCTGCTACCCAAGCAAAACAATCTCAACAGCAGGACTCAATTAAAAGTAACAATATGCTCCCAGAAGATTAATGAAGGGGTGTGGGGAAGAAAAGGGAGGCCCTATGTTACTGAGGTCAAATAGACTCATAACCGCAGTGTTGGGCCGTATGAATCACCTATCTCAGTAGAAGATCAAATACTTCTCATCTGCATTTGCTTAAATATCATATGTTGAGATCTCCCAGCACGGCCCACTGGGCTCATGCAGAGTCATGATGAAGTTATTTAGACTTCACCTGGATGCAAGGATCTGTACTGATGGATCCATATGGAAGATCAGGGTCTTTGTCTGCTGTCAAACTGTGTCTCATAGAAAATTCCATTTTGATAACCACCTGCCAACCTTTGCCATTTCAGTAGAAGGGCATGAGGGGACTGTGTTAAATTATTGCTGTGTAGGTTAAGAACACTACAGAGAGTCCCAGGCTGGTAGCTGGTAGTCTAAATGCAGCCAACAGAGGGGCAGGGGAGGGAGGAACCCTTCAGAAAGTACTCAGGAAACTTGCTGTTTTAATTACAATTCAGTAAAAGCCATGCCAAGTCCACTTTCTTCTGATAATCCACCTTTGAGAGTTTCTCTGGGTCCTATTAATAGCCTGAAAGAAATACTAATGACTCACCTGTGCAATAAGCCAAAGCTTTAGACATTCACAATAGCCCAAGCTTTGCAACTAGAAGGCTCTGATTTACTGAGACATTGGGAGAGAAGGGAATATGAGAAGCAGCACAGAATACAGGCTGCCTGTTACCAAGAGAGTTCCCTTCACAGGGACCCTTTGGCTGTATGGGGAGCCTGATGTCAGAAACAGAACATGTAGAAATGTTAAGGCTGTCCTGGTAAAGCCCTAACATCACAGTGTTTTGTGTAGCTGATAAGTTTAATCATTAGAGCAATTGCTAACCTGACATGTTTGCTTCTGATACTACAGAAGATTGGAGCACATCTCGTTTGTGATAGCCCCTAAAAAAATTCAGTTTTGACAGGGTGTTTTTGTTTGGTTGTTTTTGTTGTTCACAAAGGTCCAGCAAATGGTTTATGGGACTGTTTTTGAGCCCTGCAAACAATCAATGACCATTGGTTTGGGTATTCATAGTTCCCCAATTGGTCAGCCAAGTCAAATGGTCTTATTTTTGCAACCTTATTTTTGCTTTCAGGATGACTCCCAAGCACTTCTGGGCTGAATACTTACTTGCAGTGGACTGACAATAAAGTTTGAAGACTGTGAAAGCAAAGGCCCGGTTTTTCTTCACCCAGAATGTTAGTGAATGATACTTTACAGCAGGCCTGCACAACTCAGAAAGCAGCGAGGGCCATATTACTGCAAAAAAAACAGCTGCAGGCCAAAAAGCCCCGCCCCCTCCGCTTCTCCCCACACCACCGCTTGGTTTGCCCCACTCCTACTCACCTCCCGCGGGCCGCACTGTGAGCCCGTGCGGGCCACATGTGGCCCCTGGGCCGCATGTTGTGCAGACCTGCTTTACAGTATCCAGTCAGCTCTGCGTAGTGCCTATTGGTCCAAATGCCTTCCTGTCCATTCATTTTAAATTCTTTACTTAACAAGGCCTCTGCCACTTTCTTTCTCCCTGGAATGGCTGGCTTTTTGCATCTCCCTGAGCTTTGACTCCTGGCAGGAAACATCATACAAACATTTTGCCCTTCTCTATGTTCAGTTCCTCAGGATTTCTTCCTTTATTCAGTTCTTTTCTCCGGTCAAGGCTGAAATCCTGAGTGCTTTACAGAGCCTGGATCTCCTGCATGTCTATGTAAGTGTTTGCCTGAGCGGCTCTCTGCAGAACATCTCTTTACCGGAGAAGTACCATGTCCATGGTTGTATGTGGGTGTTTTACCACTCCTCTGCTGGATGAAATATGTCAGTCCTGCCTAGTTGTTTTGTTTTTGTCCTTTAGCAACTCTCTTGCCCTCTGCTGGCTGGCGGCCTGAAAAGAGGCTGAATTACCTGTTGAAAGGTAAAGATTAGGGGAAAATTACAATGAGTACAGGGCCTGGAGGGATTGATTTATGAGGAAGGATGAAAAGAACTGAACATGTATAACTTGGCTAAGTGATGAGTAGGGGGATAATATAACTATCTATATTCCATGAGTACTTGTAAGCACAGAGTAGGGAGAGAATATTTGAGGTTAATAACTAGGTGTATTTGGTGGAGGCAAGTGAGCAAAAGGGGAAAATGTTTCATTGATTACCAGGAGCAGTTTTCAAACAGTAAAATCTGTTGGACTTTGGAATAGTCTCCCAAGAGAAACAACAGAAGCCTCAGCACTTAAATCAGTTTAAAATGGGATTGGAATTAGAGGTGTAGCATAGGGAACACCGGCTGGAGTAGGGATAGACTAGATGTGACCTAGCAAATCTGTTCCATCTCTACTTTCTATTATTCTCTTATATAAGGGAAGTTTAAAGGAAGTTTGTGGTATGAAACAGCCTGTCCCTTTAGCGAAAGGCGCTGGCAGTCTTTGCTCTGTTATCAGCTCCTTTGTGTGTAAAACTTCAGATCTCAAAATGGTTTTCTTTATACTGCAGGCAAGCCTGACTCCAGGTTTGGTTGGTGGAGAGGCACTGAGTTTGCCTTAGATGAAATGATTCCACATCCATTTCAGTGCTTCCCTCTCTGCACAGGGCTAACGTTGGTTTGGTGTTATGAGTTTCTAGCCTGCTTTGCTTCAGGGGTTTTGATGACAGAGCAGATGTCATTTCTGGAATGTCTGGTGCTGCTGTTTAAATAATTCCATTTAATCTTCTGCTTGTGAGCAGTATCCTGAGGCATCAAAGAGTCCACTCCAAGAGGTAGCAAAGTGCTAATCAAATGCCTTTCCACTTTGAAAGCCTTTATTTAAAAACCTTATACAAGAGTCCTAGTTTACTAGCAGGCTTGCTTCTGCTGGGACCTTGCTCTTTAGCACCAAAATGCTATGACAGAGAGATGTGGAGGTCACGCTGCCGCCTCCTTCCTAGATACAGTGGGTAAGGGGATCTCCCAGTGCTTAAAGTGAAGCAGGGGAAGTCACAACAGGAAAACTGCTGAAGCCTTCCTAGTGTCCAGCTACATTAAGAATGCCCTCTGGCTACATTAAAGAACTGCCATGACAAACAAGCATTTTAAATAAAATAGCCACTGCCCTGCTGCTAAGGGAAACATTGTAGGCAGAGGGAGAAAAGAGACGTGTGTGTGACTAAGGGTATGGTTACACTTACAAGATTATAGCGCTATTGGTTATAGCGGTCCCCTTATACAGTAATATGTATAGCTCTATTGTATGTCCACACTCAGATGCACCAGCGGTATAGCATGGCCACATTTGGGGCACTTAATGCGGCATTAAGAGCAGCGCATTAGGGCAGGTATCCCAGCATTCAGCTGGGTGCAACGTGCTTTTTAAGCGAGGGGGGTGAGGAGGGACGCGTTGTGTGTATGTGGAAGGAGAGAGACAGTGGTTTTTCCGTTCTTCTGAAAGCCTGTCAGCGAGCCTCCGTTCGCAGAAGGCTTTGTTTTCACACAGGCTCCCTCCTTAAACATTGGCATTGCTCATCTGCCGAGTTAAGAGAGAAACTCTAAAGAGGTACTTCCCCATTCCTCCAGCTGAGTTCAAAACAAAGGGAAGAGACGTCAATTGCCTTAAATAGCTCTAGGCATCTCAAGAGATCACTTGTAGTGCAGTGGGTGTCCACGTTCTTGCTGTAGCGCTACAGCAGCTGCGCTACAGCCCTTATTCCCCATGCGGAGGTGGATTACCAGGAGTGCTATAACTCCGCGCTTATAGCGCTCTACGTGCCTTGCCAGTGTGGACGGGGAGGAGGTTATAGCACTCGTGGGGGCTTTATAGCGCTATAAAGCGCCAGTGTAACCAAGCCCAAACACACTATTTTGAATGTTTAGGATACAAATCTTTTCCTGATGCTCTAGCATAATAGGGACATTGCATGCAGCTGTCCTCCTGTGCCGATGAAATCCTTCCTCTCCCTGGCGTGCAATGCCTGCCCTATGCAGTCTAAACACCCAGAGAACATAACTCCACTTAAAGAATATAGTCTACTGCTAATAAACACATTAAATGGATTTTTACCAAAATCTCACTACAGTCTATACATGTAACAATTTGGCTGAGAAAGTTGTTTAAGGATTAGAGTAGAGAGAGCCTGAGAATCTGAATTTCTGGGTTCCATGCTTGCCTACGGCTGACTCACAGAGTGACTTTGGACATGTTACTTAGGTCCAAATGTTCAGCATTAGTTCCTGGTCTGGGATACCTCTGTTTTTGTTGTCTATGTGAGATGCACATAAAGAGTCTGATTTACCAGAGACACTGAGTGCCCACAGCTCCGAAAGAGGTGAAGGGAAGTTGGTCTGTGTGCTGCTCTGATGCTCTCCCAATTTCGGGAACTTGACAAGGGGTAAAACATCCTTAAGAACTATCCCTGTAACACTGATTGTGGGGGGGGGGTTTGTTTTGTTTTTGTTTTTTTTTTAGCCTGCACCTAGAATGTCTCCCCATTAACAGCAGCAGCAGGGTTGTGTTTCCCCCCTGTCATTGGCAGTTCTCCTTGCTGTTTCCAATGCTCTTGGTATTTGCCTGTCAGGAGGACTCAGTTCAGCAGTCTAAATGACACAAAAACAGAATGACTTGAATGATCTGGGACATCGGGGGGAGGAAACTCAGTGGTGACTGCACTCTGGAAAAAGACATAAAAAATGTTCAGAGAAGAATAAATAACCATCATCAAAGAGGCATTAAAAATACAGCAAAGCTTCAGTCCTCGTATTTCAGTATTCCATTGTACCATGAACCTTAAGCCAATAATACAGAAAGCTGTGATGTTGTGTATAGTTACTTGCTAGATAAAGCTTGGTGAACAGTCTGATCTGTATATTGAATGTGTCTTCAGTGAAAACTTGATCCCCACCCTAAGTACCCTTCAGCCTTTAACCCTTTGTCCCAGGCTTCTCAGTATTGGTAGGTGAGAGACGCAGGGCTAATGTATGTGGTAGCAAAAGGGCCCTGCAATGTTAATGCGGACAGGGGCAGCTCCATTTTTTAGACTGATTCTCCCAACAAGTATCTATTTGGGTTAAAAATGTAACGCTATGTACTGAAGTTTCTAAAGGCAATGCTATTCGGAAGCCACTGGGCTGAATAACCCAAAATGCAAAATCTAAATATAGGCCAGTGAGGCTTGTTTTAAAAGGGGAGGAGTTTTTAAAACTGTGAAGGTTTTGAATGTTTTTCTCTCTGTTTAAAAGGCTTCATAGAAGGGAAACATCACTGTTCAATTTCCAGTAAGCAATAATGCAAGGGACTCCCTTCTGCAAGGGACATGGTTACCTCTTACCTTTATAAAGGCTCCCAGTTTGAAAGAAAGACCTTGGTTTCTTTTTCTTGCCTCACAAAAATCTCTCCTTTCCAATGCTCCTATTCTAGTTCAAGGCAATGTGACCAGCCAAATAATACAGAAATAGATGATGAGCATTTCTTCCCAGTTATGTTAAGTACAAACATCTTATAACAAGCTTTTGTAAGTGCTCTGCAACCCTGTGTGATCCCCTCAATGTTTTATTGTACCTGCTGGCAATGGCTGAGATTTGGGGGGATGTTGTGATGACAATTTGGGGATAATCCTTCAGAAAGAGGGTTTTCCTTCAGCAGGTCAAGGTTCCATTGCATAGGCACATCTTTCTATTGCAGCAGCAGAAGGTGAGTGGCTAATGCACTTGAGTATCATGTATTCTGCCCTGGTTATTAACAAACACAGACTGGAGCAAATTGCTAAACAAGCAGTTCCCCACCGAGACTCGTCGCTTTGGGGGCTTTACATGAAACAAATCAGGCCACAATTCAAATGACACCATTTGTTTTGACTGTATTGTTAACACTGAAGTTGTGTCTGTGTTTCTTTTTCAGTGTAAAGATTCCCATTTGCCTTTGTGTTATCCAGCCTCCCTCCTTCCCTCAGTGTTAAAAGTCTTCCCCCTCCCCCCTGCAATGGGCAAATAACTCAGATTGGCAGGTTCCAATAAAGCCCCCAGCAGTTGGGACACTTATCTGAACTCTCCAGGCCCCTTAGGTCTGCAAAATCAAACGAGAAATCTCCTGAGCAGGCTTTCTTCTGAGATTTCTAGCACGTCCAGCTGCAGATGGACTGGAGAAATGATGAAAACAGCTTCTCCTGCTGTATTTTTGTCATTTCCAATCTCGGACAGTACGTGGATGTGCATATCAGGGAAGACATCAAAAAGTAAATAAGCATCGTACCATAATACTGACTGTGCCATGCTATTTCTTATACTCAAAATGTACTATAGCAAGATATCCCTATGGTTCCATGGAGAGTGCTCATTTGTTGATGACTCTTTCTGCAGGGATACTGATATGGAAAATGGATTTAGGGGGTGGGAAGGGAATGAGAACCAAACTTTCTTGAACCTCAAAAAAGGATTGGCTTGAGTTTTTGTATAAAGATTTTCTGCGGGTGGAAAAGCATCTTATTTTGTTTGACCCATCCCTTAAAAATAAATGCATACCAGTTACAAGGCAAGCTGTCATGGATAATAAATTGAACTGCATACTTTGCCCACCCCCACACAACCGTAACCTTTCCCTAGCTTTTCCTCTCTTCCCCTTATATTTGACACACTGGAGTTCTGTATTATTTTTTTTTTTAAAGATGGTTGTCAGGTTTTTGTTGTTTTTACAAGTGTTGTGGAAAAAAATGTAAGAAAGTTTAAGTATTTAAAAATGTTCCAAGGGAAAAAAGGTTTTTTGTTATTCTAATATATGATTGTGTACCTATTGTAAATATGAAACACTCCTATTTTGCAAGTCAAGGACTCACTTTGTACTGTTGTTATATATAAATAAAGTTTACTGGATTAAAAAAAAAATCCTAAGTGGATCCTTATTTTCTAGCATGAAGTGTGTGGGATTCATTGTATGTGCTGAGAATACTTGCAAGAAATATTTACTTGCTATGTCTTACCAGTAATAAATCAGTAACCAGAGATCCAAAATGAAATGTTTTAATGTCAGATTTATTTCCATAGCATGCCAAGGACTTGGAAGCCACAAGACCGGACAAGAAGGTAAAACATTGCCCCCTAGTTTCAAAAATACAAAAGACACTTTTTGGTCTGTGATTAATGGGAGTGAAGGGAGAATATTTTTTCCAGTAGTAAGTGAAGTAAATCAAGCTGTTTTCCTTGTTACTGGAGTGGGAGTGGGGAGGGAGGACACATGGTAACAACTTGCTGAAGAATCTCTTTTTATCTTTATCCTAAACAGCCAAAAAACATGGGAGATCAAGATAACCCAGAATGGCTGCTCTTCGTCAGGAGCAGGCAAAAGAGAATAGTGAAGGGAAACACAACCACAAGTGTTGGTATCTGAAGCATTTCTGAAATAACTCCCTGTGACTGGATGCTTTATATCTGCTAGAGATGAGGCAATTTATCGTGCACAAATCTCTTTAGAAAGCTTTCCTCCTCTCCAGAATCAGACAGGAATATTAACTTGTAGTGTGTCAAACTGGGAGGCAGAGTTGTCCAGTGGTTAGAACAATTAATGAGGAGTCATGACTCCTGGGTTCTGTTTCCAGCTATGTCACTGAGCCCATGAGCCAGCAAAGCACTTACATGACAGCAGCTCCTGGGCTTCTGTATACTGTCACAGCTTCACATTTACACCAACTGAGGATAAGTTTTGGACCACTCACGTGTTTAAGTGCTTTGCTGGATTGGGGCCTGAATGACCCTAGGGCCTGATCTATTGCCCATTGACATCAGTGTGATGACTCTCACAGGATCAGCTCTTTAAACTCTCCTTGCCTCAGTTTCCCCACCTATAAAGTGCTAGTAATAGCACCTCTTTTAATTTTTGAGATTCTTCTATGTAAATGCAAAGAACTATTATCTTTCTTAAATATCCTTAAGCTCAGCAATGTCATGAGAGGTTTGTTGTTTTGTCAACTCAGAGGCAGGAGAGCTCAATTCTCCTTCCCAAATGCATTACCAACGTCAACCCATAAGAGAGAGCTCTAGGGGGATCTTTTATAGACTAAAGTAAATAATGAATAGTTTGAATCTGCTTAGGGAAGGAGCATGCGAATACTGTTTACAAATAAAGGCAAGGATGAGTACTGAGCTTTCTCCCCTCCCTGGGGGTGAAATGGATTTGCTTCCTTTTCATAAATTCAAACTAACATTTTAGCAAGCGCTGGAAGATGTCTGCTGAGTGGTGGGAATCGATGAGTGTCTTACTCAGCAGCCTGTCAACTTTAATGACCAATATGGTTGCAGTAACAGCGATGAACTTTCTCTAACAGCCTAAAATTATTCTGGTTGATGAGAAGAGACAGAAAAATGCAGTTCTTCGAGGAAGAATAAAAAGGAAACGTGGTTTTCTGTAACATCTCCAAAAGGGGCATAGCTTGTTTTTAATTTAGAGGGAGATTAAAGAGGATAAATCCGACATGGGATGTCAAAGCTCTAAACGCCACACACAGCAGATAACAGCAAAGAGTTGGGTGCTGAATCTGATCAAGACATTGTTTTATACAGGTATATGTCATCTTGGCTGCCTATTTTAGTGTTTTGCTAATAAGCAGCCATATTCCGCTATGTGAAACCAATACAAATATATCGCGTTAGTGAGACAATATGATCCTTTGGCAGGTCAGTTTGTCGACAACTGACACCATCCTAGCACCGATATGAGCACTCACTCAACAACTAAAGGGCAGATCCTCAGCGGGTGCAAATTGTCATAGCTATATTGAAGCCAGTGGAGCTATGATCATTTACACTAGTGGAGAATCTCACTAGAGCCTTGAGTCTCAACAACGGACTTGCTGCTTTGCAGTCCATACACTAATACATTTTTATGGTGTGTAGCTTTGAATTCTTTGGTGGAGTGGGGTTTGGGTTTGTAGCACGTGCAGGTATGACTGAGTGCAGGTTGGTAGTGAAGGTCCAGTGTGTGGGATATATGTGATTGCAGTATATAAGTCTGTGTCGTGGGAGAGGTGTCTACCAATTAGTGATGGAAGTGGATTACTGGATGGGGATCCTCATGAGCATTGTGAGGGGATGTAGGTTGTGAAGGGTCCTGTTGTGCCTGACAACAGGCGGAGTGAGGGTCAAGTTCAGACAGCAAGAATGAGCATTGCTGACAAATAGTGGATAAAAAGAGGTAACTTAACCAAAAAAAAAAAGTGTAGGTGAGGTAAACAAAATTACTACTGACCTGTTAGCATGTTACGGTGCTTTGGTCTCTGGCCCAGTAATCATGGCTCCATTCGGTGTATCTCATCTCCCTTTCCTTGCACCAATACCAGTCCTTACCCACCTCCACTTCCATCTGTCTGTATAAATGCCAAGATGTCTCAGAAACTATTTGCTTAGTTTTGATGGCTGCACTTGGCAATTTTAATACATGGGTTTATTTTCTTCATGAAGTAGCAGCAGCATGGTTTCTTGTTTACTCTCTAGTCCCTAATTTTTAGTTTCCTTATCCATGACTCCACAGATTTCTCATCTTCATTTGCACTGGGCTTGCTTTCATTTTACTTTCTGAACATACTGATGCAACCTTTGCTTATTAGTTTCGAACAGTCACTGGAATAGCAGAAACGTTTCTGAACATCCATTCATCTGCCTGCCTACTTATCAAGACAAGCTAATGGAGGTGGCATTTTTTAATTATCAAACACAACATGGCATCAATTTTGACCTGACATTGTTTTAAATGCCAACATCTTTCTTTTTCTACAAACACTTAGCTTGAGTGTGACACATAATTGGATATAATCAGACAGTTGTTTAAAACTGAGAGTAATAACTCAAAAATCTATTGCCTTTTATTCCAATAAATATTCTTTTGTGTTAGTATGTATAGATGGCTAATGCATTTGTAATTTAAATTTAACATGAGCTCCTGGTGACAGATAGCAAAATATAGTCTAAAACTACTTGGGGAGGAGGTACAAAACTTCAGAGCTGCTTTCTCCTGTGGGGAGAAAGATTCACAAGAGGAATTTTTATTCCCCTAATAATGGATTTAGCTTGTGGGCCAATAAGTAATCCCCTTCAGGCGTAATGAGTGAACTCCCCTTCCTAAGCCAACGTGACATAGTGCTTCCTGGCTGTGCCTCTGGACGGCCACCAGGTTGTACTATAGGAATACCAGCCAGCCCAGGCTTTGCAGACCAATGTTCTAGTCCCTGGTTCCTTGCAGATGGGAGCTATGAGACAATCTCACTTACCACTTGCGCTACAGAATGTTGTAACTGGTGGAAAACTGATCTAGACCACAGTGCAGCAAGGTATTTAAGCATGTGCACACCCCAAGGTCAGGGGGACTACTCATATGCTTAAAGAGGGGTACGTGCTTATGCACCTCCCTGACCAAGGCCCCATTCTCTCCCCTGCCCATGGAGAATTGTTCCGGCATGGCCACCACTACATCTTGTAGCGAGGCATTAGTTAAAACAGCCTTATGGAACACTCAGGAACACCAATTTCTACTACTTAGGGGTTCAGAGTTTCTCAGCTACTGAGTCATTCTGGGCCCCTTAATCTATAATAAAGTCACGTGGGGTTGGGTGGGAGAAATGTGCTCATTAGCTTCAAAAGGGCAGAGTTATTTATTGGCTAATGGAGCTAAATTCTTGATTAGAGAAATCTGGTCTCCCAGAAGAGCAGAGAGATCTGTTTTCTTGCCTCATATTATATTATATATATGTATGTCTCAGAGCTTATACACATTTTTTGTGTGCGTGATATGTATATCACACTTACGCTAACACACATACAGATATGTAATATAAAATGTGTGTAATGTGTATAAATGCACAAATATGTACAAAGGTCTGATAAATTAAAACTACAAATATCTACCCCCCAAACAAAGGATTTTAAACACAAAGTGATAGTTACTAAAATAGAAGCCAAGCAGTTTTTATTGTCTCTTTATAATTAACTCCAAGGATAAAATCCAATTACAAATGTTCAGTGTTGCCCTGCGGCATAGCATCTATGAAAAGGAAAAAAATGACCAAGTTTAAACGACTCAGGTAAAAATTAAATCCATAGCTGTATTTGATAATTAAGAACACCATCTCCATTAGCTTGTCTTGATATTAATGAACTGCACTATTATTTTTACATTTGATTACATGAGTTTTATGCCAGCCATTTCACCTTTATTGCTTTTGAAAATCAGCCTCCTTGTCTGTGTGCCAAGTGCTGGAGACGTTTGTAATTATATCATGTTATTTCCTCAATAAAACATTCATTTCTCTTGTCACTCCGACCTATTAAGAGGAAGTTTTTAAAGCTTTGTAATTATGTTCGCATGGGATTGGTGAGTGGGTGTGTGTGTGTGTGTGTTTCCTAACTTCTCCAATATTGTCTGTGCCTTGGGTGATGGGGAGAACAAGTCTGAAGGAGCGTGGAAGGATTGGATCTCTCTCTCTATGCAATGCCTAAATAGGAAAAATGGATTTTCCAATCTGTAGTGCATTTGAACACACAAAATCAATATAGTGTTTCCTATAATTTAAAAATTATATTTTTAAAGCAATCATTTTGCTTTGCCATCTGCATTCTTACAGAGAGTTGCTGCACTCTTTACAGAGACGGAACCAACAACTTTCACCCTGCCTCTTCCTCCACCAAACAGCCTGGGATCCAACTACACACTGATACTCCTCTATCTGCTATTTAGAGGCTTCCACATTCCCACCTGAATCTCACAGCTGAAAACAGCTTTACTGTGGAAACCTCTGGATCAGTCAACTCCACCTGCCCCTCTCCCAACACAATTCTAAATGGTTGCAGGAAATGAGAAGCGGTGTCTAGTGGTCAGAGCAGAGGAGGCAGAACCACCATGATCATCCAGGGATCGACAACCTTGGCACGCGGCCCCACAGGGTAAGCACCACACCACTTCCCACAGCCCCCATTGGCCCGGAGTGGCGAACCGCAGCCAGTGGGAGCGGCGATCGGCAAAATGGCAAGTAAATAAACGGGCAGGGCCTGCTAAGGATGCTTACCCTGCGGTGCTGCGTGCCAACGTTGTCAATCCCTCTAACCTATTGGTTGCAGAAGCTAGAGAATATCACCCATTGATTCCTGCAGTGAAGAGAATTTTTCTTCCCCCTGGGTACTGTTCTCAGCGTTCCCATTAACTCAGCGTGTTTTTCACTAATTTGCTTAACCTCTCTGTGTCGCTGCTTCCCAATCTGTAAAATAGAAGCTAACACAGGTGCTGGGAGATTTAATTGACATTTGTAAAGCACTTTGAGAGCCTTGGATGAAAGGCACTATACAGGTACCAATGCATTCATTAACAGAGTCCCTGTAGGCTGGCTGGATTTTCTCTGGCTACACACATTTTACCTGCTCAAAGCAGCACCTTTGTTTCCTGGTGGCAGCACATATCCTAGATGAGGCTGGAGGAAGCTGACTCCTTCGCGCTTTCTGAATTGAAATTCCACTCCAACTGCCATCCGGTTCCTAAAGAAGAGAGAGCATTTTCGCCTTTGTTAGAATGCAATTACACTGGGCTTCGAGAAGGCAATATAAATGCATAAACATTCTTTGTGCTGTGTTCAGCGCCTACAAAGGGAAGCGTTGGGATGCTCTTAGAGGGAAGGAGGGAGGGAAGTTGCTCTTGAATGAATTTTCTTCTGACATTTGATTTTTGAAGCAGGAAACTGCAGTCTCTCTGAGCTAACCACAGAGGCATTGCCTCAGGCAGTACAGGACTTTATAGACTAGGTCACAGACTTTATGCATATTTTATAAGCTCTCTCAAATAGCACTTTAGCCTTTGATAGGTATGGGTGAGAGGGCAAGCACCTTACACAGATGGGAGATAGTGCAAATCTTCTCACATGGAAAGACAACAAACAGTTCAAGCATCAGAAAGGTCCAAGCACATCTGGGGAAATAAAGCTGGGGCGTTGCTCTGGCATTGGTCTGAGTACTCTGCCTAAGCCGATGGGTGCAAAAGAAAGCTTACATAGTTACAAGAGTATCGCAAGCACTCCTCGGCATGAGCTGTCTCGCCATGTGTACATGCAGCAGCTACCATAATGGGGCCCTGATCTTAGTTGGAGTCTCTAGGTGCTGCTGTGATACAAATAATTAACAGATATAGCAGCAGTAATGGCCTCTGGAGATCTAGGTGCTATGCCTGGCTCAGACACGTTGTGTGACCTTAGGCAAGTCAATCTGTGCCTCAGTTCCCCAGTTGCACAATGAGGCGGGAGGGAAGAGGGGAATAAGTGTTTTCTCTTTCCAGGGGTGTTGTGAGAATAAATGTACTGTCTGTGGGGTGCTCATCGTCTCATAATGCTAGGGGCCACTGGGAGGTAATGAGATGCATATCAGAAATGTGCTCAGCACATCACAAACACACATCAGATTTACATTTTTGAATAGAACAGCAACTGCACTTTAAATAACAGTGGGTCATTAAATTGATGAGCACTGTAGAGTGTTCCGTGCCAAGGGAAGCCTGAATGAGCCACTGACTCCAAAGGTTATCGCCTTACATTGCGCCTGCATAGAAGTAGCAAGGAGCCCATTGGTGAGGCAGTTAATACTTTGGCTGATTAGCAGCTGGGTAATGGATATGAGTTGATTAATAATACACTGGCTGATTAATACAGAGGTGATTTTTCTGGATTAATAAGGATGCAGTGGCACTGCCTGCTCAGGAAAGATGTTTGCAGTCACCCATTTGAATGCAGTGACCATGCTAAATGCTGTGATTAAATCCACAGTTAAAACACTTCATTAAATTAAAGGGTAGGTGAATGCTTATAACCTGCGGCAAGAAGCACACTTAGCCCCATGAGGAGGAGGAAGGAGGGAGTGAAGGAGCCTAAAAGCATCCCCAAAAACCTCACGCTTAGTCCATGTCATGTCCCTAGAATGGCTGTGCCACCTCATACACACAGAGGATAAAGAATCTATTACTAGTGCAGGTTAAGAAAGCGTGCCTTTAGCTTAAGTTGCAGGGCTTGAATTTACAGAGCTGAAAGAGTAAGGGTCTAACCTTAGCTTCCTGGATTTGTGTGTAATACATTCCCTAGGATTGTGTTGCCTGCAGCACATTAATTCATTACAGCTGCAATATGTGTTTTAGGGAGAAGTGGCTACTGGGAGACCCAATCATGTGCTGCCTAGTAACTCATCAGGGGAGCTCCTGTTCCCCCTCTATGATTGGGAGTAAAAAAATCTCCTGCTGGGCCCTGATTTCTTCTCACTACCAAGAGCAGGGAAAGGGAAGGACTCACAGATGGGCTTTAATCTTCCGTCTGAGCAACAGCCTTAGAAAGAGGAAAGAGTCTCAGACACATTAGCCTCCATCCAGCAGCTGGAAGCCCCTTGAATCACTGCTGACTACAAAAGCAGCAGCAAAGATGTGAATAGATCCCTTTCATAAGGGACAGAAGAACCAATGATAGCCCTTCCATCAATGTAACTACAATGCAGTCATGCCTTATTTACATCAGTATCTGCCAGCTGAGAATCAGGCCAAAGATCCTGCTCAGGAGCTTACCTGGAAGCCAAACTCTGTGTATGCCAAGGGCTCTTGCACACTCACTTCCTCAGCATCTTTGTAAAACAATCTTTTTAATTTTCTGGTTGGCTTGGCAAATCACAGCTGTTCATTCCCCAGAGCTCCTGAGTGCATTTGCACAGGTTCCCATTTGCATACACTAGGGCTTTAGCTTTCCTTCTTGCAGCATGCCTCAGAAATAAGCTATCTGAAATATTACAGATGGCTTAGAGGCAGAACTATTTACGGGTTACAGAGGGAAAACAGAGCCAAGGGCCACATCATGAATATTACACATTTGACTTAACAGCAGAGCCCCAGTTTGTTGTGGCTACCCTGTGGTGAAGGATTACATGAGGGTTTGCTTGCCACTTATTATTTCTTTAACTTGATGGCTTTGCAGCTACTCAGCAGCAAGTATCAATTAATACTCAACCACCTTGGCTCAGGCTGAGTGAGGTTCATTAAACACCAGCTTTGGCGGGACAAAAGTGGCAGCTCTCAGTGGCAGTAATGAGCAGACCAATAGGTTCAGAACTAAAACTTCACTCTCCTCCAGCATCTGTTATGGCAATCACAACGCCAAAATCACAACAACAGCTCCCCCCTCCCCAGTCCCTTATTAAAAGGAATAGCTCCCACAAATTTCTCCCATTCAGGGAAATGACAGGGATTTGCTCAGCTTGCCATGTTTTGCAGCTGGGTTAATTATTGTCATTTCAGAGAGTGCTGCCCAACTTCAAAAATGAAAGAAAAACATACCATCATAGTGCATACTAATTCGCCAGCAAAACCTTTGTGCTGAGTGGCAGCAGGGTGCCTCCCGTGCACAGAGTCTAGGGTGTTAGGGAGAAGAAGTATTAGCATTCTAGTGTGATTAATACAGTGCACTTGTGAGCATGCTATAATTAGGGGGCTAATTGATATGTGCACCTGACAATAGCATAGCTCATTTGCTGCTGCTCTTGGGTTTCTAATGACCCAGTGCATAAATAAGCCACTCCCAAGAACTCTTAGAAAGCCATTTTAGATCATTCAGCACTGCTTCCTTCCAAATGCTAGGGCCTTCAGCTTCTCTGGGTTAGAGGGTAACCACCACAAACTCATGTTCTTCCCTGCTCAACCTGCAGTATATGCCTCTTCTGCATAGGAAAAGCTGGAAGGTTCACAGAATGAAGGATTAGGGGAAGGGGGAGGGAACAGCCAGAGGAAAGGAGAGTAAGCCCACATTCAGAAAAGTGTGAACACTTTGGTCTGAGAAGGAGGTGGATAACATCAAAAGTTAGAAAAACAAACCAGAGGGAACACACAAACACTGAAAAATAATGAATGAAACACATTCATACACTGAAAGAAAGCAAGGACCAGAAAAGTGCAGCCCTTTTTAAGAGTCTGTTTTGTCCAGCAATCCATCTCTTGGGTTTACTAGGGCTTCTGCCAGCCAGAAAGTGATGTCAAAGGAGTGTGTCACGGCACTCTGAATGCATTCTGGGGGCCTTGAGAGGGATATTAGAGCCTGCGGAGACTCCTTGAGTGACTTTTGCCTTTGAAGCATGTTGTGCAGATGGAATATGACAGGTAAAATTTCTGTTTCTAGACACAAGTTAAAATATGCTGTGACTACATCCATGAGGAGCCTGGAGTTCCAGCTAGGCTCCAAAAGATGGGTTTCCCTGCTGTCTCTCTAGCCCTGATCCCATGCTAGCCCAGTGAGGCTCAGTCTGTCTCAGAGGTGGGCAAACTTTTTGGCCTGAGGGCCACCTCGGGGTTCACAACTGTATGGAGGGCCAGGTAGGGAAGGCTGTGTCTCCCCAAACACCCTGGCCCCACCCCCATCTGACCCTCCACCCACTTCCTGCCCCCTGACTGACCCCCCCTTTAGAACCCAAATCTATCTACGCCCCCTTCTTGTCCCTAGACCGCCCCCTCCAGAGACCCCCCTCTGCCCCTAACCACCCCCTATCTAAGCTTCCTGCTCCTTGTCCCCTGACTATTCCCTCCAGAGACCCTCTTACCCCAATCACTCCCCAGGACTCCACCCCATCTAACCCCATCCCACCCCCCTGCTCCCTGACTGCCCGGAACCCTGGCCACACCTCTACAACTGGCACTCCCATGCCCTAGCCAACCCCCTGTCCCTTTCCCTGTCCCCTGACCACCCCACCCTCATCCAACCCCCACCTCTGGCCTGGCCTGGCCTGGCTTAAGCCCTGGCTCCCTTACCATGCTATTGCACTGAGCTGCCAGAATGGGCAGGCCTGTTCCCCAACCCTAGAGCGTGCTTGCACTGAGGCTGGGCTGGGAGGAAACAGAGGAGGGGCCTGGAGCAGCCTCCCCAGCTGGAGTTCAGGGGCTGAATGGGAGAGCCCACGGGCTGGCTGTGTAACTTGGTATCTTGTCACTTAAGTAATAACCCTAGCAAAAACAAAGAGGACAACCCAAAGGCTGGGACTGAGGAAGGGGTTATTCTGAATGTGCTTCTGAGTGCATTACTTAACTAGCCTTACAAGTGAAGTGAAAAGTTTTCTTTTCATTGTTAGTGCTCCCAGAAAAGCAACATAATAGTGTATGGATGCTGCAATGCAGGAGATGATAGTGCAGCACACTACTAAACAAAAGCCTTGTAAAAGTTAAGGTCTTCATTCACCCCTTAAATAGCTACAAATAGGACCCTTGGCAGTTTGATCCTGAGTTCTCTCCTAGTGCCTCATAAGGATTTCCTTTCCAACAGCTCCCTGTGATGAAAGTTCCCAGTCAACTTTGCTAGCTCAAAGCTAGTAATGCGCTCACCTGTACAAGCTCCCAAGCAGGCTTCTGTAGGTTTGCTCTAGTCAGGAACACGGGGAGCAAATCCTCTAGCTATGGGCTAGTGTTAAGTGTTCAGAAAGAGTTTTGAGGAGAGTTTGTGGTAAAAGTAAAAACCCTGTACTACAAAGTGAAGAGTGGACAAGAATGTATGACAATGAAGCAGCTGTTTCCAAGTTTCCAGGTAAGTCAGAAGTTGAGCTATCAGCCCTTCCTTTGTTCCTCTGTTTGTAGAATACCAGTCAGTCAATCTGCTTTATTGCATGACTTTAGGGATATGTAATTAAAGCAATGCTTGAGTTTATACTACTTTGTTTTCAATTACAAGAAACTAGAACAGGTTGTAGATGTACTCTGCTTTATTTTAAGTCTTTATGAGCCCATCAACCTATGCAAGGAAAGCTTGGGTTCTTGAGTAGTGGTTTGGGTCTGTAATGCAGAACTGAAAATAAAGGATATTCTGGAAGTATGGTATGGTAAGGCCTGAGGCCTCATGCTTGGAACTGTTGTTTGTGGGGTTTTTTAAGCGTTTCAGATCACCTTTAAGAGGAGATGGCTGTTTTAGTTTACATCCTAGGAGTGAAGTGAATTCTTTATTTTGTCACCTCTAAGCTTTGACACCTTATTCGGTTATCTGAGAAAGATGAGTTTACAGAGCTGTGTGTTTACAGATTTTGTGCATAATTTACAGACCCTGCGGTGCAATTATTAAGGTACAATACACTACACATTGAAACTAGTCCTTATAATTGCCAGATGCTCAAGTGCGCAAGCATCCTAAATGAATACAATTATTGTGGTATGAATGTTGGATCAGATCAGCTTGTGATGGATGGTTTATGGCACAAATGTTGCAGGGTTGTGATAAATAACACTACCCTGAACTTAGTGTTAGTTTCTCAGAACTTCAGCTAGGAGTTTACAAGACGAAAGTGCTGATGCAACAGATGTGGGAATTGTCAAACAGTGGGCTGGGAGGTGGGGGACGGACAAATCTAATTCTGGTGAGGTTATCAAAAGTCCCTTAGTGGTCTGCATCTATCAGCACAAGGGTGGCTTTCTTTGCTGCACAGTAATAATCTGCTTGCCTAACTTCACAAACTAAGCAGCAGTTAACCTGATCAGTACTTGCTTGGGAACCCCTGCCTTAGAGGTCTCCCCAGCTGGAGTTGGGGAGCCTCTAAGTGTTCACAAAATGTTACAGGGGGTTCTTGGGGAAAAAAATTCTCTAATGGCGGTCAGAGTTGTCCATAGGGATCCTGGGCAGCAGGGGGCTAAGAGCCTGGAGGAAGAGCCCAGGGACTGGCTCTGTAACTTGGTATCTTGTCACTTTATCAGTGTAACAACCCTAGCAAACACAAAGAGGACAACCAAAAGGCTGGGACTGGGGAAGGAGTTATTTTGAATGTGCTTCTGAGTGCATTACTTAACTAGCCTTACAAGTGAAGTGAAAAGTTTTCATTTCATTGTTAGTGCTCTCAGAAAAGCAAGATAATAGTGTATGGGTGATGCAGTGCAGGAGATGATAGTACAGCACACTACTAAACAAAAGCCTTGTAGAAATTCAGGTCTCTATTCATCCCTTAAATAGCTACAAATAGGACCCTTGGCAGTTTGATCCTGAGTTCTCTCCTATTGCCTCATAAGGATTTCCTTTCCAACAGCTCCCTGTGATGAAAGCTCCCAGTCAACTTTGCTAACTCAAAGCTGGTAATGAGCTCTAATCACTGCACCTGTACAAGCTCCCAAGCAGGCTTCCGTAGGTTTGCTCTAGTCAAGAGCATGGGGGGGGCAAATCCTCCAGCTATGGCCTATTGTTAAGTATTCAGAGACAGTTTTGAGGAGAGTTTGTGAGTCTAAGGAGCTTTCTGGCTCCCACATGGCACTAAACTAAAAACCCTGTACTACAAAGAGAAGAATGGACAAGAATATATGACAATGAAGCAGCTGTTTCCAAGTTCCCATGTAAGTCAGGAGTGAGCTATCAGCCCTTCCCTTGTTCCTCTATTTGTAGAATACCAGTTAGTCAATCTGCTTTATTGCATGACTTTAGGGATATGTAATTAAAGCAATACTTGAGTTATACTACTTTGTTTTCAACTACAAGAAACTAGAACAGGTTGTGGATGTACTCTGCTTTATTTTAAGTCTTTATGAGCCCATCAACCTATTCAAGGAAAGCTTGGGTTCTTGAGTAGTGGTTTGGGTCTGTAATGCAGAACTGAAAATAAAGGATATTCTGGAAGTATGGTAAGGTCTGAGGCCTCATGCGTGTAACTGTTGTTTGTTTGTGTGTGTGTTTTTTTTTAAGCATTTCAGATCACCTTTAAGAGGAGATGGCTGTTTTAGTTTATATCCTAGGATTGAAGTGAGTTCCTTATTTTGTCACCTCTAACACCTTATTCGATTATCTGAGAGAGATGAGTTTACAGAGCTGTGTGTTTACAGATTTTGTGCATAATTTACAGACCCTACGGTGCCATTATTAAGGCACAATACACTACACATTGAAGCTAGTCCTTATAATTGCCATATGCTCAGTGCGCAAGCATCCTAAATGAATGCAATTATTGTGGTATGAATGTTGGATCAGATCAGCTTGTGATAGATGGTTTATGGCATAAAGATTGCAGGGCTGTGATAGATAACACTATTTTAGTGTGTGCTTCTCAGGACCTCAGCTATCAACTAAGACGACAAAAGTGCTGATGTAGCAGATGTGGGAATTGTCAAACAGTGGGTGGGGAGAGGGAGAACAACAAATCTAATTTTGGTGAGGTTTTCAAAAATCCCTTAGTGGTCTGTATGTATCAGCACAAGGGTGGCTTTCTTTGCTGGACAGTAATAATCTGCTTGCCTAACTTCACAAACTAAGCAGCAGTTAACCTGACCAGTAATTATGTGGGAGATCTCTAAGGCAGTGGTCTCCAAACTTGGGTTGGGGAACCCTTGGATGGTCACAAAATATTAGAGGGTTCCTAATGGTTCCTAAAAAAAATTCCTAATGGTGATCAGAGTTGTCCATAGGGATCCCTGGCAGCAGGGGGCCAGGAGCCCATAGCCTCTGAACTTTCAAGAGCTAAGCAGATCAAAGAGAGCATATCTATCACACTGAGGAGATTTATATTTCAAGACTTCAAGACTCCTTATAAGAAATGGAAAAGGAGGTGGATATTTTTTGCTGTTTTTAAAATTAAATAGGCAGCTAGTATTGTTTTTTTAAAATAATTATGAAGAACAAGTTTAATCTTTGTTATAATGTGCATTGTTTGCTTAGACTGCTCAAGACCTGAATGCTTGTGTTGGCTTCTTAAATACCTTCCTGCTGTTTCATGTCTGATACTCCTTGATGAAACATAGGAGCCTTGTCTTTTATAACAGGCTTATTCAAAGTGATACAAGCTATGAAAGTGAGATCTTGGAAGGGTATTGCCATTTCATAATGTAATAAAAATACTGTAATGACAATAGTATGTAATAAATATGTCAAAAACAAATGTTATATTTCTAAGATCACTGCTTTTATAACTTATACTCAAGTAAAGGAGAAAATCCTTGGAAATATTCATTTTTAGGAGGGTGTTCCTGAGACTTGACATTTTAGTGAATGTGGTTCACAGCTTGTTAAAGTTTGAGAACCACTGATCTAAGGGAAATCCATAGTGCACAAGAGGTAATTCAGTAAGTGACACTTCTCCCCTTTGAATTATCATAAAACCTATATCTCAGCATGGTACTAGGTTAGGGAGCTGCTTTAAGTGCTGTCTTTTAAATTAGATATGGAACTACGGCTCTAACCAGTGCTGGGCATCAAAAATCAAGTTGTGTTTCTATTTTGCTGTGTTGTAACAAAATTTCAGTATTTATATTGTGCCTCCCTGAATTCCCCCTTTCTACATAGTTTTAAATGCATTCTATTTTCTTCATTTTCTGTCCCAAATTGATATACAGATTTGCTGTATGCTTCTCAAAAACCACTGTAATCTACCTAAGTGATGGTTGCATTTCAATCCTGTGTGAAGTGAGTCCTTAGTGCAGTTTGTAAAGGGCTTTAGATTCCCTTGAGGGAAATTTGCTATATAAATGTCAAAAATATGGCTTTTATGTTATGGCATGAAGGAAGGTCTGAAAAGCATGGGCACCAGAATAAGGGTGACTCTGTCTTTTAGATAAACTGATGGTACAAAGGTCAAGAAACTGATTGACAAAGAGAACATGTTAATCGTTCTTCAAAAAGGGGGAAATTATATCTAATGGATGTAATATCCAAAAAGAACTAGTGCATGAGGTGAGTGATGCCTGCATTTTTAAAGCAGTTAAGCCATACATTTCCCCCAGATTAAAGTTATTCACTCTTGTTAAGTGCCTCATATTGACGTATTATATGGGCAAAGTGTCATGCCAACATACTCAAAAGGAAATGGCTGCATAAAAGGCATCTGTGTTGATGCAGTAGAATTAAGGGGATGATAACCACTCAGGAATCAAGGAAATCCTAAAACAGATCCAACTGGATAAGTGCTGCTCCCTGCCCCTTAGATGTTTGCCGTAGAAAATTTTACGACTTATATATTGTTTTTAGATTGTTTGTAAAAGGTGCATTGTCTGGTTATCAGAATTCCCACTAGAATGGCCTTGCTTGTTTACCTCTTAGAAAAGGAGAAAACTTTCCTACCTCTATTATTTCAGGTAGTCATCTGGTCCCTGCTAGTACTCTCCACTGAAACTATTCAAAAACCTTGAACTTGAAGTATGTTACACATACAGAACCTGATCCAATGCTCATAGAAGTCAGGAGATGTCTTTCCAAACATATGCCAGGACTAATTAATTCCTTCACCTTAGGACAAGGAGCCAGTTCCAGCTGGAGAGAGCGAGCGAGTGAGCATCAGAAACCCACATGGAGAAGTTTTATTAGTCTCTAAACTGGGCAGAAAACCTGGATACTAATCAAAGTGATAAACTTTATGCTTCTCCATCATGATGAAATACTTGGTCTGCCTGAATACCATTATATTATCATTTTTCTACTCCCAGGTCACTTACTGAAAATAAAGACTTGCTACTTCCTTTATGAGCTGTAGTTTCAATAATTCATGTACATTTTTGCTGGACTTGACTTTTTTTGATCTTCATCTCCAGCTTGTATAAGTTGTGCCACTCTTCCAAATATTCACATGGCAGGAAGAAGGGAAAGGCAGGCAAAGGATTGGCTTTTAAAGCTATAATTCATTCTCCGTTTTGTCTGATGGTATATTGGAACTTGTAGAGGTTTTGCTCTCTCAGTGGCAGATGACATATGAGTGGCAGGATGTTATGGGAAAATGTGACCTGTCTCAGGGGGAGCCTTACCAGGTCTCTTGACCCCAAAATTGGGGAAGGAGAATGCTTCTACTACCAATGTTGTTCTGCCATGTTGACCAGCAAAATCTTGCAAGGACAGAGTTTCTCCTGTTTCATTCTTTCTGTTTTACAGCATTGAACGGAACACTTTTAGACCCCCAGACAGGTCTGAGATTTGCCTGGGACTTTGAGTGAAGGTTTTAGGGTGAGGGAAGAGCAAGTTTGCTTTAACTGTAACTAGTTCACCTATCTCTAATGTATCCTTAAGGTAAACATTATTCGTTGTTATATACCCTCCATGTGTTTAGACTAGTTCAGGACTCAGAATGAGAGAGTACCTGTCTTCCAACAGCCTTGCAGTCAAGATATGCGGAGAAGACGACAGAGCTTGAGAAATCCAGAGGAGTGTATAAGGTGGTAGCAAGATGCTGTTAGCTCACTTCTTGTAGGCATTATGAAACAGGCCAGCCATTGTAGGGCCTTTAATTAGTGGTCTGGTATACTGAGATGGGATAGGGCTTGGGCAGTATGGTCCAAAGGGGCAAATGTAACAAAAAGGGCATCAGGCCTAGCATTGTTCCGAGAACAATTAGAGAAACTCTAGCATGCTCCTCTGCTTCTTCTGTTGTGCTTACAATTAGCAAGAATCAGAGGGGTAGCCGTGTTAGTCTGGAATTGCAGAAGTGACAGAGAGTCCTGTGGCACCTTAAAGACTAACTAAAGTATTAGAGCATAAGCTTTCATGGGCTAATACCCACTTCGTCAGATGCATGCAGTGGAAGTATCCAGGGGCAGGTATAAATGGGTAGGCAAGAACCAGGTTAAAGATAAGAGGGTGCATCCAATGAGGATGAACCAGCTGTTATCTCTAATCAGGGAGGGTGAGGTATTCCTCTAGCAGCTGAACTGGAGGTGTGAATAGTGAGAGAAGAGAAACTGCTCTTGTAGTTAGCTAGCCATTCAGAATCTCTATTCAGTCCCAAATTGTGTCAGATTTGCAAATGAATTGCAGCTCTGCAGTTTCTCTTTGCAGTCTGGTCTTAAAGATTTTTTGTTGCAAAATGCTGACCTTTAAGTCTTTCATGGTGTGTGCAAGGAGATTGAAGTGTTGTCCTACAGGTTTTTGTATATTGCCATTCCTGATATCTGATTTGTGTCCATTTATCCTTTTTCATAGGGACTGTCCAGTTTGACCGATGTACATAGCAGAGGGGCATTGCTGGCACATAATGGCATATATAACATTGATAGATGTGCAGGTGAATGAACCAGTGATGCTATGGCTGATCTGGTTAGATCCTGTGATGGTGTTGCTGGTGTAGATATGTGGGCAGAGTTGGCATCGAGGTTTGTTGCATGGATTGGTTCCTGAGTTAGAGGAGTTATGGCGCGGTGTGCTGTTGCTGGTGAGAATATGCTTGAGGTTGGCGGGTTGTCTGTGGGCCGGGATTGGCCTGCCTCCCAAAGCCTGTGAAAGAGGGATTGTTGTCCAGGATGGGTTGTAGATCACTGATGATGCGTTGGAGAGGTTTTAACTGAGGACTGTAGGTGATGACCAGTGGTGTTCTGTTTTCTTTCTTGGGCTTGTCTTGCAGCAGCAGGCTTCTGGGTACACATCTGGTTCTGTTGATCTGTGTCCTTATTTCCTTGTGCGGGTATTATAGTTTTGAGAAAGCTTGATGAAGATCTTGTAGATGTTGGTCTCTGTCTGAGGGGTTGGAGCAAATACGATTGTACCTCAGTGCTTGGCTGTAGACAATGGATCGTGTGGTGTGTCCGGGATGGGAGCTGGTGGCATGAAGGTAGGCATAGCTGTCGATAGGTTTTCGGTATAGGGTGGTGTCTGCTGTACCCGCAGGGACTCCTGTTGTGCCATAGCCTGGGCTCAGGTGGCCTCCTGCTGGGCTGCAGTGGCTTGCAACAGTGCTTTTATTACGTCCTCCATTGTGGTGAGAACACTCCAAACCTGGTGCACTTTTTTTTTTTTTAAACCTCTCCCTTTCTTCTGCCGCGCAGTGAACAGTAAGTCAGAAACTCCCACTTCTAAAACCAGTTGTGACAAAGTTCCGAGTCTGTATTTGTGGGTCCTGCGCTTCCTGGAAGATTTAGGGGCTTCAGAAACTCATCGAGTGACCTCCCATTCTCAGTAACTAATTAGGGGAGACAGAAAGGGGGGAGCCCGGGCCCACCCTCTACTCTGGACTCCAGCCCAGGGACCCTAATAGTATCAGCTAAGATGGCTGACCTTTTAGGCACAAAACACAATACAATTCCCTGGGCTACTTCCCCACAGCAGTCTCCGCTTCTTCAAACTCCACTTCACCCTTACCTCAGGGCCTCCTTCCTTCTGTATGATATGTTGTCCAACACTCAGTCTCACCAACAGCATAACTTCCTTCCACAGCTCCTGACACCCACAGCCCACCTGACTAACTGGGAGGTTTTTATCTGGTTTCAGCCGTCCCAATGAGGCTAGCTGTTTCTAGTCCTTTCTAGAAGCTTCCTGATTGGCCTGGAGTAGCCTTTGTTTGGCTATCCAGGGAACAGGGACCTACACATCCTGAGGCTGATATACCTGCCTTCCAGCACTCTCCTATACCCTTCTGGTCTGACTCTGTCACAATATATATAAATCTCCTCTTACCCCATGAGGATGATCAATTCAGCATAGGATAGAGGTGCATTGGCAGCAAGTAGCATGGGGAAAGCTGGGAGGATAAATGCAGAATTTTAGACTCAGGGAACGGTGCGCTATCACAACTTTTGGGGCTAAATTCACTTTGACACGAAGAGTGGTGGGAGAATAAGGAGAAAATCTAATATTATATTGTTCAGGTCCATGAACAAAAATTGAAATTTTTTCAAGATATACAGATGACAGGCAGTGGAGCAGGATGTTGGCTGTAAACTATTACAGAGCTTGTAAGGGTACAGTACTTGTAAAGTAAAATTAAAGGGGTTTTGTTAAAGCACATCTTTAAAGATACCCAAACACTTTTCATAAGCATTGAGATGTGCCCCTGGCTCTGGTTGGAATCTCCTTCCCTCGTTGTGAAATGTGCTTTATTCTCCTTGGGTGACACTCTTGTTCCCACGGGTGGCTGCATTTTAGTCGTGCTGTTTATGTACAGCTCGTAGAATGCTAGAGTGTTCAGGGCCAGATTAAAGGCATAGATTTGTTGGACAGTATTTTAGGCCCAGGTTTCTGGAATTGTATAATTAAATGAAAGCTTGGATTCTGATGTACAAAATCATGGTTTCAAAAAAAACCCCTTGAAAATGTGACCAAGCAAGTGTAACCAATGCAGATATCTGCTTGAGTTTGTAGAGAGTCTAAAACAATAACTATTCTTGATGGAGGGAAGAGGAACTCATAGTGCTGCCTCTGCCTTTTCAGGAGTGGGGGGGGGCATCATCCCTCCATCTGGAGGCCATGATGGTGGAACCAGTAGGGAGCCTGTATCATGAAGTGTTTAGAGCCCCTAAATTCCCTTATTCCAGCCTTGGTGCTTGTCTCCACTTACTGGGGGGATCGATGCACGGTGATTGATCACCCGGGGGTCAATTTAGTGGGTCTAAGACCCACGAAATCAACCACCAATCTCTCTCCTGTCAATTCCAGTACTCCACCGAAATGAGAAGCTTAAGGTAAGTAGATGGAACCGGAAGAGTTTCTCCCATCAACTCAGCATGGTGTAGACAATGCAATAAGTTGACCTAAGGTACGTTAACTTCAGCTACATTATTCACGTAGCTTGAGTTGCGTAACTTGTGCTGACTTCACCCTGTAGTGTAGACCCTGCCCTTGGTGGTAATAGATTCTGTATAAGTATTCCATTGTTCAGATCTTGGAGTAGTTTTAAAAACTTATTTAGGCAGAGTCTGAAACCAATAAGGATCCTGGGTTTTGTCTTTTGCATTAAGGAGAATGTAAGAAACACAGTAAAACCATTAAGATTTGAAATCTTAAACTGCAATGACCCTCTCCCTGTTTATGAGTGAGCATCTGGTGCTGTCTGCTGAGCAGTCCATCATATCTTGGCACCGTTCTCACCAGAAGACACAGTGGAACGAAAACAAAAGATGTGACAAATTTGTCCTTTTCTTTCATAATTAACCAAAATCTCTCTGCATGTAGCAAAGCGTGTCTCCTAATTAACAGACAGGCGAGAGGCTATTTTTAAAATCCAGCCCCCCAGTAATTATATTTGCAGCAGAGAATGATATTTCAGTCAAATGCGACAGTGAGTCCGGTTCCCCAGTGAAGCAATTAATATTTCACACCTGCCAAGCAAATCGGCAGCAGAGGGAGAGGAGGGAATATCATTGAAAAGGGGATGTTATGCTGTTGGATCCACAGTCCTGAAGCAGGAAGACCACAGAAGATGCAAAATCATTCACGTCATGACGTAACCTGCTAGATAGCACCATTATTAGTAAAACTTGGAAATGGGTCCTAGCAAAAGCTAATGCTAGCAATATAATTGTTGCAAGGGATAGAGCTGTAGTTTGTTTCCCCACCCCACCCCCCAAAAAATCCCACTCGTGTGTGATCAGAAATAATGATAATTGCAAATGTTAACAATGAGTTAACTAATTGGTGTCAGAGGAAAACCTTCCTGGGAGCAGGATTAATAAACTGGGGTACAGGATGCTGGAAATGGGAGCTGGAAACTTGTAACACCTAGAAATGAAGGCTTAATGGCAGCATTGGTGGGTAGAATCGGGTAGTTGTTCAGTGACTCATATGTGGCATGGAATATTCATGGGGTCTCAGTCCAGTCTTGAGTGAAAGACATCTGTCAAAGCAAATAGCACTAGTGGGCAATCTCAGCAGAGAGAGAAAGGGCTGAATAGTTAGGAGTCTGACCTCACCTCTGCTCTAGAGATGATCCCTGCAGATTATTTGGGATTGAGACATATTGGCATGGATTGATGGGGGGAAACTTGTGCTAGGGACAAATAAAGGTGCTGGAGGAGGAAGTCCTTTATCTGATGTGAAATTTTAAAAAAACACCTCCTTTTTGGTTGAATTGCAGAGCTGGTTATGGGGGAGGGGAACAGGATGGTAGGGGTGCTAAACACATGCACATAAAAAAATTATGCACAGTTAGAATTAAATCCAAAGCTATTTCCCCATCCTGTATTGTCATCTCTTCCTCTCATTGACTTTAAATTTGAAAACTATAGAAATCCCGTGCAAAATCTATTCCCTCTCCTCCCACTCCAGCTCCCCACTACACTGTTCGAGTGAAAGGAACTTGGGAAAACAACCTCTTGTTCTTAAAACATTAATGTCCCCTTCAGGTTAAGTAAATAAGAGTGTTTTGTCCCACTTTCCAGTGTACCAAAAGGTCAGTCTTTACAATTTCTCTCTAAGCCAGGCCATTAGGAGGAGATTCCCCATTCATCTCTGGGATGTGTATATGAGGCCACAGGGCAGTATATTGCTATTCCTTAGAGATCAGTTTGACAATTTTTAAAGTGAGAGTAAATGAAATATACTGCAGTGCAAAAGGAAGATACTTAAAAAGGGCCCAGAGTGGGAACCAAAACGCTAATTTGGCTGGGGGAGGGAGAATGGGGGAGGTGTGTAAATTAATGGTTAGCACTTACATACTCATACCTTCTCAACTGAAGATCTGAGTGTTTACAGAATTAAGCCTCCCAACACCCTAATATTGTCTCCATTTGTAAACTGGGGAAAGGAACCGAGAGGTTAAGAGACTTGCCCACGGTTGGTCATTGAATAAGTAGCGGAGTCTATAAGCAAATCAGGAGTCTCACTTTCTCTGATCACTAGTTAGCATCACCACTGAAGTCAGTGTTTTCACTGAGATGGGAGTGTGCTGCTCCCCAGTACATTTCACTCCTAGAGCTTAATAAATTACATTAGGATTATTCCTCTGTTATTCCAGGCATCCCCTTGCTAATCATTCATGTTGCTACTGTTGTTTTTTAAGAATGCTTATTGTTTAGAGCTCTGAAATAATTACATTGGATACCTTCTCTCCTTCCTTCCCCCTACTCTGCCTTTCCCAGTAGTGGAATCAGCAAGTAGAGTTAATAATTGCCAAGCATTAGGAAATATCCTTTCAGTTAAAGCATCTGCCTTCTTGGTAAGCCTCACAAAGAGCCATCCTGACAGCCCTGGAATGTCTGCTGAGGCTGGAAAGTCCTTGGTAGACTGTCAGACCTATGCTCTCCCCTTCTGGAGGCTGTTCACCTTTGATCCAGTAGAATTTGCACACTTTTATCTGTTTGAGTTGGAGGTGCTAAAAATTTGTGTGCGCGTACATGAGCATACAGTTTTCTCTCTGGAGATCTTTCTTCCCTGTCAGCTCTTTGAGGAGACAGCATAGGGAAGGTGGCTTTCATACCTATGTGGATCTTGCTGTATACTCAGGTGATGATCTGAGGACCCTCAACTGTACAGCTAAGTTTCTTTCCAGGACTAAATTTCCCCTTTGCCTACCTGTGTATTTTTTAATGCATCAAAGTACCTGCAATCTGAAAGGGCCAGCATTGTAGCTGAGGCTCCAAAATTGATCTTCCTTAAAATCAGGACCCCATCCAATTAGACAATAATGCACCTGTCACCATGCCTCACTGGGTGACAGCGGAGAGTGCCAAATTCAGGATAGATTGCTGAGAAATAGGGCAGACTCACCCCCAAACTGGCAGTTATTCTATCATTATATTATACCAAGCCTGTAGCAAATGTGAAGCATATGTCAGTGGCCCATTATCAGAGTGTTGTGTCCTTATGGGCCATCAAAACATAGCCCTCTAGCCTTGATGTAGATCTACGTGTGAAGTGTCACCCAGGAGCGAACACATTTTAGATACAAATACAAAGGCGAAGCCAATATCCATAATTTTAGATACAAAGATGATACAATAAAACCTCAGTACCATGAACACCTCAGGAATGGATGCTGTTAGTAACTCTAAACAAAGCATTATGATTGTTCTTTCAAAAGTTTACAACAGAAAGTGACTTAATACAGCTTAGTAGGGTGACCAGATGTTCCGATTTTATAGGTACAGCCTAGAAACTTTACAATGTAGAATAAAAATGCTGCTTTCCCTTTATTTTTTTAGTCGTTTATGTTTAACATAATACCGTACTGTGTGTGTGTGTGTGCGCGTGTGTCTGCTGTTGCCTGATTATGTACTTATGGTTCCAAATGACGTGTGGCTGACCGGTCAGCATGTAACTTTGGTGTTCGTAACGCTGAGGTTCTATTGTGCCTGGATTTAAGCAGGATATTGATATTTGATGCTGTTCCTTCTGTTTCTGTTTGAATAAAAGGGTGGAAAAGGGAGACCTCCCAGTTTACCTTTGTCAATTTTCTAAAGCTGTTGAAGGAAGAAAAGACCTGAGCAAGCTTCCAAGATTGTGTATGGTAGGAGTGTAAAGTAATAAATCCCTCCCTGCCCAGGAGTTTCATAATTAATAAGCTGCACAACATCAGCTGCTCAGAAGTGCAGCAGAGAGAGAGAGAGAGAACACTGATCCTGCTGTAACAAAAGCACAGCCCTACCACTTGAACTAAAGAATCTCCTTAATTAATCAGGAGTATAGGAGCTATGAATCCAACTTCAACAGCTCTAATTCTGCCGAACAGAGGGTGTTGATATACATAATATTGGCTAGTTGATTGCAGTGTTTTTGGGAGAACCTGCTTCTCCTCAGTGTCCATTATACACTTGTATCTTTGACTTCTAGATCATTTTGACATTGAGGGTAGAGGTGTGTTTATTTTAATTGCATTGTTAGGAAGGCTTTGTTTTTAGTTAATGGTTTGAACTGGAATGGGACATGCTATTGCCCAGGAATGAGCAGTTACACGTTTCTAAATAAATCTCTAGTCTCTTTTGCCAGTAGAAGTTGGCCCAATAAGACTAAGACATTACCTCACCCACCTTATCTCTCCAAATAAATCTCATACTTTTAGAACAAATGATTTTTCTTGTTTATTGCTTGATATTTGGACTGATAAATGTACAGGTAGCAAGCATGGTCAGACCAGAACATTTCAAATCAAGACACCAGAGGTCCCCGCACCCCGATTCTGCTACTGAATCTGTGTGTCTTTGAGCAAGTCATTTCCCTTAACTGTGTGTCAGTCTCCCCTGTGTAAAAAGAGGATAATTTTGGCTTGCTTTAAAAGCTTTGACAACCTTTAATAGCGTATTTAAGAGCTTTGAGAACCTTTATATTAAATGCTTTACTGTACAAGTGAAAACTATTTTAGAGCTCGCTCTCTCTCTCTCTCTCTCTCTCTCTCTCTCTCTCTCTCATACAAACAGCTGACAGAGTCTGTTCTGCAAGATGTCAGGACCTTCAGCCAAAGTAATTCTGGTGCTGCAATGTCTGGTACCATAGGGGAAAAGCGCATTAGATAGAGCAGAGAAGGAAGATACTGAAAGAAAAATTGTAACTGAAGGAACTACATTTGCTATTAATACTGGGTTAGGAGTAAACCATCCATAAGTCCCCATGGAAGAGTATCACATGGTCACTAGCTGTGTGGAATTTCCCAACTGGAAAGCTGACTGCGTACAGCAGGTCACAGTCAAAGAAAGTCTGCCCAAGTCTCTGTGCAGCTGAGCATATTACAGTCTCATTTGTATTCAACATCAGGTCATACATGAAAACAAACGGAGTAACATGGTAGATGTCTGGGGGCCGAGAAAGAGGACAAGCAACCTTTTTTGTTTTTCTTTTTCAGCTTTCAGCTTTTTAATTGCCTCTGTAAACAAATGCAATTGTCTTTTAAATCAGGAACCAGATGCTTTGTCTAGAAGGTGGCTTGTATTGAAACAACCAGCATGGGTTACTTGACCAGCGCGGACGTAGGGTATTTTTATAAGTATAATGCTATAGATTTTGTCTATAGTCCACAGTAATCTCCAGTGGCACAGAGCTGGGCTCCAACAGTGTTAATTCCCTTGCCTCTAATTGCCATGGGTAGCATGGACTAATCGTAGCCAGTCATCAACTGTATCATGCCACTTCTTCCCTGATTAGAGTATTGTATACCAGCTGGTAGCTGGGTGCTGCTATGAATTTGCATCAGGACCCCATAGTGCAAATTACAATACTCCTATATGTGTATATATATATACAATACTCCAAAAAAAAGTCTGTACCCCAAGGCATTTACATTATAAATGTAAGATAAGAGACAACAGGTGGATACAATAAATAGATGGGGGAATCTAGTACTAAAGCTTAACCACAATCCAGTGGCTAGGCTGGCTGCATTCTGCACATTCTGAAAATTTCCGTACCTGGGATGTGAACCAGGTCAGTCTTGGTTCATAGGTTGTATGCAGTTCTGCCAGCTGAGCCAACTGGAAAACTCCCCTGTTCTAAACTGTGTAGAAAATGAGTTAACTTAATCTCAGCAGGAAGCTGCTCCTTGCAGAACTCTTATCAGCATGGCAACCCAAACAGTACACAGTGCCACTGATAAAATACCCCATTATGACCTGTGGGGCTTGGTACAAGGCTGGCTTTAATGAAGTTTGTCAGCTGACAAAGTACCAGCTCAAGCAAACAAAAGCCAAATCTATTGCACCCAGCAAGCATCCATCAGGATGGACATCCTTCCTATATCTCCGGAAAAATTAGGAGTAATTAATTCATCATTATGCGAGGGAGGCTTATTCTATCTTGAGAATTTCTAATGCATCTATTATTGCCCATTGCAAATATACTTAATCTCTAGACCAGGGGTAGGCAACCTATGGACGGGTCCTGGCCACTGATTTGGGGGGTCTGCATTTTAATTTAATTTTAAATGAAGTTTCTTTAACATTTTAAAAACATTTACTTTACACACAACAATAGTTTAGTTATATATTATAGACTTATAGAAAGAGACCTTCTAAAAACTTTAACATGTATTACTGGCACGCAAAAACTTAAATCAGAGTGAATAAATGAAGACTCGGCACACCACTTCTGAAAGGTTGCTGACCCCTGCTCTAGACCATGGGACATGACTATAGATGAGAGCTGGGTAAATGGGACTATTTAAAGGTACTTCAGCTGCCTCATTATTCTGCTTATGCCCCAAATGCTCTCTTTTATTGCAAAATTATTCCAGCCCTATCAGATTCCAGATCCTGTTATGTTAGAATAAAATGATGGGCACATTAGATGATCTCTCATATCTAGGAATCTGCCAGATCAATGTTTGCTTGGGAGGCCTTTACACAGAGATGATCCAAAGATAACATAAAAAGATACTGTCAAGATAAATCACATAGCCTTTTTTCCCTCATTTCCTCACCTGGGTTACTATTAGGTTAAAAGGGCAAGAGTTCTAAAACATTTTATTTACTTTCTGCTGTGTTTGCTGTTAATTTTTTTTGCACATTGCTTCATGCAAACAAGACCAATCAGTTTAACTTTGTTTCTAGTATGTTTTTAATTTTTCTGATGCTTGTGTACAGTATTCTGCTAGAGATTCTTGCATCCCGCTCTACTGGCCATTTCATTTGGGGACAATAATTCTCTCATGTTACCAAGAAGTGCAGTTGTTCCTTTAGCTGGTTGAAGTTGATGCACTGTTGCTAGTCTTGCTTTCAGATCTCAGAGGTGACCCTTTCATTACCTTTACAAAAGTGATTTTTTCCTCCCTTGGTATCCTTCTTTTAATTGAATTGTCTCATTAGACTGACCTCACACTTGGTAAGGCAGCTTCCATCCCTTTCGTATGCTGTTTCCACTCCATGCATCTGAGGAAGTGGGTTTTAGCCCACAAAAGCTGATGTCCTAATAAATTTGTTAGTTTCTAAGATCTAACATGGCTGTCACTCTGAAACCTTACAAGTCTTGTTACACATGTACTAATATAACTCTGTTATAGTTGGATTCCCAAAATTGCTGGAGAATATTTAAATATATTTTCCCAGAACATTTGCCCAATTCAGGTTTCAGTGATGATCATTTTTGGAATAAAAACAGAATACTTGTGAGCTCTCTGAACCCCAGGCTTCTTATTCTGAAATGCTGCATCCTCAATGGGCCCTGTTCTGAGGACAGAATAGTCAAAGGAAGGATAATTTTTGAAGACCATCTTACCTCTTCATGTCCTGTTACATCCGTGTGTGTGTGAGAGAGAGAGAGAGAAAGAGAGAGGAGGAAATCAGAATAACAGCTTTGAAACTGGTTATATGGTCAGCCCTCAGTGCTTAGATAACCCAATGATAAATGCCTTAAAATATCTAAGATAGATGTGTAAATTAACAGTCTCTTATCTGTCAGGATGTCTGAGAAATATCCCTTTGATATTCCAGTGTAATTTGTTGTAAATGTTTTATGGAACATTCCACTTTGTATTTATTTGCTAGGGTTTTTGTTTCTTAAAAATTCTCTAAACTTTTGAACTTAGTTGTCCTAGAAGGAGAGTCACAATTTCACTCAAAAATGGGTGACATTTCAAGAAAAACACTGAGTTTCAAGCAAAGGGGCCTGTGCAATAAAAACATGCTAAAGTTCACTTTCACTGTGTTAAAGTAAAATCTTAATTTCACATAGTGCAATTTTGAGAGAATGAAATCACTGAACAGAAATTGCTAAAGCGTTCACACAAATTTGTCCCAGCGTCAGTCACTCCAGTCTGGTATTGGTTAGGCAAAGGATGAGCTGAGACTCCTGTTCTGGTAAACTCTGTTTATTTTTTTTCTTACCTCACCCTCCCGATCCAGCCTTGTCCCATTGCTGGGTGTCTATATGCTGCAGTCATGGAGGTGACAGCAGTTTCAGTACATAGACACAAGCTAGGTTTAGTCTAACTAGCTCAGGTGCTGGCGCAGTGAAGCTGCAGTAGCACGTGCTTCAGTGAAGGTTGTACAAGCCCACCAGGCACCCTGAGTAGTTACTCAGAGAGTAGCCTGCACTGAAGTTCACAATGCTGTGGCTTCACTCTTCTGGTACCCGTGCTAGCTAGGTTAGAGCTAGTTCAATCTGTCTACTCCTGCTGTATTCGTACCTGTGATTGCAGTATAGACAATAATCACTGTCTCATTACCTATGGTGAACTGCCTGATCCTGAATTCGCTGCACCTGGGATCGTTCCAGTTGAAGCTGATGGACCATTGCACACAATTCCAGAAGCAAGATGCTACTTTGTAAGCGCTCTGCTGGGAATGTCTCATTTTTATTTGTCTGCACAACACCTAGAAAAATGGAACTCCAATATTTGAGTGGGGTCTCTAGATGCTGCCGTAGTGTAAAGAATAAGTCCTTCTCTATGTCACTAGAAAGCTACTTTCCTGTCCCTGGAAAGATCATTTTGCTTTTATTGGAATGTCATTTTTCCCAGGTTGTCAGTACAGTCTGAGATTTGACCTGTGACTTCAGTGTCATAATAACCTGGGTGTTCTTTGTATGCTTCTTCCTTAGCCGGGCCTCACTGATAGTAAGTAAATGATGTATGTTTACTGTAAAATTGTAAGTAAAATTTTACATACTAAGTAAAAATTTTACTCACAATTTTTTTTATTTTAGTGTTTAAATTTTAACATATCCCACTGGTTACTGTCTGCCACACACCAGATTCTTCCTTGGGGAGTGCTATATTCCTAAAATGTCCATTCCTCGCTTTCCCACGAGGTTTCCCTGGATGTCTGATTACCTATGCAGTTTGATTTTCAGTGCTTCTGGAAGCTTTTTGTTCTATTATTCACTATAGGTCTCTCTTGTCTGTGCTTATTATGTGCCATCAGAAGATACCTGGAAATTTGCAGCCTTCTCAGCCACTGTTATTGTAAAAACACACATCAATAGATAAATGGTGTCTGAATTTGGTGATGTGTTCATAAGTGCTAGCACAAGCTTTTAAAGAGAATTAAATTTAAATTTTTTTAGAAAGCAACATCCTGTCCCATTAGTTTCATCCTTGGTGTGGTTCCGAGTTATAAGATCTGATTTAACCTTTGTCATTGATGGAATTGATTTGAGGGATGATCCTTTGGTGCTTCCACAGACATGATGCCCCTCAACCCTGTGGTACCCTGGAAGGAAGGTCTGACCCAGCTAGACAATGGTATGAAGATTTAGGGACCACATCTCAGCTTCTTATCTGCACCCTCATTTGACCCTAGTTAGGCTCAAAGCCTTTAAAAGAAGTAAGATTTAAGATTAGCAGCCGTGTTAGTCTGTATCCATAAAGAAAAGGAGGAATTCTTGTGACACCTTAGAGACTAACCAGTTTATTTCAGCATAAGCTTTTGTGGGCTAAAGCCCACTTCATCGGATGCATAGAATGGAACACACAGAAGTAAGATGCATTTATATACACAGAAAGCAGAAAAAGTTGGAAATTACCATACCAATTCTAAGAGGCTGTTTAATTTGGATGGGCCATTATCAGCAGGAGAAAAAAAAAACCTTTTGTTGTGAAAATCAAGTGGACCTGTGTCTGACAGTTGATAAGAACCTGTGAAAAGAGACTTAACTAGGGAAATGCATTCAATTAGTGTAATGACAAAGCCATTCACAGTCCCTGTTTATCCCTTGGTTGACAGTGTCCAATTTGTAAATTAATTCCAGCTCCTCAGCTTCTCATTGGAGTCTGTTTTGGAAGTTTTTCTGTTTTAAAATTGACATCTTCAAGTCTTTAATAGAATGGCCAGAGGGCTTGAAGTCTTCTCCTACTGGTTTTTGAATGTTATGATTCCTGATGTCAGATTTGTGTCCATTTATTCTTTTGCGTAGAGACTGTCCGGTTTGGCCAATGTACATAATAGAGGGGCATTGCTGGCACATGATGGCATATATCACATTGGTAGATGTGCAGGTGAATGTACCTCTGATGGTGTGGCTGATGTGGTTAGGTCCTATGATGGTGTCAATTGAATGGATATGTGGACAGAGTTGGCATCGGGCTTTGTATGCTCTGGCATCAGCCTGGCGTCCATCAGAACCAGCTGTCAGCAGAGAAGGCTGAAAAATCAGTCCAGACTTCCCCAGCTCCCAAAACCAGTCCTTTCTCTTGAGTGTGGTGCTGGAAAGGTTGACATGTCCCGGCAGTCAGACAAATCCTCTTTTGAAATGTGGAAAGGCTCAGCCCTCAGGACCCTGTTTCCTGGCAAAAATGCAGCATTGCTGATTATAAGAAACCACCAGGATGCAGAGGAGAACTTCTTTGTCTTCCTAGTATCTTGAAAAAGTGCCAATGGGTCTTAGCAGCTGCCAATGGTTTTACATCTGGTGTAAAAGATACCACTTCTGGCAACTACAGTGCGCCATGCTGTGTCAAGGGTGTAGTATTGACGTGGAATGAGACTTCCCCTACTGAGTCATCAGTACATCTGGTGTATTTAGCATTGCATTGAGGTCTTCCCCTTGAACTACTGATGGGCCCTACCCTGTTTAGATTGCAGGATCCGTAAAGACTGCAGGCCATAGTGGTGTGGCATTGCTTATTGAGTCCCAAACATTGGTGGTCTCATAATGTTCCAACCAGTAAATCTTTTTTAAGACCAAATATGCTTTCTTTCCCCTTGAAAAATACTGTCGATGCCTTTAGACTGTGCTTACTTGACATAAATTACAACCAGAGGGGATTTTCTTCTTGCAAATGATGGCAATGTAGCTTTTTTCTAATCCTGGTTAATGTTGCTTCTCTGACAATGTCAGACTATCCAGTTATGCCTAATGGATCAGTTACTACCACACTTGATTATTCAGTTTTTCAGCCACCTTTTTTCTTTGTAATGCACAAGCAATGTTAAATTAAACTCCCCCTTCTCCCAGAAATTGTGAGCATTTTCAGACAAAAATCAGAACATTTTTTCCCCCCTCAGCTTCTCCTCTGACACAAGAGAGAGACCCATTTGGCTTGTCTCAGGGGAACTTGTGTGGGAAGCAAGAGGAAGGTGTTTTCTCAAGAATTCAAATTAGGGAGGAGCCAAAAATGTCCAGCAGGATAAGGTGTGAGCCTGGAATTCAGACCTGGGTTCTGTCACTTACTGGCTATGATACCCAGGGCAAGTCACTTTCTCTCTGGGTGCTTCTGCTTTCCCTCCTTTCTAAAATGCTTGAAGATATATGGATGAAAAGTACCCTACAAATCCTGCAGTTTATTAAGTGGCTGTGATGTTACCTAGGGTACAAGCTGTGTCTGCAGTTCTCCAAACTGGGGTGCCTTTTATACTGTTTTGTGCTGAGTAACCACTCTTGGTCTGCCACCACACAGCCTCCAGCATCTAAATCACTCCCAGCTGTCCTCGGAGTGCTATAACCAGTCACTATATGTATGGCACTGCAAGGCAACACCAGCAAACTCCCAGTCCCAGACTTTTCCCCACAAATGTGTGTCTTGTACTGGCCAGTCCCTCTCCTGGAGCTCACAAGCTCATGTTAGGTCCTTCACTTCATTAGCAGAAAATGATGTGCATAAATCTTATCTCAAATGAAGTTTCCCAAACCCTTCAATCAAAACACACACTGGTTTAGCTAAAACAAGTTTATTAGCTCCAGAAAGATTGTGATTACAAGTAATGAGGCATAAAAGTCATCATTGATTGCAAGTTAATAAAAGGTAAAACAAATACAGTAGAATATTAACTTTATGTACAATGTTGCCATGTATATTTTACCAGGACAAGAATGATCAGCACATTGAGTTTTCAAATAGTACTGCACAAGGCATACTTTGTACAAAACCCATTATAGTTTTGTAAAAGGAGAGAACAGAGGGGTACAGACTGGCACAGTGGTCTGAACTTCTTGCCCAGTGCTCAAACATAAACCATTTTTAAAGTTTTAATAAAGTTTAACTCTTTAAAGTTCCTTTTCCCTTCTGCCATGGATCTACATGCTTTCAGGTTCCAACCAGAACTGGAGGTGAAAAATTCTGAGAGAGAATGGTACTTGCAGCCCTAACAGAAGCAAAAACCACCAATGATCATATGAGACAGAGGCTCTTTTTGTGAGATTTTTCAGCCTGACTGTTTTCTCCAGTTATTTGGATGAGATTGGGCTGGATTTTTGGGTGCATTTCCAAACCTCCTTGAAAGTCACCCATCCCTGAGTGTTAGCAGAGTTTCAATTAATTTATGATTCAGTGACTTCTGATACTTTTATATAAGCCTGAACCAAAACTTCCCTCACACATGGAGCATTCAAAAGCTGGATCCTAATTGTGCAGCTAGGCTCCATCTTGAAGAGGTACAATTGGGTGCACACACAGACAAGAAGCAATGAACTTGGCTGCCCCATAGTTTTGTTTGTTGGGATGTAATAGATGATTAAGACTTGGGGTAGCAACAAAAACACATGGGAGGCTCTGTAGGCTTATGCCAGGCCATTTTGTAAACCTTTTCAAACTTCTATGCTAGCAGATACCTTTTGTCTGTAATTTGTTGGGTTCTTATATATTCCGTCTCAGTTTTGAAGCAAGTGCATTAACATCTGCTGAATCTGATTTATCTGTGGTGGTTCCCTAGCACCAGAACCAGAGGTGCTAAATCCCTGTGAGGGACCCTGTGGCAGAGCAGGGGTAAACCCCTTTAGAGCCCTGCCAAAATGCTGGCTGTGGCCTGTTTTCTGGCCAGGGGCAGAGATGCAGGGAGCCCAGCTGCAAGCCCTAATGAGGGCTGGCTCAGGGAAAGGCACTGAGGTAAGAGCTGGGCTGAGGCACCAGGAGGGCTATTAAAAGGCCTGGGTAAAGCCCAGTAGGGAGGCTAGGCTGAGAGGAGGTAGGAGGGCCATGTTGCTGCCTCCTTGGCAAGTAGGGAAGCTTCAAGGGACAGGAGACACTGGGGAGAGTCTGTGAGTCACTATCTGTTGGGGGATTTAGGGGACTGCACAAGCACTAGGAATAAAGGCACTTGGCTGAAACAGCATAAACAGTGTGAAGAATTCTTGATTTCACCAGCCCAAACACAGGGTGCGGGCACCAGAGGGTGCAGACCTGTATGGACCCTGTGACAGGCCATCCCACGCTTTTATGCTTAAAAGTCTCCAAGAAGGGACTGGGATGTGACCTGCCAAATGCATTTACACATGTGACCTAATGCAGGATATGCTGCCAGGGCTCCAGAGGTCAAAAGCTAAAGTAAATTCTCCCACTAGGCGATTTGTATGGTTAAGGTTTATAGACGGAGGTCTGTTCTTTTTACAATGAATTTAGCTATGAGCACCTGCAGCTATGATACAAACTAATGAAAAATGAATCACATTCTTGGATATAATTTTGTCCCTGTCCATCTCTTATCTGGCTCGGGGGCCTTGTTTCAATAGGGTCAGCTTTAGTGAGTAGGGACACCAGATAGAGCCCTCATAAGATGTGATATACACTCATCACTGTTGCTGTGAGTGAGTAAAGGAGAGAAATTTTACCAAGGCCAATGAGAAAGCCCTTTGATAAATGAGTTAATACCATGAAAATGACTCCCTCTTTCAATTAAAGCAGTTCATTAATTTCAAAGCAACAAGAATTTCATTGTGTTGGAGGGTGGGGGACCCTACAGAGGCAGGTTTTGGGGGTTGTGGCCCCAAAGAACTGGACTAAAGTACATGGCCCATAGTGATAAAAATTGTATAATTTTCAGAAATATTAGGACCCTATTAGTAGCCTTGTAAAATGATCTGAAAATGTGGCTCTTCTGTGTGTGTTTAGAATGACTGGCACCCATTACCAGGGAGGCACTGGTGTTGAGCAAGGAACAAGGATTTCTTGGTTCAGTCCTTCACTTTGCCCCTGTGATGAGCAAGGCATTTCACCTCTCTGTGCCCTGGTTTCCCTATATTAGATAAGAATGGGAGACACTGTGAGGCTTAATTTAATGCTGGAATAGAGCTTTGAAATCCTTGAGTGAAAGGTGTTAGCTGAAATCCTTTGTAGTGGGTTTCACTATCTAGATCAGTGGTTCTCAAGCTTCATTGCATCATGATCCCCTTCTGATAACAAAAATTATTACATGACCCTAGGAAGACTGAGTCCATCCAAGCCTAGGGGGGCCAAAGCTGAAGGGCTTCTGCCATGTAACCTTAGCCCTGAGTGGTGGGGCTTGGGCTTCAGACTTAGTGAGGTCCGGGGAAAACCAGCCTTGGCAACCCCATTACGATGGGGTTGGAACCCACTTTGGGGTCCCAACCCACAGTTTGAGAACCCCTGATCTAGATATTTAAATTTTGTTCTGTGCTGGTGTGAGATTGCATGATTGTGATTCCTCTGGGATGCCTACATCAAGAGGTGCATTTATAGGTGCTGTCTCAGGGAGGAAAAATGTTAAATTTAAAGAGACAGCATGGGTGAGGCAATATCTTTCATGGGACCAATTTCTGTTGGTGAGAGAGGGAAGCTTTTGAGCTTATACAAAGCTCTCTTTTAGCTCAGTGCAAGCTCGAAAGCTTGTCTCTTGCCAGTAGATGTTTGGTCCAGTAAAAGATACTACCTCACCCACCTTGTGTCTCTAATATTCTTGAGCCAACATGGTTACAACACTGCATACAAATTTAAATAGATAAGGGACCTTAATTTTTAAAAAGCTGTAAAAATAAAAACTACCACTAAGGGGCAGCATTGCACTATAGAATCTTCTGCCATGCTGCTTTTATTTCTCTTTTGGTTGAGTACAAAGAGAAACTATTTGCCTGAAAATGCAAACTGGCTGGAGAACTCTCTTCTGTTCATTCCGTGGATTTGAGATGGTGATATGCAAAGAAATTCAAGCTTTTGCCATCCCAGGAATATTGGCAGCTGAAGCATGAAGCTTTGCAACAATACAGGTGTCTTATTTGTGATCCCTATAGGTTGAACTGGTTGAAATTTTTTGAATGAAACATTTTTCTCCAAAAAAAAACCAAAAAAACATTTGCATCAACCAGAAAGTTTTCATGCATTTATGTCAAATTTGGTTAATTGTTTGGGTCAAAAAGCAAACAAAATATTCTGAAAAAAATGTAAGTACTTCGTTTTGATTTTTTCTAAAAGAAATATTTTGACTTTTCAATTTGAAATGACTTTTTAAAAATTTTTACTTCCATTTTATTATTTTAAGTTAAAAAAAATTAAATGAAAGGTTCTTGTTTCACCACAAATGAGTTTTTAGGGTGTTGGGTTTTTTTCCAATACTTCCGTGCGGCCTGTGATCAAAAAAATCAGTTATTTGCACAGCTCTACTTATATGTCTCCCCCCACATACAATATATGAGTGCCTCAGAATCTTTAATGTAGTTGTCCTCACAATACCCCTATAAGGCAGTTTAATAAAATAGCTAATTTAGGCCCTGAAACATTAATTGGATCCACACAGGCAGACCTCTGTGCCCATGTGATGCCTCACTTGTAGGATCCAGATATTTGTGTTCATGAAAGTTAGGGACTAATCAGAGCCATATGTAATTTCTCTCCAAACACACATCTGCACATCTGGGCACCCCCTATTGTTTCTTCCCTGGCCTCTCCCCCCAAACACCAACATCCACACCTCTGCATACAACCTCAGTTTGGGCTTTTGTTACCTTGGGCTAGACTAGCAGGGGGTTTCTCCATCCGGCTTTGTGAACCTGGGATGCCTTTTGCTATTCTAATCCTGGATTTTTTTCTAAACAGACACTGTTTTAGCATATAATTATACATATTTCTAATATATATATTATATAAAATGCATTATACATTGGCAGTTACTAGATGAAACCCAATACAAGGATATATATTTGCCAATTAAATAGTTAAAAATGATGTAAATTACCAATTTTATAACATTTAAAATGGATTCCCAAACTTGTTCTGTGGCTTGCTCAGGGTAAGCCCTTGGCGGGCAAACAGCGGCCCCGGGGAGCTGCGAGCGGCCGCACCTGTGGACGGTCAGGTAAACTAAGTGACAAAGAGTCCTGTGGCACCTTAAAGACTAACCAAAATTTTT
>ML677412.1:11407916-11439385 GCA_007922305.1 Dermatemys mawii | reverse complement strand
CAGAGGGAGCGTCGTCCCTGGCGGACACTAATAAGACACACTCAAAGAGAGTGTCATCCATAGAGGACACAAGTAAAAGACACTCAAAGGGAGAGAATCGTCCATGGAGGACACTCACAAAACCAGAGAGGGTCGTCCATTCATCATTATGCCCTCCACCCCTTTCAGGGTATGGGCTGCCAACAATAGATAACAGAGGATTGTGTTCTGGGCCATTCACCAAGAAGATGGTCTCTGAATTATCTATTGCTTGCGTTTCTGTAGCGGGTATATTTTTACGGGATGGGGTTGCTAGCCCCACGCCCAACCCTCCTCCTTTTTCATCTGGGCTTGGTACCGGCGTTGGCGGAGTTAGGGTCGTCCATGGAGGACACTAATAAAGAGACACTCAAAAGGGACAGTGTCGTCCATGGAGAACCCTCATAATACCACAGAGTGTTGTCCCTGGTGGACACAAATAAAGGGACCCTAAAAGAAGAGCACGTCGTCCATGGAGGACACAAATATAAGACACTCCAAGGGTGAGTGTCGTCTATGGAGGACATGAGTAAAGGGACCCTAAAAAAAGGAGAGAGTATCGTCCATGGAGGATACTCCTAAAAATCAGAGCATCGTCCATGGAGGACACCAATATAAGACACTCCAAGGGAGAGCGTCATCCATGGAGGACACTAATAAACGGACCCTAAAAAAAGACAGTCTCGTCCATGGAGGACACACACAAAACCACAGTGTCGTCCATGGAGGACACTAATAAAAGACACTCAAAAAGACAGTGTCGTCTATGAAGGACATGTGTAAAGGGACCCTAAAAAGGCCAGAGAGGGTCGTCCATGGAGGATACTAAGAGACACCAAAAAAAGTGTCACGCACGGAGGACGCTCATAAAAGCATAGAGTGTCGTCCATGGAGGACACTAGTAAAGGGACCCTAAAGAAGAGAATATCGTCCATGGAGGACACACACAAAACCACAGAGCATCGTCCATGGGGGACACAAGTAAAAGACACTCAAACGAATAGTGTCATCCATGGCGGACACTCATAATATCAGAGAGTGTCGTCCATGGAGGACACTAATAAGAGACACTCATAAAGAGTGTCGTCCATAGAGAACATGATTAAAGAGACCCTAAAAAAACCAGAAAATGTCATCCATGGTGGACACAAAAAAGAAACACTCAAATGGACAGTGTCGTCCATGGCGGAAACTCATAAAACCAGAGAGTGTTGTCCATGGAGGACACTCATAAAACCACAGAGTGGCGTCCACGGAGAACACAAATAAAGGAACGCTAAAAAAAACAGTGTCGTCCATGGAGGACACTAAAAAGAGACACTCAAAAAGCGCATCGTCCATGGAGGACATGAGTAAAGGGACCCTAGAAAAACAGAAACTCTCATCCATCGTGGACACAAATAAGAGACACTGAAAGGGAGAGTGTCGTCCCTGGCGGACACTCAGAAAACCAGGGAGAGTGTCGTCCATGGCGGACACTAAGACGACACGCTCAAAGAGAGTGTTGTCCGTGGGGGACACGAGTAAAGCAACCCTAAGGAATAGAGTGTCATCCCCGGAGGACACAAGTGAAAGACACTCAAAGGGAGAGTGTTGTCCATGGAGGACACTCGTAAAACCAGCGAGGGTCGTCCATGGAGGACACTAATAAGAGACAGTCAAAAAGAGTGTTGTCCATCGAGGACCTGAGTAAAGGGAACCTAAAAAAGAGAAGAGTGTCTTCCATGGAGTACATTCATAAAACAAGAGAGTGTCGTCGATGGCAGATACTCACAAAACTACAGAGTGTCGTCCATAGAGGACACAAATATAAGACACTCCAAGGGTGAGTGTCGTCCGTGTAGGACATGAGTAAAGGGAGAATAAGAGGGCGTCGTCCATGGAGGAAACAAGTAAAAGACACTCAAAGGGAGAGTGTCATCCATGCAGGACATTCATAAAACTAAAGAGTGTTGTCCACGGCGGACACTCAGAGACCGTCAAAGGGAGAGTGTCGTCAATGGAGGCCACTCACAAAACTGGAGAGTGTTGTCCATGGAGCACAGAAAGAAGAGATACTGAAAGGGACAGTGTCGTCCATGGCGGACACTGATAAAACCACAGAGTGTTGTCCATGGTGGACTCAAATAAGAGACACTCAAGAAGAGAGTGTTGTCCATGGAGGACACAAGTAAAAGACACTGCAAGGGCAGGTGTCGTCCATGGAGGACACTAGTAATGGGACTCTAAAGAAGGGAGAGAGCCTTCTCCATGGAGGACACTCATAAAACCAGAGCATCGTCCATGGAGGATGCAAATAAAAGATACTCAAAGGGACAGTGTCTTCCATGGCGGACACTCATAAAACCAGAGAGTGTTGTCCATGGAGGACACTAATGAGAGAGACTCAGAGAGTGTTGTCCATAGAGAACATGATTAAAGGGACCCTAAAAAAGCCAGAAAATGTCATCCATGGTGGACACAAATAAGAGACACTGAAAAAAGAGTGTCATCCATGGAGGACACAAATAAAGGGACCTTAAAAGAGCAACACGTCATCCATGGAGGACACATATATAAGACAGTCCAAGGGCGAGTGTCATTGATGGAGGACATGAGTGAAGAGACCCTAAAAAAAGAGAGTGTGACGTCTATGGAGGACACTCACAAAACCAGAGAGGGTCATCCATAGAGGACATGAGCCAAGGGACCCTAAAATCTAGAGTATTGGCCATAGAGGACAGAAGTAAAAGACACTGAAAGGGAGAGAGTCATCCATGGGGGACACTCATAAAACCAGAGAGTGTTGGCCATGAAGGATACTCATAAGAGACAGTCAAAGGAAGAGTGTCGTCAATGGAGGACTCTCACAAAACCAGAGAGGGTCGTCCATCCATCATTATGCCCTCCACCCCTCTCAGGGTATGGGCCGCCAATAATAGCTTGCCAGAGGATTCTGTCCTGGGCCTTTCACCAGGGAGTTGGTCTCTGAATTATCTATTGCTTGTGTTTCTATAGTGGGTAAATTTTTACGGGATAGGGTTGCTAGCCCCACGCCCAACCCTCCTCCTTTTTCATCCGGGCTTGGGACCGGCGTTGGCGGAGCTAGGGTCATCCATGGAGGACACTAAGAAGAGACCATCAAAGCAAGAGCGTCATCCATGGCGGACACTGATAGAAACACCGAGTGTCATCCATGGAGGACACTAACGGACCCTACAAAAGGGTGCGTCATCCAAAGAGTCAGGCCCCAGACCCAGGTGAATATACAAATTGGATCTTACCACAAATCCTGCTGTTGCCAATCCTTTAGAATCTAAAATCTAAACCTTTATTATACAAGGAAAAAGATAGGTGAGGATTAGAAGTGGTTAAAAGAAATCAATTACATGCAGTAATGGTACAATTCTTGGTTGAGGCTTGCATCAGTGGAGGATAAAATAGAGATTCATATCTAAGTCTCTGGAGTACATCCACATCCAGGATGGGTGATCAATCCTTTGGTCAGAGCTTCTATTTGCAGCGAAGTTCCATCCAGAGGTAGGAAGAAGACTGAAGACAAGATGGAGGGGATGCAGCAGCTTTATTTATAGTTTCTCCCAGGTGCAAGAACCTCTTTGTTCCTGTTGTTAAAAGTCCAGCCCCATGGAGCATGGGCATATCACATGACCATGCATGAGTCAGGATTTGCAGCTGGCAGCCATTATCCACAGGCTGCCTTGCATGTCCCTTTCCAGACTTCTCATGTGGATTGGAGCTTTCCATGCTCTCAGTGGGTCCATTATATAGCTGATGATTCTTGATGGGCCATCCAGCAGGCCAGGCAGAGCTAACAGCAAGTTGTCTGGGCTCTCACTCAGAAGTAAAGAATAAATTTGAGATACAGACACTATATATAGCTAACCTTCATAACTTTAACCACAAAAAATGATACACAAGCAGATAGCATAATCATAATCAGCAAACCATAACCTGGTTGTAGACACCTTACATGACCCCCTTTACATAAAATTTGGTGCAACTATCGGACCTTAGTTGCACCAATGGTCTATATGATCTCAGATTATTTCCTAAGTGACAAAATCCTGTGGCACCTTATTATTACAGATTTCAGTAACGTGATAGCATGATTTAGCATTTTTAGGTGGCAGCCATTATCCACAGGCTGCCTTGCATATCCCTTGCTAGGCTTCTCATGTGGATTGGAGTTTTCCAAGCTCTCAATGGGTCTATTGCATAGCTGATGGTTCTTAATAGGCCATCCAGCAGGCCAGGCAGAGCTAACAGCAACTTGTCTGCGATATCATCCAGATGCAAAGCGTAAATTTGAGATACAAACATTATATAGCCAACATTCAGAACTTTAATTACAAAAATGATACACACATACAGATAATATAATCATAATCAGCAAACCATAACCTGGTCTTAGACACCTTACATGACCCCCTTTACATAGAATTTGGTGCTGCTACAGGACTTTGGTTGCAGCAGTGATCTATATGACCCCAATTATTTCGGTAACATGATGCACAGACAGATGTTTTTATTCAATAGCAGGCAGTCAACAAATGACTCCTAGAACATCAGCTGTTGTCACTCACTGAACACCAACTGACTTCATTCCGTTGGACTGTTATTACCTCCAGAGCTGACACCTATCTCCTCCTTCACTGTCTAATTAACATGCACTTACACTGTACTACCATCAGGTCTCTACTGCATTTTCTTCCAGTTCCTTAGCAGACCTGACCCCACACCCCCATCCATCTATTCCACTGAGTGTTCCAAACACTAAGATAACAATACAACAGCCCTGCAGGGGTGGAACCCATCCCCCCGGGGCAGCAGCAAAAACCATCCCCGGCTCTAGCGCTCCCCGAGCCGCCGCGCTTGTCTTCCTCTCCGGGACAGGGGAACCAGCAGACGGGGCCGCGGTAACTCGGGAAGGGGCTCAGCTCTAGGCCGGCCAGGGCAGGCGGAGAGCGGGGGACCCGGGGACGGATGGGGGCGGGGGTGTAGCAGAGCCTTCCCTCGCTCCACGGCCAGCTCCTGTAGCCGGCTCCGGGCCCGGAGCGGCAGTGACGGACGGGGTCTCTCCAAGACCAGCGGCGAGACACGCGCTGCACCCACCCCACTTTCTCCATTGCTCTGGTTGCTGTAGCAACCACCGCCCTCCGTGGTGTCCCCGGAAATGGCTTTATACCCCTCCCGCGCCTCTCCATTGGCTGGACAGGCGGCCCAATAGGACGCTGTTCCCAACTGCGCATGCGCCAGAGGCACAGCGTGGTGCAAGATCGGCCGACGGGGCAGGTCGCGTTCGTTCCCCCCCCCCCCCCCGGCGGGGGGCGGCGGATGACAGCGGTTGACGGGGGGGCGGGCGGGGGGGGTGGGGTGGTCCCCCCCCCCCCCCCCCAAGCGTTTCCCTACGAATGACAGCAGTTGACTCTATCTGACCCTGTTCAATATTCTCTCCCCCCACCCCGACCCTTTCGTCACAGGGTGGGAGGGGCCCCTGGGTTATCCCCGCCCCAGCGTTTGTGTTTTTCCCTCCTGCTCCTTAGCGTTCATCTTCAATAACGTCTTAGAGCTGGTTTGCCAACTTCCACCTGTCCAGGGGCCTCTGTGTGTACAGCCACCTTCTTTCTCTATTTTCCAGTCTATGCAGCCACTGTGGGGGGCTACAGCCTACAACCGCTTATACTTCAACAAATATGTTCATCTCCAAGGTGCCACAGGTAATCCTATTCTGTTCGCAGAGACAGCACCTACTCTGAAACTAGGAACCTAGTTGCTGAAACAAGTACAACGAAGAACCAAGACATGGGCAGGCGGGGACAGAGGCCATCAATAATTTAGCCTCTGCCACATTATTTTTTTACCCTAACCACGCCTCTGTCACATCATTTTATTACCTCAACTGCTGAACTTGTACAAAGAGCCTGTGCAAAGCAGAACTCAAATAAACAGTACATACCACTGGCTTGTAACATTCAACTCAGGACCAATTCTTGCCTTAAGCACAAGGGCTGAGACTACAGAAAATGGGAATAACTAACAACAAAGAACAGAGTTTAATAATATCAGAGGGGTAGCTGTGTTAATCTGAATCTGCAAAAGCTACGAAGAGTCTTGTAGCACCTTATAGACTAACAGATTTTATGATCCCTAAAATCTGTCAGTCTGTAAGGTGCTACAAGACTTTCCTCATGGGCACATTGTCATTCCCATAGAGAAACTGCTGCTCTTCTTACTACACAGAGCTACTTCCAGCAAATCAGTTACCCTTCTCAGGCTCACTTTTACAAGCTGTACTAGACAACAATATTTTATCCTTTCTTTCCTCAGTTACGGCTTTAAACTCACCATCCACTTTTGTTTGCTCCTGAGGAACATTTTCCTGACCAACGAGTTCTTTCTGTGCTTTATCTAATTCCAGATTCACTCCTGCGACATTTAGACAGACAGAAGCTTTTCGTCTTTTCCAGGTGTAAGAACACTCTTTGTTCTTACTGTGGAAAATTACAGCAAAATGGAGTTTGGAGTCACATGGGCAAGTCCCTGCATACCTTGCTGAGTCACAAGGTGTCTGCCTTCTCTTAATGGGTCATTTGTATAGCTGATGGTCCTTACTGGGCCATCAAGCAGGCTAGGTAGAGCTGACACCAACTTGTCTCAGATGTCACCCAGAAGCATAGCATAAGTTTGAGATACAGACAGTATATATAGAGCCAATATTCATGACTTTAAATACAAAAAGTTACATGCATACAGACAACATAATCATAACCAACAGACCATAAGCTTGTCTTAGACACCTTATATGACCCCCTTTATGTAAGATTTGGTACCACTACAGGACCTTGGTTGCAACAATGATCTATACGGTCCCAATTCACGTCAATAACGTCACACACACACCTGTTCCTCAAGGGAATCAAACCACCCAGGCCCTTTCCTTGCTCTGAAACCCAAACCTGCTTTTCCGGCCTTTCCCTTGCCCAAAGGAGCTGTTTTTCTGCTTCCTTCCAGGAGCCAGGCTTCCTTGACTGTCTGCCAACTTTCTTCTCAGAACACAGCCTATCCCTCAGCCTCTGCCTCTACAACCAGTCCCAGAGCCATGCCTGAGCTTCTGATCAGCCGTGCCTTGTGGCCCAGTGTCTCGGGTGGTGGCTCCCCATTGCTCACAGCTCTCTCTGCACAAAGGGGCGTTTAATTGCTCCTTCCACGTAGCTGGAAAGCAAAGCTCTTCACATACTCAGGACTGTGATCAATCTATCTAAAAGCGAGTATCACCATCCACCATAACAACAGTTACTGGCCACATATTCTGGAATGGATATGAATGCTCATACCTCTAGGAAGGGGTTCAGGGGTTGTTTATACAGGGACCTCTCTTGCCTGGTGCTGAGATGCAGCCACATCTGGGGTGGGGAGCAGTGGCTGTTTATACAGGGATCCCCATGGGTGCTCCGGTTTATAATTTAACCCTTGGGAAGTGCACAGCAGGCAAAGCAAGAGGAGTTTAACCACAGTAACTTTTACCCTCGACACACATGAGAGTCACAGATATTCAGACAAAAGAAAGCCCATATGGCTCCCCCACTCCCTCCGTCTTACTGTTAGGGACCTGAGTGCACAGGGTGGTCCTCCTGATGGCACAGTCAGGTGGTGCTCAGCTGATGGACCAGGCCATATATTTCCAGGAGCTACTGAGACATTTCAATTCTGTGGACCAGGCCTCATCTGGAATCCTAGATCCTATTTGGGGTCCCAAAGAGGAATCCTAACCAAGACAAAGCAGGACAACTACAATGCTCAGGGGAACCACCCATGACTCTTCCCAGAGGAGACTGGAAGAGTTTAGCTTGTTTGGCCTACAAAGAAGGGATCTCGTTGCTCCCTGTAAGGCACCAGGAAGGGAAAGAGCCAGTGAAGCCAAAGGACAATGCTGGCCCAAAAGCCAAGGGGGATAAACTTGCCAGGAATCAGCTGAGGCAGGAAATGAGAAGACTGCTCCCCAAAGGACCAGCGGAGGAGGGAGAGTCTGGAAAACCCCAAACTAGCTACAAGCTGGAGCAGGTTCTGAAGGGGGTTTTCTAGCCCTTTTCATAGGAGGGAGCCCGGCTTAGATCTGACCCTTAAATAAACTTCCAGCCCCTGCTTTACTCACTCAGCTGCAGCTGGTGAAACTCCCTGCACCTGGAGAGGACAGCCTGGCTCCACCTCCTCCCAAGGCAGCCACAGCCGATGAGGACTGCGGGGTCAGCCCTTACAATGAGCTGCCCTCTGCTGACAGCTCCAGGTTCTCATCAACCCCAAAGCCGGACGGGCTCCCCGTGATCCTGCCATCTGGCCCCTGCCTGCCTCAGGCCCTGAATTAATCCCTGCTGGAACCAGAGCAGATCTCTTAGGAAAACACCCCATCTTGATTTATTTATTCATTTCTGGCCAGAGCTGGAGAATGCACCACAGCTCACGGGGGGAGCTGTAAACCGGGATGCCTGTGCTCTATCCCCAGCACTGGGAAGGGATTGGAGTCGGGGGGGGGGGGGGGGTTAAAAACCCGGGCCCCCCGGGCCCCGGACGGGGGGGGGGGAGGGGGAGAAGAGGGGATTTCACACTGCTCAGGCTCTTCTCTCCCCTTAATGTCCTGGGATCTGCCAGTCAAAAGGATCCACGTCCCGGCCCCCTACTCGTCAATGAGCCGGATCGCTGCCCCCTCTCCACTCCCCCAGCCCCCCCCAGCCCCTCTCTCCTGCTTGCCCGAGACTCCCGCCCCTACAGCACTCGCCCAGCCTGCTCCTGTTCTTGCTCAGGCGGCACCGTGCCCGGGCTGTGTCTTCGGCGGCCGCTGCTCTGGAGAGGCCGAGGGGCCAATGGGCGGGTGGCCCTGGCTCCACAGGGGGGTTTTCGGGCCCAGCCTGGCTCTGGCAGGATGGGGGCTGGGGGGTCTGTCACGGGCTCTGCCCGGAGAGCAGGCGCTGATGAAGCCAGTGCGGTACCCGGCTGGCCACGCCCACGCCCGGCGCTCTGGGACGTTGCCATGGTGCACCTGGACCCAGACACGTGGGACTCAGGGCACACGTCAATGGCAGGTGCTAGTCCCTTCGGCGCATGCGTAATCCACCCAGCCCGTACCACAGGGCTTCGTGGACGACGAGCCTAACGGCCGATCTGATTGCGCATGCGCCCACCGCTCTCGGCGCGGTCCCTCTCGCTTTCCGTACTTTTGAGTTTTTAGCGATCTTAGTCACATGATCCGAGTCACGTGACATCTTACGCCTATATATGGGCGGGCGTGCGGGGGCCTTGTTCTTAAAATGGCGGCCACCCGCTACCGGCTGTTTTTGAAGCTCTGCGAGGAGTGGCCGGTGGAGGAAACCAAGCGGGGCCGGGACCTGGGCGTCTTTCTGCGGCAGCGGGTGGTCCAGGCCTTCCGGGAGGGAGAGAGCACCCAGGTGAGCGGAGCGGTCGGCCGACCCCCCCCCCCCAGTTGTCTGTGGGGCTGGAGATAGGGGGCTGGCGGGGCCGCTCTGGGGGTCCGGAGGGAAGTGCGGGGCCCAGATTGGTTCTGGGGCTGGAGGGGTGGAGACAGCCATGGTCCGCGCCTCACCCCCCGTCTGTAACCGATACTCGCTGAGGCCAGCACCCCGTGCACACCCCCTGCAGGCCCTACAGCTACCCCCGGCTTACTTCCCCCTTACGTGTGCTCACGGCCATTGCCTCTCGGCTCCCCTGGCCCCTCACAGCCCCTCTGACCCCCCGTCAGCTGTTTGCCCCATATACCTCCCTTCAGCTGCCTCCTCCTATAGCTGTATCTGTACTCACTGCTCCTCCCCGCCACTCAGTTACCCAGTCGCTCCCGTATACATACAACCCGTACACTCCTCGTGCAGCTGTCATATCCACCACTTCAGTCTTTGCCCTCTGTCCCGTACAGCACCTATAGTCATCTCCCCGGCACCCCCACTTGTTCCCTTACATACACACCCCATGCAGGCACCACAGTTTTCCCCCTTTATATCTCTATCTACAGTTCCTGCCTGTTGTGTGCTTTATTCATGTGCATTAAGATTTGATTTTGTGGGTGTTTTTTGCAATGCTATTTCTACTACCCGTTTAACTACTGCTGCTATCATGACTCAGGTACTGGCAGGGTCATTTTAGGTATGGATGTGCTTAGTCTGGAGATAAAGTATGGTGATACTTAGTGTTGACAGTTCACTGTCTCGTTTTCCTGCCTCCAACAGCAGTTATTACCTGATGCTGTGGAAAAAAGTCACTACTAAATTTTCACACTTTGCTTAATATATTCAAGTTTTCCTGTCTGCTTTTTTAATAAGTTATGCAGATAAGATCCCTACTCTCTCAGTATAAAACATTTCATTGATATCTATTCAGCCAGAGGTGTCTTAAATGCACATGATAGAACTGTAATAGTGGTCTTGTAGCTTTGAATGCAATGACAAACTAGTTAAATAACAGTGAGTGTTAGAAGGGCTTTCTTGTATGAATGTGTCAAGTGAATAAGAAAGTATAACCAAGCTGTCGTAGTTCAGTTTCTTTTCTACCTTATGAGACAGGACATGAAGCTCTTCGATCTGCTGTTTCTCAAATGAGTCCCCTAATCACTGAAGCAAAGTATATTTTTGGTGTGGTTTGCTCTTAATCTTTTGTTGAAACTCTTCCACTTCAATTAACTATTAATTGAGCCAAAGGTGGGGAGAACTGTAGGAAGCCTTCCTTAGTTCAGTGGTTATGGGGGCCCTAGCTCAATTTTGGTCACACCTCTTCCTGCCATGAAGGGGTTTGCTCCTTAGGCTGTGTTAAAAATTAAAAATGAATCACTCTTGTCCCAGACCCCAGCCCAGGGTGAGGGAGATCCATACCCCTTCTGCCAGGGGACCACACTCCACCTGGTGGGTGGTTCTTAGTTCAAGCCCCCTTCCTTTGACAGGAAGACAATGGCTCCTGTGAATGAGGGGGTTGTATTGTGCCTGTTTGCATTCCTTTTCTTGCTTACAGCAGCACCCCTTTGCAGAAGCACTGTGGAGGTCTAATGCTCCTCTTATTTGGTTTTGGAACTGTTGGTCAGATTGGGGAAGGATAGTAAGATCTGGCCTATATGAACACTGCTGAGTTTTCCCTGTTAGCTTTGCAGCTTTGATTTGAGCCCAGCTCAATAACAAGTGTGGACTATCAGCTGTGGTGAGTCAGTAGCCTAACAGCATGCTGTTATGTGTAAGCCTGCTCCCATTACCTACCTTGTGAGCAGTTTTCAGGGTAAAGAAGTGAAACTTTAGTAGCCTTGGTCACATATCAAAGATCTCGTCTGCTAGGAGGTAGCCATGTCTCTGCTTGTTGATAGCCTTATAAATTAAGACTTACTTTGAATTCATGGCATGGACAGACCTGATCTAACCAGAGTTAATGAAGAACCAAGCAGTAGCTGAATAAAGTACCTACCATGTGTGCTTGAGACATTTGTGGAGCAGTTAACATCAAAAATGTTTTATAATTAGGCACCAGGAGTCTTATCTGCATATCATAAAAATATCATACAGAAAAACTATGCTCAAATCAGTTCATTCTGTAAATGACAAGATGCCATGTGATTAGACTTTTGCTTTAACCAAGGCAAAAAAGGACAGGAAAAATGTCTAAAATATATCACTAGGGGCTAAATAGTTCACAAGTGTTCCATAACAGTACTCTGAGTACACTTTGTGCAATATCAATTGTATTTAGGAGTTCTCTGCCAGTTTTGGTCAAAATTAGACTTTCTCAAGTTATGGCCCCTTTTGTGATTTTTCACAAAATGGATGACTGCTAATATTTAAACACCATGTGAGAAGAATGGCACCACTTGCAGCACCTACATTCACCTGGGTGATAGCCAGATATTTACCTACCATGTGATAGCAATGAAATTTTTCAAATGGACAGATTACCCTAACTCATTAGACACCTTTTAAAATCTGGCTGGTAGATTGAGTGAAGGAGCCTTTATTGCATATTAATGGTGGCAGATGGGCATGAGGAGAAAACTGTTCAGCTCTATTTCTTTACCATTGAATATTTTGTTCATATTTGATTCAGCAAATCCTTATGAGCAGAGTTTTACCATTTTTACTAGAGGGTTGCATGTATAGGCCCAGCTCGCAGCCAGCAGGAAGATCATCTTTTTTTATCCTTGAACCTATAGCAATTTTACAGGATACTGCCACTTCTGTTCCATTGGGAAGGTGCTCCTCTTCTCATTTTGTGTGTGGCCTGTTACAAGGAGCAGCATTTGTTGTGCAGATCGGAAGTAGTTTCATAATGTTTATTCCTTTTCAGATTGCTGACCCTGCAAACTGTGACCACATGTATGAGAGTTTAGTCAGAATCCACACCAATTTCTACAAGAATAAGGTGAGCCTCTCAGGCCAGGGACCATGTCTGTACTGTACACTGGAGCCACAAATTGGATGGGGGCTTTTGGGTGCAGCTATCAGAAGTATTAATAACAAGCTGTCTGTGGTGCAGTCTGGCACCTTGGCTGTGAAAAACAAAGCTGAACTAATTTGGAGCAGCACAAACCTTTGAAAAGTTCAGTTATTTCAGAAGCAGCTCTCACCATGTCTAAACTGATTTGTTTGAGCTTTGCTGGAGATGAGCCTCAAGGCCACAGGGTGGCACTGTAACTCTTTTCACTGCTAATATTTCAACCAGAATGTTGTGTTTAGGATTAGCAGATGGATAAGGATAAAGCACTGCCTTGGGGAGGGAGCAAAGAATGTGTGTTGTCATAAATTCTTTTTGTTTTGGGAAGTATCCACGCCTAAAAGATACAAGCTTCACTGGAGTGACAGTGGAAGAATGCAAGCTGATCCTAGCAACAGGTAATGAGGCCAATAAGGTTCTGTTTGATTGTGATTCCTCTCCCCCAACTCAGGCTTATAGGGGTAGCTTGCACTGCTGTTACTGGGTCCAAGGGATAAAACAGAACTTCACTCAAGACTCTTGGTGTGGCACTTCTTGCAAGTAGTACTTCCATAAAGAAAAATACATTTACAATTTCAGTTCTATAGAACAGTTTTGGGGAGTCCCTGTGGTTAGTAGTGTTGAGAAGTATTAACTGTGACTACAGCTAGAAAACCTCAGGGGGACCTCCATACAAATATTGAGAAGCAACAGGTAAAATGAGCTTGTTGCCCAGATGTTTATCAACACCTGGGTTTGCTGCACTGATAGTTTCTGTTCAGGTCATACTTGTGGTTTAGTGCCAGGGCTGCAGGGAAGAAACTTACTCTATGCCTGCCATACCATATGTATTAAAAGTGCTAAAATTCAACAAGTTTCAGTAATTCTCTATCTTCTCATAGGCTTAATTTTGCTCTTCACTTCTTCCCTAATAGCAGGGAGCCTATACACTCAGCCAATGTACTTATACCTTTGCTCTGCTCCAGTTCCTAACTTTAACTGCAGCATGTGGAAACTGACTGGGCATGGCAAGGATTGCCCCTGTGTGTGTGAATGAGAGAATAAACTGACCTCTAGGCACTGAAATACAAACTTGTTAGATTGAAGCCTGGGGAAGTCAGTCCAGGGAGTCTGAACAGAAATCTCATCTGTTTTTCTGCCTTCCCTCCTCTTCCCCATTGCAGACAGCGTGAAACAGATGGAGGAAGTGAAAAAAGGTAAATGGAAAAAACTGCGAGAGAAGTTCTCTGCCAAGAATTCTGAAGAGGACTCTAAGTTATAACCTGTCTTTGCCACCCCTTGTACATATTCCTAAAGCACTGTATACTGCCATGATGAATAAAGCCATTCATTTCTTACAATAGCATTTTCATTCATAACTATGCCTGAGGCCCTCCATTTTGTTCTAAAATATACAATGGGCATCTTCAAAATTGGTTCAGAACAAATATACTAATTGCACAGAACAGTGTGTGTATAGAAAAGGAGACACTATCTGAGGTGAAAGTCAGGGGCAGGGCAGATGTGCCTGTTTGGACATAGTGGTGAGAGAACCACTGTTAGGATGATTTTAGGTAATATAAAACAGCCCCTAAAATCCTATTATGGTTGTCCTCCTCTGACTAGGTATTCATTCTTATGTGCATGTCATTCTCTTGCACATCCTGTGGTTTAATAGATTTTAATGACTTCTCAATGTCATTGAACCAAGTTCAAAATCTGATCACTCCATCTAGTGTGGCCTATTTGCAATCCTTGTTTAAAAGCTATTGCTTACTTCAGAGGAGGCAGCAGTGTCTGTTCCCAGGAGCCCGAGGACTGCTTGGTGTTGGTGCAATGCCCTAGAGGGGTGCAGTTACAAAGCTGCTTGAAGGGGGAAGAAGGTATGTCTAAAACATACCTGCATTATACTTGCCTCTAGGAAAAACTAATGGTCTCTTGCAGTTATGCATTTGAACAGTTTCCCCTGGCAAGAACTGAAAGCTGGAGTGGTATCTAGTCTAAACTTCAGCATACAAGCTGTGGTGTTCATGGTAGCTCTGCAGTAAGAGATCTTTGTATATCTATAGAATGCCTCATCCTCTAAACTGAATTTCCTCTGGGATGGGGACCTATATTCACACAGCACCCAGCCTAATATTGCCCTAATCAGGACTGAGGCCTCTCGATGCTACTGCTATAAATTAGTGCATAACAGCTCTCAAGGTTAACAGGTTCTTTGACCTCATTTCAGCTTTTACTAAGACTGGATTTTGGGTTAACTTATGTAAGGCAATTTACATACTGGTTAAGTAACAACAAAATAAAGTTTGTAAAACATCACAGCAGAGATAAAAATAAACACAGAATACCTCTTCACAGTGAACTGCTGTAAACCTGTAATTTGCCACTACTGCCCAATAGTCTGTCCACAAACAATAAAATTGTCATGCTAGCAACAGCTTTGCTGTTCATCCTCATCAGGTCTGTTGTATTATCAATACATCTCATGGAGTTTACTCTACCCCAGCAATAGAGGGGGTTCTTAAAGTGGAGGAAAATCAACATTGTGAGGTGCAGTAAATAAGATGTCTGGCTTGCAGAGTTCCACATCTATTATGGACTTTACACTGACTGCTTGGAATAAGTTAAATATTGCAACTGTATAATTGCTAGTAACATTAATGCTATCCTCTCTGGAGGGGGGTAGCCACCAAAATGTAGTGCATTGAGACAAACAAATATAATTCATGTTACAGAATAGAAAGTTATTGTAGGGAGGATTCCAAGTCCCAAGTAATTAACCTTCCTTTGAGGGCATTAGGAGAAGTTGTGGGTCCAGATACAGTAGGATATCTGGTATGGTAGTGGTTTGTCTGTTGCTGGGCAAAATGTTTGCAGAGATGTAAAGAAAAAGCCTTACAGCCATAACCACCTACGCTTTGGTCCAGCTTCTGACAATGTGATCTATCTGCAGACTAGTGAAAACATCCTTGTTAGCTGATAATATGTACTTGGTTGGCAAAGCTCATGCTTTTTGTGTGCCTCAGTGATTTGAGGTGTTCTGGGCATCCACAAAACCGATCCGCTGTCTGCGCTTCCTTTGCTCTGTCATCTAGAGTTAAAATAAGGACACAGTGTAGTCAGGAATGCTGCTGTTGTTCCTCTTCCCCCCACCCCTTTAGCCACAGTAAGAGGCCCATCTGTGAGGCTAGAGTCAAACATACACCTGTCAAGAACTTTCAACTTCCAAGAACACTGCTAAGCAGTGCTAAAGAAAGCCCTAGTCTGGACTGCATCCTGGGGTTTGGAACAGCCTCTATATGAGGAGAGACTAAAAAGACAAGGATGTTCATCTCGGGGGAAAAAAAACACTAAGGGGGAATATGATTGAGGGTTATAAAAATGATCCTCAATCATATATGATAAAGTGTATAAGGAATTATTTAACCTTTCACATAACACAAGAACCAGGGATCACCCACTGAAACTAACAGGCAGTGGATTTAAAACAAACAAAAGGAAGTATTTCTACACACAACCTGTGGAATTATTTACTGGGGATGTTATGAAGGCCAAAGGCATAGCTGAGTCCAAAAATAATTTTGATTTAATAATTCATTAAATATTACCAATATTAAGTATTAACAATAATTAATAAATAATTATAGTGATAAATATTAATATTGATACTTAATATTACTAATTAATAACCAATTATCAGTCCATCATTGGTTATTAGAAACTCCATGCTTTGGGTGCCCTGAAATCTCTGACTGCCAGATGGAATGGATCAGTCAAAATTGCCCTGTTCTCTTCAGTCCATTGGAAGCATCTGGAATTAGCCACTGTCAGAGACAGGCTACTGGGATAGATGGAACCACTGGTCTGAGCCAGTATGGTTATTATGTTCTTTTGGGAATATGACTATGAAAAACCCAAGGCAAGAGAGTTGTGCTTTGAGATGTAGGAAGGGGAGAAGCGGAGTCTAGCTATGTCATCATGCAGCTGGTGAGGAACTTAGCTATTAAGGGAAACTCTTGGGCCAAGTGCCCCTGACCCAATGAGCTGCTAAATTTTTTTCTTTTCCCTCTCCAGCTGTGCCGATTATGGAAGTCTGCCTGAGGCTGCATCAATTGATTCTGACTCAGGCCATCTCTGCATGCTTACCCAAGAAACATGTTTCACTTACTTTTAATCCTGCTTTACTGCTTGGGATTTGTGCTCTACCATTAAGTCATCCCCATTCTTAAGCATCCCTGTTTAAACTATAATACCTGCTCTTTCAGCTCATTCAGCTGTGAAGTGAGGTGAGACACCAGCTTCATAGTGGAGTTCAGCTTGTCTTGAAGATTCCGAATCTCATTCTGTTCCCCTTCTCCTTCGTTGCTGACCAACGACATGGCTCGCATCCGAGGGAACCAGTCCAGGTTCTTGTTCTGAAATGAGAACTTCAGGTTGTGGTGCGGAGCCTGATTTGAGCATAAGGGCTAATTCACAAGAACTGCGTAATTGGCCCTATAAACCCTGTCTGAGCAAAGGGTATAGTAGAACCATTCAAGAGCCTGGGCTCCCCAGTACCTTTAAGGATTCTCATTAATAGCCCTTTAATTTTCCCAATTTTTTTTTGTAGACTTCCAGACACAAAGCAAGCCCGTAAGTTTGACTGTAAGACGTTCAAAGGTTTTCCTATACCTTCCTGGCCTCCTCTCCCAACCTTTGTCACTGCCTTGAGTTCACAATAACCAGGTTGCTCCTGGTTCTGCACTTCATTAAGTCCTGGCTTCTTTGAATATCCAGTCATTGAATATAAAATACCCAACAGATGATACCTGGTTAGCTGGGCCCAAAGTGGAAATAGTTATATAAGGAAGAAGTGAGAGGTTTTACAAAATTAAATAAATTCCAAGTGTTCCTTTGAAAACAAGTAAGTTTTCTCAACAAGTCATTATCTAAAAAAAAAAGTTTTCCTTTGGGGAGATACTTCTTCACTGTGTGGAAGACCCCACTCACCTTAATCATTTGTGCCACATAACTCTCGGGCCCTGTGTAGTCAGTCTTATTCTTTACTCGCACCAGCACGATAAAGTACAAGTAGTTCCACATGTTGTGCTCATATTTAATGTGCTCTTCAAAGGACACAGTCTTATTATCAAACTTGTCCCTTTCGAGACCTGGGAAAGTCAGTGGAGAAAAGAGGAATTGAAAAATAAAAACAAGTGAAAGGAAGCACAGATAATTGCGTCCTATTCCAGGTGTGAATTTCAATGGGTGCTTTTAATAATTAGGTAGTGTTTAGCATACAAATAAGCATTATAATTTATATTAGACAAATTACCTAGCTGTCTATTTAGAACACTTCTATTTAAAGTGTTACTAAATACATTTCCTGTATACCAAATCTAAACTTATAGCATGAAAACCACACAGTGGCTCTCTTTTAAATGTGATCAGCAAAGAAGGAAGAACTGGGTTTGTGTTGTGCTTTTTTTTTTTTTTTTTTTTTTTTTTTTTTTTTTTTTTTTTTTTTTTTGTTATTTACATTTTGATTCCCTCTCTCTCTAAAATAAGGAGAATGCTTGCTTCCTTTTTTTTGTTTTGCTTTTTGGTGCACAAAGGTGGCCTGAGAAGGCTTTTCTTCCTGTGTGTTTTTTCTTAGTGATATCAGGAAAGTCAATTCTGTTTCCTCCCTCTCCCCTTTTTTGGGGAGGACTTTTGGATTTCTCAGATGACAATGAGAGCTTTCTCAGCTCAGAATTTAAGGATCTGGAATAGTGACAAACCCTTCACAAAGAACATATTAGTCCAGAGTGTTTTAGTTAATGCTTATTTAACAAAAAGCAAGAGTTTGAATTACAAAAATTATTTCCTCTTTCAACTAATGAGGTTCATTTCTTTTATCTAAGCTCCTAGTTCTTCAGTGACCCATGGAGTCTTCTAGGATAGACAAGGTCCACATTTCTAACACAAACAAATGTGAAAAAATAAATCAAGTCTTCTTTACACATGATAAAGCTGCACAAAAAGGACAACTCCCATTTTTCCCTCTTCGCAATCTTAAAATAAACAGCTGCTACTGGCATACACAAGTTAAGGGCTCAATCCTGTGAGGATCGTGGTTGGGGAGCACATGCGTTTGTGTGATTTCTTTGCGCTGGCACTCACCACATATAAAACACGTGGTCTTAAGAATTTCTTCCTTCTTTTGCTTCTCACTCCTCAGATCAGCAAAGGTGTCTATGATGACACCAAAGATAAGGTTGAGGACAATGATGATGACAATGAAGAAGAAGAGGAGATCGTAGATAACTCGAGCAGGGAACAAGGACTCCTGCAAAGGACAGAAGGAAAATAACCATAAACAAAACATAATACTTCTCCCTTCCAGCCCTTTGCTCTAATAGTCATTAGATTGTGCTACTTCTTTACAATAGCCAGAGAAATGGCTTAAGGTCAAGGTAGGGGAAGCCTAGTTGAGGGGCTAATATCTAAATTCCACATCATGAAGGAAATTTGGAGTATTGATGGGAATGGTGGCATGGAATGAGGCATAAGCATAGGGAATGGAAGAGATAATGCACAAGGTGTATAATGAAGGAAAGGTGAGAAATTAATTAGAGGGATAAGTCAGCATATAAATGGAGAGATGAGTGGGGTGGGGGGATAGGTGTGGCAGTGTTAGAAGCATGTACAGCGATGAGGGAGGGAAACATACATGTAGCTATGAATGTGACGGGTCTCTGCAGGAGAAAAGGGAATTGGCCCTGGAGTGGAGTTTGCCCAGAGGGCCAAGTTAACTCACATCCTTGGATGGCTTCCTGAGAATGTCACCCACGCCCCCTCCATTCCTCAGGCCGTGATTCAGGACAGTGACAATGCACATGAGCAGCGTGTCGCAGGCACGCTCTGATTTATCCTCGTCATCATCTGGAACACAAGCAGAAGCCAGTCGGGAAAGAGCAAATAAAGAGATGAGCCCACCGAAGGGCGCGAAGCAGTAGGGAGAAGCTTTAGGTCACTGGCTTTGGAGTCTCTCAAAGGGCTTTTCTTTCCTCCCTTTTCTTTTATCTGCTGGAAGCAGGTGGTCATGGTATATACCAGAACGTGCCCAGAGAAAAATCTTACTGGCTAACAACGTTCCAGCAACTGTGTTTGCTAGCTAGCTGGAGGGCTCTCTCCTTGGAGACTAGTTTGCTGCTCGGCCTGTTAACAGCATGAGGAGATGTTTATTCCCTCTTTGTTCAATAGAAGAAAACTAGCATCAAGGTGCTCGCCAAGGTCTATCATATTAACTGGGAAGGGTCAAACCAAACCACCCTGTCTGCTCTGATGGCTTGAGCTCCCTTTGAAATCTCTACTTTCCCATGCTGCTCCAGCTAGCCTAGGGGTTGTCAAAGTGGGGGTCAGGACCCCTCAAGGAGTCATGAAGTGATTACATAGGGGATCGTGAGCTGTCAACCGCAACCCCAAATCCCGCTTTGTTAAATGTATTAAAAAGTATTTTTAATTTATAAAGGGGGGGGGGGGTCGCACTCAGAGGCTTGTGATATGAAAGGGGTCTCCAGTAAAAAAGTTTGAGAGCAACTGAGCTAGCCATTTTAACCCTTGCTAGGCTGGGGCCACCCTCACTCTAAAGGGACATGGCTTAGCAACTTGTTAGGTAGTGGGCTGCTTCTAATTAACTCTGTTAAAGGGGCTAGATTTTGCCCATTGACTGAGAAATGCAAGGGCACCACCTCGCCCTATGTCCTAATTTCCACTGCCTCAATATTAGTTCAGTGGGATTCCTACTTAGGAGCACAGGGTGGGAAGTCGCTCTCTCCTCTATCTTAAATGCTTCTAACAGGGTAAGGTATTTACCTGTTAGCACATCAGGTACTGCAGAGCAGCTAATTTTGTCACCACTGCATGACTCCATAAAAGCTTCCATATTCCTTTGCATCCCCAAGGGGCCATCTGGAAGCACAAGAGACTGTATCATCGGCAGAGAATTGGCTTTAGAGGCACTTGTCTTTCCTCTGATTGGGGCCTCTCCTGCATGGCCCCTAGCTGCAGCTCGAAAGGCTATTTGGAAAAGGTTCTTCTGGGTTCCCTCCCCTCATTGTTCCCCCTGATCTCCCCAAACGCCAGTCACTGACACGCTGTCAGCACTGCTCCCTTCTGACAATGAGGCCATGGTTACACTGGCACTTTATAGCGCTATAAAGCCCCCACGAGTGCTATAACCTCCTCCCCGTCCACACTGGCAAGGCACGTAGAGGGCTATAACTGCTGAGTTATAGCGCTATTGTTAATCCACCTTCGCATGGGGAATAAGGGCTGTAGCGCAGCTGCTGTAGCACTACAGCAAGGATGTGGACACCCACTGCGCTACAAGTAATCTCTGGAGATGCCTAGAGCAATTTAAGGCAATTGACGTCTCTTCCCTTTGTTTTGAACTCGGCTGGAGGAATGCGGAAGTACCTCTTTAGAGTTTCTTTCTTAACTCGGCAGATAAGCAATGCAAATGTTTAAGGAGGGAGCCTGTGTGAAAACAAAGCCTTCTGTGAACGGAGGCTCACTGACAGGCTTTCAGAAAAACGGAAAAACCACTGTCTCTCTCCCTCCACATACACACAATGCGTCCCCCCTCACCCCCCCTCGTTTAAAAAGCACGTTGCACCCAGCTGAATGCTGGGATACCTGCCCTAATGCGCTGCTCTTAATGCTGCATTAAGTGCCCCAAATGTGGCCATGCTATACCGCAGGAGCATCTGAGTGTGGACATACAATAGCGCTATACATATTACTGTATAAGGGGACCGCTATAACCTATAGCGCTATAATCTTGTAAGTGTAACCATACCCTGAGAATGGGACTGGCTGGCTACACACGCTGATCGCAGACTTCCACTGGACCTGTGAATGAATGTCCTGGGGTCTTTTCAGTCCTGATCCCCTGCTCAGTTTTCAAATGCAGGGGCCTTTAGAGGACAGCTACAGTCCTGAGGCTTCCATCGCATCTGCCCAGAAATAGTATTACACACGCCCTTTTACCTCCAAACTCCTGGTTCCCCTGCCCAGAGATTGCAGTGCTGGTTCCCTGAAGTCTCCGGGAACTGCTGCATTCTCTACCACCTGGAAGCTCAGCAGGACCAGGATTTTGACCCTTAAAACGTTAGGTCTCACATCTCCTTTGTGAAAGAGGGGTTATTTCCCCCATTTTACAGATGGGAAAACTGCGGGACAGTGTGGGAAGTGACGTGCGTGCAAGGTCGTGCTGGGAGTCAATGGCAGAATCTGAAAGAGAACCCAGTGCTACCTATCCCCTGCTTTACCCACCACACCCCAACCCATGGCAGGGCAAGGCAGAGACACCTTTGGACTTGTTGTCAGGCAGCCGATCCACCTCCATGATGAAGTCGTCTTTCAGGAAGAGGAAACCGACGATGGAGAAGAGGTAGACAAGGATGAGAGCCAGGAGGGCGGTCAGCAGGATGGAGCGCCCATTCCGCGTCACGCTTTTGATGACATTGAACAAAGTCTCCTCACGGTAGATCAAGTCAAAGAGCTGAAATGGACAAAGTGTGCTCATGTGGGGTTTAATTAGCCAGGGAAGACATGCAGCAGTGGGCGTTCTGTGATGACATCTGGCCTTTTTATAGCACCTTGTAGCCTAGGGTCTCAGAGTTCCTGACAAATACTAACTAAATTTCACAGGGGCATTCATGACAATCCCCATTTGACTGGTGAGTAGGCTGAGAACAATGAGGTAAATACCTATCTCCTATTGAAATCAATGGGCGTTACGTTCCTAAATACCTTTGAGGGTCTGGGCAAAAGTGACTTGTACACAACAGTCGAGTCAGAAATAGAACCCAGAAGGCCCAACTTGCAATCCTTTGCTCTGACCAGTAGATCACACTGCCTCCTAACTGACCCAGTTCAAAGGTAGATGACAGAAAGAGATGTAGATGCACTACGTATACACAAAAATCAGAAAGGCTGACCTACACAAATAACACTGGGCATGGCTGTGCTACATACGCTTCCCTAACAACCGAGTTTACTGTACCAAGATGCTATAGAAGAGTTCATGTACAAAGAGCCCCAGAATGCTGGTCACAATGTAGGCCACATGGTAGAGAAACTCCATATCCATGATCATGGCTTTGTAGCCCCGGATAAATGTCCCACGGTTGCCCACGAAGCTCACCACGAACACAATCTTGTTGGTCAGCTAGGGAACAATCACAAGGAAGCAGGGTGTGTGAGTGCTGTATACTAAGACAGTTTGCCTTTGTGAACTCAATATACAATAAAAGTAGAGGGTGAATGCTCTCCCAGTTACAGTGCTGTAAATCCACTGACATCATATGAATGCCAGTGAGCGCAGGATTCAGCCCAGATGCCTACAGCTACATTGCCAGTGGCCACTGATTTTCATTGCTGGGAACCCAACTCGACACAATGTAGAGGTGCTGCACTAACCTTCCTCAAGTAACTTACATTGAGAGCTCCCAGGATGTTCAGCGTGAGCCCAATCCCTAAGTAATAGACCGATCGTAGGATCAACGCCATAAGGAGCGGTCTGATGCCATAGCGCCGGGTAAACAGGGCCATGACGGAGAAGCAGATCAGAAACCAGAAGAGCAGGGGGATCAATGGGGAATCCAACACTCCTGGGAACAAAAGGGACACCATAGTTAAACGGCATGGAAATCAAACACAAAAGATCAACTGGTCACACACAATCTGTGTCAATCCGTAGCAAACATCTGAGAGGAATTATCCCTCAAAACTAAAGAACTAGTCATCCAAAGAAAAAGAAAAGAAATATCCTGGGTACAAAGAGTTACACAGAATAAGACGGTCCTTAATATTCATTACATGTATTATTTTATTATTAATAATACATTAAATGTTTTTCTAGCACCTTTCATCTGAGATCTCAGAGCTCTTTAAAAACACCAGTAAATGAAGCGTCATAACACAAGAGGTATCTCATTATCCCCATTTTATAAACTGGGAGACTGAAGCACAGAGAGAAGTGAGTTTCTCAAGGACACAGAACAAGTTAGTGGCAGAGTCAAGAATAGAATCCGGGAGTCCTGGCTCTCAGTCCCCTGCTCTCAGTCTCAGACAACACTCCCTTCCTCTCAGGGTATGGCCACACTGCAGCAGCGAGTCTCAGGGTTTGGGTCTACAGACACGTGCTGCAGGGCTACCAACAGCCGTGTAGACGTCACAGCTCAGACAGGATTCAGACCCTGCAGCACACCTCCTCCCCAGGCTTCAGAGCCTGAGCCCGAATGCTGCTTTTAATGCCATAGCACGAGCACAAGCCTGTTGACCCAGGCTCTGAGACTCACAGCCGCAGGCTTTAGAATGCAGTGGGCTTTAGGGGGTGAGGAGGAAATTGGTTCTAGGAAATAGTGGAAAGTACTGAGCAGCTCTGGCAGGGAACAGGGCTGGCGAGATTGTATCTACCAAGGGGTCAGTGTGTGTCAGTTCTCTCTTTGGATGAGAATGCATTTTCCCTTAAGCTCTAAGAACAGAAGTGGATGGAGCACTTACCCATAGAGGTGGCTTCGACATAGGGGTAAAAGAAAGCAATGATGATGTTGATGAAGACAGCCAGGTTGAAGGAAATGCTTCCCCAGAGAGTCATTCTGCGGGAGAACCAGTACATCAGTGGCATGCCTAGGAAGAAGAAGGTACGAGGTGACACACTGCGCAGTAGATCTCAGTTGATGTTGTGTGACTTCGATATGAATTGTAACATCTTCCAAAGACTTAACAGGCTCAGGTCAACACGTGCTCTGAAGGACTGACCTCCATTTCCTCAAACCAGTAGCAAAAGTCCCCAATGTTAGGCTGAAATGGGATGGTGAGTTCAAAATGTTACTGCTCACATTTTGTGGTTTTTCAGACCTTTGACACACTATAGTACTTGGAAGTCAGCTCCGGTGTTATGCTCCTCTTGTCTTTCTCTCGTTACTTCCTACATCCTGGCCATTTGCGCGTTTCAAAAAATGGTTCTTCTGCTCTCTTGGCATCACATCTCTGTCCGTAGGAGTCCCCGACAGCCTGCACTGCCAGCCATTTCCTATCCCAACTCAAAACTTTCTTCCTGTCTCATCACTAACAGAATTCTGTTTTGGTTTTGCAAGTGTTTTCACTGGTACTATAACATATCTTAACTGCTTACTGGCATTTATGTGTAATCTCCTCATGATTCATGAATAAAAGCAAGCTAATAAGTGCGACGTGAACCTATAAAATGGATAAGCACTCGTGTTCGGATGCTGATCTGAATTGTATCCACACTCTCAAGTTTACAGAAGTGAGCTGGAAACCTCACAAGAGACCAGTCTCCCTGTATTTAAATGTTCTCTGGAAAGGAGATTTCCAGCAGGCGACTTCCTGAAGGCAACCTCTCTAATGGTTCCACACTGAACTGTTTCAACCCTCAGGGATTCTAGTGTTGAGTGAAGGTATGGTTCAGTTCTGATTTGGTTCAAGTTGATTCATCCAGCCCTGGTTTGGATATTCGTGCAGGGTGGGTCTGTCTTTCATACCTAGACATCCATTTGTCCATGAATCTATGTAGGCATGTCTGATGTGCCAATCCTCACAGTATGTATATGCAATACAAATCAAAAGGCCTAGCATCTGTCTGAAAGAGCCCTTCCTTGTTATGTCACTTTCTTCAGTGGCATCGTTCTTGACAGTCTCTATGAGCTGAAGCCCTTCACTACCAAGGAAAGCCTTGTGTGAAGAAACAGGTCTTACAGTGTGCCACTTGGTAATGTGTGGCTGTATCCTGACCCCAGTGGTAGGGAGTTTCACAGCTGTGTGCTCCGCCCCGGTACCCTCAGCTCCATCAGTCACAGCAGCTCCATTGATCACAGCTGTCTCAGCAGTGAGTGAGAGGGTCTCTAACAGAGCTAGGTCTAAGTCCATTCAACGATTTAAAGATTAGGACCAGGACATGGATCTGGAAGTTGATAGGGAGCCAAGTATCCAGTGCCCTGACAACTGTTAAACAGTAACAGCAGTTTCGGCCGGCGCATTTGAGTTCATCTGATCCTAAATGCCCAGTCAGCCTCTTAATAAGACGTTTGCCACTTCCTATCCCCTTCCTTGTGAACTGATGCACGGAATTGCCACCTCTACACTCCCTGCTTTCTTTAAGCCCCTATTTTCAAAACTGGCGCCTGCCTTCAGGTGTCCAACCTGAGACATCCAGAGCTGGATTTTCAGAGATGCTGAGCACCCCCTGCGCCAACCGCCTTAAATTGCCTCTGTGGGTATTTAACATCTCTGCACATCAGGGCTGAGTCTCTGAGGCTTGGCCTCCTAAAACAGAAGGACCCAAACTTAGCAGCTACTTGTGAAAACAAGCTGTCATTACATCCCCTGGCAGGGGAGTTACTTCCCTCACCGTTCTCTACTCTGTATCCTTTTCTCTGCTTTGTGTTGTTTGCTAAATATATTACAATACCCTATTTGTTTTGGGCCACTTAGGAACTCCACTAATGATTCTCTCCCTGGTTTTGCATCTTGAAGCATGCAGCCTAGAGGGGCCCTGCATTTTTTATTTGCTTTCAGTTGCCTCATTCAACATCAGCAAGGGATCGGGAGGCAACAAGTGAGGAAAGATTTCAGTGCACTGCATGAAGCCAGGGCCACGGGATGCTGCGAGAGCTTTTTTGCAAGCCCCCACCCAGTGCTCCTGGCTGTTTTAGAGCACTGCCATTCTCGGAGGAGCTCCACTTTGTCCTTACTGCGCAGTTTCTTCTGCCATTCCATCTCGTTGTGGAGGAAGGACGACTGGTCGAAGAAGTCGCTGACTTTGCTGCCCTGCTCATCTTGTTCCGTGGTGGTGAACAGCCGGTACTTGGTCTCCCTGGTGAGGAATTCGCAGATGCTGGGCACTGGGAAGACGATCTGCTCCATGCTCCGGTCCAGACGCACAATCTGAATAGAGCAGGCAAAGAAACCGGGGTGCTATCAGTGTCCCATCTGCATCCCACTATTAGCTGCTCTGCCATGTAACCAAAAGACCAGCCCCACACCAGGTCAGTGAAGGATCTAGACTGGAACTTATTCTAAGCCACGCCCACAGATTGAGCCACCTAACACAGGGGCTCTCAAACATTTGTACTAGTGACCCCTTTCACACAGCAAGCCTCTGAGTGCAACTCCCCTCATCAATTAAAAACACTTTTAAAGATAGCTGGGCACAGCTAAGTTGCTCTACCTTTAAGTGCAAGCCTGTATTTCCGGGGCACGATAACGATGAGGCTTGTCTATGAACTGCAGACACAGGGAGGTGAAACCCCAGGACCTAAATTCCCCAGCCATTAGTCCAGGAAAGGGAAATCTACCAGGACAACAAATCCTACCTCAATCTGGGAGGTGTGCTTCTCGTAATACGCCAGCGGGTCCTCTTCTTCCTCCTGGACGGGAGCCGTTGATTTCAGCATCTGAGTCAGCTGCTTATTGTTTAAACTGAGCTGGGATAGAGGAGAGAATAAAGCAGGCGTCTTCAGCTGGCAAAGACCGGGGGTATTTTGTTCTAACTGGGCCTTAACAATGGTTCCTCACCATTTACCAAAAACAAATCAACAAAAGCTTTATAAAGGGCCCCAGTGGCTCTCCCCAGCCTCCCAAGGACAGCAATTGAACTCTCTACCATAATTACCTCCCAAATGAGCTAATCCCTAAATTACAAATCAATGCCCATAATGCCCGAGGGAAATTGCATTACAGAGGAGTGGCAACCAAGACCACACAAAGCACGGTAATGACAGCGAAAGGATCAACCCTCCTACCTCTAGGGGAGGGGCAAAGTGGGAGCCAGACACCACCAAGGAAGCTTAACCCCCATCAGCACTAATAGGAACAGGTCTTCTCCATGGCAACGCGAGAACATATACCCGTAAGAACAGAACCTGCCACCGATGAGCTCTACAGAGCTCTCCTTTAATATTACCCATATAAGCTGGGTAATAATTGCACCACACGTTGTCGTTTTGGTTCAAACACCAAGCAAGCCCCACCGGAGGTTTGAATTTTATATCCCCACAGGAATATCTAAAAAGAGCAAGGATTAAATGATGGAAAACAGAGTAGCTAAGACACCTCTGCTTAACCAGCCCTGGGGCAGGTTCTTAGCAACCCACTGCCACTGGGGAGACCCTGCATTCACTCCATGAAGCTCTCATACCATTGAGGAGATGCCTTCCTCCTCCTCCTCCTGGATTCGCTTCACTGGCTTCAGGAGATGCTGCAGTTGCTTGTTGTGCCGAGACAGCTGCAAAGAGAAAGAGGATCAGTGAGGAATGAATTAGAGCATGAGACAGACACAGCAAGGCAGTATGTACTGTGAACATGTGAGGATCCTTTGCTAGATGTGTAAAAGCCATGGAAGGATGAGGCATACATGTGCCAAATCCTGTCCAACTAGAGCCAATGGAAGTTTTGCCATTGACTTCTCTTGAATCATAGAATCATAGAATATCATGGCTGGAAGGGACCTCAGGAGGTATCTAGTCCAACCCCCTGCTCAAAGTAGGACCAACACCAACTAAATCATCCCAGCCAGGGCTTTGTCAAGCCAGGCCTTAAAAACCTCTAAGGAAGGATTTAGCCCTTATACATATAAAGAAAAAATAGCATCTGCAGTGACACTAGCTAGGATAAAACAAGGGATGTCAATCCCCATTCTTCAGGGAATAAGCTGGCCACCGTACCGGGTCAGGAAGGATTTCAGAATCTGGTAATGTACAATTGCGTGGAGGAGGTTCTGCCTTCTGCTAACACCCTGAGGCTCAACACTGCCAGACACCGGATTCCAAACGAGAGGAACCACTGCTCTGGCCGAGGACGGCACTGCTCATACGCATAGGGCAACAGGACTTGTTGGGACGTAGGCAGAATAGTGGATCATGGGGCCCAAATTTACCATTGGTGCAAGTGGGTGAAGTTTCATTGAAATCCATGGTATGGGGCAAGCTTACATGAGCATTGACGTTAGCCCGTGATGTGCCAGCACAGACTTATACAGCTCTGAATGAAAGGAACCCTCGAAGGTGTGAGGGACCACGCAAAGGTGCGGGTCAGAACCCAATATCTTTTCCTAGGCCAGAAGCAAGTGTTCTTATGGATCCAGACTGGAACTTCACAGGTATCTCAGCAGAGCTGGGTCTTTCTAGGTTTGTCTCAAGAAAGTATTTAAAGAAATATGGAGAGAACCTGAAAAGGCTGTCCCTTGCTAACCAATGAACAAAGGCCACCACACCACGGGATGGAGGAGCTGGAGGAATCTAGCCTTAGAAATGGATGCTTCTGCAGAAGGGCACCTGCGGCAGAGAAACATCCAAAGAGACAGTACCTGTAGGGCCAAGATATAGATGTTGTGCCCAACTTCCCGGGGGGAAACCTCGGCATTCTCGCACTCTTCCTCCTGGAGATAGGCTTTTTTAATGACATCAACCTGTAAAGGCAACCACAGGAGCAAGTCAGTTGTGCACTTCGCTAGCCAGCAACCTGGCTAAGGTTTTGCACTGCTCTGAGGATGCTTTGAAGCAATAATACTTTGTTTCTCTTCCCTGCCCCATTTGTTTTTTCCCTAACCAAGGAAGGCTCCATGGACCACCATCAAGTATGTGTGTATGTAACCAGTGTTGTTTGTGGGAATGGAGGTGTGATGCAGGCAGCTATCCACTAAGGAAGGATGGATTACTGGGAGATCTGGGTTCAGTTCCCTGCTCTGCCACAGATTCCTTGTGTGACCTTGGACAAGTCACTTAATCATGCTGTGCCTCAGTTTCCCCACCTGTACAATGGGGGTAACAGTGCCCTACCTCACTGGGGGGCTGTGAGGATAAATACACTAAGCATTGTGAGGACCTCAGGTAGCATGGTAATGGAGACCAGATAAACTATCTTTGACAGACAGTACTGCACTGAGACCAGCTGCATATGTGCATCTCGATTCCACACACGAGGAAGTCAAGAGCAAGGGTGAGAAGAGTAGGGAGGGACAGCCATTCTGGGGCTCCCTGGAATTTTAGGTCTGTCCCAATGATTCTGACCTCTGCCCCTTCCCACCCTCCGACCCATCTGTACCATGCAGAGTCCTGCATGTCTCTCAAAGGCAGTCACACACAGGCCGAAAGCATCCCTTCCTGCTCGCCCACGCTTACCAGTTCCTGAGGCCGGAGGCTGATGAGGATCCGCTCGGCGTTCTCACTGTCATGTCTGCTCTCCATCAGGGCCAGCAGAAGTTTGGAGGCGTTGTCCTGGTGAAGACACACCCACTTAGGTAAGCCAGTGTGTCACAGGCACCCTCTACCTCTGCTTGGTGAACACGTGAACACGCCATGCCATGCAGAAGCATGGCCACCCATCCATAGCCCCCTACACTAGAGACCCAGTGACACTCCCACCCACTCCAGAGAGGCACAGTCTGGAACCCACCAAGCCACACTCTGCTACAGAGCCCACCTGCTTATGCATGGAGATGGACCTCCCCACCCACACTCAGTACCCCCCACGCTTTAAAGAGACCACCTGCCAACATCACAGAAACCATAGTAACAACCCTGCCAAGACCACACCCACTCGACATGTCCAGTGCTACAGACATTAAAGATCCATAGACACACTACAGAGTCCTACAGACATGCTAGACTTATAGATTCCAAGGCCAGATGGGACCACTGTGATCATCTAGTCTGACCTTCTATATAACACAGGCCAGAGAACTTCCACTACATGAACCATCTTCAGTACCTGCTCCCCTCCTGCCACGCACACACAAGTCATCCCATCCTCCCACTCCCTTCCAGGCTGCCCCACTGACCTTCAGCTGGAGGACAAGGTCCATTCTGTACTTGCAGAGGGGGCTGATCTCATTCAGGATCAGGGCCGTGATGATGTCAATGCCATTAGATTCGTGCGTCACAATGCAGCTCTGGGGAGTGACATGCACAGGGTTATCCCTCAGACTCTTTTCTGCCCCCTTGATCTCAGCTTTCCCCTCTGATGTCTCAGACTCCCCACACCTCACAGGGGCTCAGGGTTAGGGGATGAAACGCTGGAGGCCCTAGGCCCCATCTACACAATCAGATCAGCTGCGTTGACCAACGTGCTCCCAGCATGGTGGCCTAACTAGGTTATAACCCAGCAAAACTGAGCGATATGTGGTTAAAAACTGTCCACAAAGACTACAGCAGGTTTCAACCATGTTATTTGATCTTGTCCCTACTGGCTAGCCATCATTACAGTCTTGATTGGCACAAGCCATGTTTAATCGCTGTTGCCTTGACGATGTCAATGGGATCTTTTTGTTTTGGTGCATATCAGGGTGACCAGATAGCCAGTGAGAAAAATCGGGATGGGGTGGGGGGGTAATAGATGCCTATATCAGAAAAAAACCCAAATATCAGGATTATCCCTACGAAATCGGGACAGCCGGTCCGCTAACGCATACAGAAGCATTGAGAAAGGACAGGAAGTTATTACATGCCCCGGGGAAGTCCAAGGGTGAAAACCTCTAGCACACGTTCCTTAAGAGCGAACGTAACAGTAGTCACCTCATGCCTGCGAGAGCAGCATCGCCCCATTTCCAAGCACCGTTTGTGGGTACAGAGTTCCCACCTGTACAGGAATGAGTCACATGACTACTCTGCTATGAATCCTCTTCGGCCAATCACATCACTCCTTTGGTCTAAGCCCGAAGTTACAGGTGGGAGAGATGCAGAATTGTCCCCTGCAGCCCATTCTTCACTGTTCTGCCCTGCCTAGGCTGAACCAACTCAAGCAGCGGGGCTCCCATGCCTTCCCCCTGGGGTGGCTACTGCCGGGAGGTGTCTCCTGAGAGTCCGGAGGTGTCTCCTGAATGGTGCTTTCCTAATTCCATTGCACTGCGTCTAGTTGTGACTCTGAACAATTCCTTCCCTCCTGGGATATCATGGACAGCAACCAAGTCAGTGACAAAGAGTCCTGTGGCACCTTAAAGACTAACTGAAATT